>VXBP01001616.1:0-373508 GCA_013400115.1 Rhinopomastus cyanomelas
AAGGATAACATACTCACCTGTCTCCAAAGGATAAGCAGATAGAGGGACTGTTCCACCAGCTGAACCAATAGTGATGACTCTTCAACTGGTTTGGGTGCTTTCTGAGCCCAGGTGACCTTTCAGCCTACAAAAGGGTGCCAGCAAGGTGGACCACAACTTAGCTGTGGATTATGTACACAAGTGTTTTCCTGTTCTTTAAAACTGCTGCCTGACAGGCTGGGTTGTTGCTCTGAGCTTCTTGGGTTAGACCAGTCAGCCAGCAACTGTCACCTGCTGGCTTTCTTCCTGCCACTTGTGCTCTTACTCATCTTCCCCATTCTACGTCTCCTCTTCAAACAGAAGAGTCCTCCTCAATTCAGTGGTTTCTGGTACAGAGGCCACCTGGTACCTTGGTCATCCTCACTGCCGATGCACTGATGCGTCTTGATGCATCTCCGCATCTTTTCCGGTCCTGCAGTAGCTTTACGTGTGTGGGAAGAACAACACTGTGTTCAACTGACGAAACAACTGCTCCCCCTGAAATCCATGTGTCTGTCCACTGCAATGTTAACAGTGCCTGTTGTCACTTGCAGAGCAGAAAGCAGGATGCATCCTGGGGGGGCCAACAGCTATTTGATTCCATCAAAGCTCAATAAATAAATAATACTTTGCCTAGCAGAACAATCTGGGCTATCAGATGTCCCTTCATAACAAGGAAGTGTAAAACCTGGTTTCCTGCTGGGAGAAAGTCCCCCTACAAGCAACACTAACCTGTTTGGGGAGATGCTATGGGCTGCTGCAGCTCACTTTACTGAGTTCTGATGGAAAACATTGTCTCTCTTTCCTGTACCTGCAGTCCAGGAGAGGAGAGGATATGAGAGGAAGGGAGCTGACTTACTTGTGACTAGGTAGCCCTTTTCTACGAGTGCTTGGCTACAAGCACTTAGCGATTGATTATTGGATGGAATAGTGCCAAGGATGCTTTCTGGATGCCATCTATTGAAGTTGTTTGCAGAAGAAGAACAAATCTGATTCTGTAGAGAAAATAACACTGAGCTGGACTGAGCTCCTGCCTGTTTGTGATCTATTAGGAAGCTGAAAGCTGCAGAGGAAATCTGTGTGAAGACATGTGGCTGATGTCAGAGTGAACAGGTTTTTGAAGTTAATGCTCCTCAGACAAGTTGCTCTGTGATGAGCAGAGTCAGAAGAGGCTGCTGCCTGTGTTTCTCTTCCCTTTGCTGGTGCCTTCTGATGTGGCTGGACTCCCCCTGAAACCCTTTTGGAGAATGTTTGGAGCTGTGTCATCCTTGATAGGTCCAGTGCCCTGACAAGTGTCCTTGTCAGTGGGTTCAGATGTCATTTCAGGGAGTTAACAGAGAGTACAATTGCACACATATTGGTTCCAGGGGAACAAGGATAGAAATCCCCCACAGAAAACAAAAAGGGAAGGAAACAATATGATTTAAGAAATATCCAAGCATTCATCAGCTAAAGGTTGGGCTGAGCAGGCCTTTCTCAGGCAACATTTCTCCTCTTAAACTAGTGGAAGATCATCCTTGCATTGCAGACAGTTGTAACATGAGGCTGTACCGACAGGTGTTTTATGGAGCCGTGTGTCATCTGCATCTCAGTTAACCTTGATCTGTGGAAGAAAAGGGCTATATTAATGCTATATCCATCCACAGGAATAGATTAGTCATAACACAGAGAGTGTGAAAATCCAGTGAGTTGGACACCTCTGATGCTGGTTTTGTAGTGTGGAGGGATGCTTAACATCTCACTCCAAGTTTTCTTATTTTCAAAGGGGAAACCTCTCCCAGGTTTCAGCTGGCAGACCAGTAGTGAGGAGGATCATGATTTGCAGCTGCACATGCAAACCTCTGTACTTTCTTTACCTTGTCTAACCCAACCTCACCAGTCCTGGATACCATGCATGTGTGTGAGTGTGTGTGCACAGATGTAGATGCAGTGTGCACGGCTACCTCAGGTGTGTACTGGTGCCAAGCACCAGCTCTTGTACCATAGGTCAAGCCAGGATGTGTGCATGTGGCTCTGAAACCAGGGTGCAAAACACCAGAGCATTTCTGTAGGTAGGTAGGTATCTCTGTTTTCGAGTAGGAACAAGGACAAAGGATCTGAAGTTGCTCTTGACGTGGGGTGAAAACTCATGTCTTCCATGCAACTGATTCTTGCCTTGTGGCTTTATTGCCTCTTTCTGTGGTGATGGCCTTTGGAATGTACAAGGCATTAAAACAAGGTTTTCTAAGGGAATGAGACACCAGCCTGGATAGTCTTCAGTCTCCTAACTGGCAAGCTAAGCAGGCTGGCATTATTTATAAATGAAAGCAAAGAAATCGATAGCAGCAGTGCAGGCGCGGTGTTCCGTTTCCCTGCATGAACTTTATGGCGTTGTGGCTCGGCACCACAACTCGGAGCTGCCTGCTGCTGGGTGTTTGGTGGACTGATAACTCAGTGCCAATTCAAGTCGGCGCAAACTTTGTTTTCATTCAGTCACTGCTGTCTGATCGGGTAGGATACTCGCAGTACTTAGAGATTTTGGGTCTTCCTCCATAAATGGCTGGTTCCAGTCAAGCTCTTTCTTGCTTGTTTCCCAGCCTCCAGATGAGCCTCTTAGGTGCCGGGCGCTTGCCACTTTTCCCCTTTCATGATCTGTAATATGAATAGATGGATTTATTATCTCTTTCAGTTATTCCTTCCCTCTGCTCCAGCCTCCAAGTGATGGCCTAATCATCGTCCTGGCAAGGAGAGCTGGTTGTCTCCTAGGATTTGAAAAAAGAAATGTGCTTGCTTCAGTGACTTTGGGGTGGTTCCTGTCTGGCTCTGTGGAGGATGAGGATTTCAGAAGGCAATTACAGCATATCTAAAATATATCTCATGAGAATGTTGTGCAACCTGTGCCATGCACTGCTTACACTACGCCGCTGCCTTTGGACCATGATGTGAAATTGCTGCTTCACCTGGTACCTGTGGCTGGTAGCTACCACTATGTTCTATTTTTGCCTAGCTGAACGCAAGCAGGGCAGTGTGGCACCAACACTGACTCCTGTTCTGTCGCTCACAGAACCTCCAGGATTGAAGATGCTACTTGAAGATGTCACCACATGCAGGTTGTGCTGGTTCAAGATCTTTATCCCCTGAGGTACACTTTGGATCACCATTCCTGGCTAATGCTGGAACCCAACAAGGCAGAGCTTGAGATGAACAGCATTAAGAGAAGTGAGACCACCAAAAAGCAATCTGTTGCACACGGAGATGATGGGAACTCATCTGGGGCCTCGAGGCAGGTACTTTGCAGATTTAGAGAGGCCGTGTACAAGACAAAGAGCAGATGAGGGAAGAGATGGAGCATGATCAGAAGCAGTGGTTAATAGTCAGGTAGCAGGCAGAGCTGAGTGACTGTTCTGCTACGTCAAGTGGAGGAGGGGAGGTAATTCAGTTCCAGGAGCACTGCCAGAACACCACAACAAAATACTCACTATCACTATGGAAAAGAAACATTGTTTTCTCTCTCATTCACTGTGCAATTAATTAAAAAATTACCTTTTATTTGTAAGATCACCATAAGCTTGGGGCAAATTTATGTCTTGCCGAAGGCGCGGTCGCTGTTTGAGGTTTGCTCTTCACCTGTTTCCTTCCCGGCTCTCCCTGAATCTTTTCTCTGCATTTTCTTTCCTCTGCTGAGGTTTTGCCTTGTCCTCTTGGTCTTATCTGACTCTCTGTCCCTCACGATATGCCCCTCTGTGCCTGTCCCCATCTTTAAACACCTCTGAGAGCACCCAGCCACTTGCACTATGTGCACTGAGCTGAAGTCCAGGGGTGCCCCTTTGCCCAGGGTTTGAAAGTTATTAGTGAAACTTCCTCCCCCCACCCAAAAAACCACTTGCAGGCAGCAAGTTTGCTTCAGCCACATTTCCAGAGGAGAGAAAGCAAAACAACACCTCTTGACATGGCCAACATCCAAACCAGTTAAGATGTTTGTGCCCCATTTCCCTTCATTTTGTGCTTCTCCTCAAGTTTAGGTTTCCTAAGCAGATGCTGGTTCTACTTTGATCCTCATATGAGAAGCCAGGACATGCTTGGTGCTGCGTGAAGAGCACATACCCCGCAGACTTACTCATGTGCGTTCTGCTCACAGTGTCCTTCATCAAAATCAAAAGAAGTTTCTACAAACAACTGTCATACATAACCAGATGAGGAAGTAAGATTAAGGACTAGTTTGATATGGTAAATACAGGGGTACATTAAGGACTAGTTTGATATGGTAAACAATTTCCAACTGTTGTATAGTTGGAAATTTTTAATGCAATAAGAAAATTACAGCTTCTGGTTAGAAAACAAACGTCTAAGTAAGAAGTAATAAAAAGCAAAAAGGTTCTCCAGGAAGGAAAGTCTTTGTGTTTATTTATGGTGCACTGGAGTTGAGAGGGTAAAAGAAGTGGCAGGCGTTTGTGACCGAAGCAGAGCTGAACACCCACATGCGTGCACGTGAATGGTCTGCTACTGATGGAAAGGCTGGCTTAGGTTAAGCTTTGTGGTCAACAGGTAGCCGCAATCTTCTCGTCTGATGAAGAAGAGCTTGCAGAACCTTTGCTGTCTCCTTTACTGCAGGCTGCTGTGCAGGCAGGTGGAACCAGGACCTGACCACGCATCCCCATGTGCACCCCTGTGCTGCACTCAGAAGGCTCCTCCTGTGTGCTCACTGGCCACTTCTGGCAAAACGGCATTTAACTACCCTGTGGTCACCCCAGGAAAGCTCTCAGCCTCTCGTGTGGTTGCCCAGACCTGCTGTGCCCCGACACAAATGCTTGCAGACTCCATAAACCAGTTGGCTGTATTTTCATTTGACTGCGTTCCACAGTTTCTTGCATTACAGGAGGAATCTTTTCTTATTTACATTTTATGCTGCTTTATTACAATTTTTCAAGCTTCCAGTGAGGTGGGAGCGGCCTCGTGTGAAAACCATAGCCAAGCACCCACGGCCTACGGAAGACACGGGGTACGTTGCAGCAGAACGCTGTCTTGTAGTGGTTGAGTCCTTGCCTGACGTAGGGCAGTTGTGGCCCATACTCCAGGAGCTGTCTGTGCGTTGTTCATTAAACACTGGCAGGACAAGGAGCAGAGTCAGTACCTCCGTGCTGACCAACGCATTCATGGGGGCCAACCTCCATTAACAAATATAGATACCAGCAAATATCCTCCTCCCAAAGTGTTGGTGGCCGAGTGAGCATAGGTTGTCCTCAGACAGAGACTTCCCTCTCCCTGAGTGAGCCCTGTTGTCATGACACTGTTAAACAAGAAGTGATCACCACCACGTTTTTAAAGGCACCTGGACTGAGGAGAGCTGCTGAGCTGCTCAGGGAGGGAATGGCCCCAGAGTTGTGCTGCTGCTGCTGGAGTCAAACAGGGAGGTGCCTCCAACATTATTTAGCAGCTGCCTGGGGCTTTTGGCTCGTGGCTTTGGCCATCACTTAACTTTAATGTAGTTTCAGTTCCAACTCTTAAGCTGTTTTTTGTCACCCTAAAAGGCGTCTCATAACTGAGTGTGAACACTCAAGGCCAACCTAAAATGGCCAAAGAAACAGAAAGAATTGGATTTTGTACATTGGATTTTTCAGTCACTATCTCAGATGTAACATTTAACAACCCCAGTGGTGTTTCTCCTCTCTCATACTACAGATGAATGAAAATGGAGCTGAGTTTCTACTCCAGGATATTTGTGCCTGCAGCATGTTCCAATGGCATCCAGAAGAGAGAAACTCATGCACTGCTGTATCCCACTGTAACTGAGGACCTGGATTAGGACTGTGGCCACCACTAATGGTGATTAAAAGTCATAACCCTGTGACACTCAGCTCTACCTACTCGTAAAAAGCTAAGTATAAAATATGAAGGAATAACTACTGGCAACTTGTGGACAGAATTAGTACAGAATATGAATACCTGGTGAAATAAGGTTTTCTAAAACCAGGTGTTTTAAAGCCGTGTCCAATATATTGATAGTAAACAACTCTCACACCCGCATCGCAGCTTGTAAGTGAATTCTGTAAGCGCTTCAGGTAAGTGCTCTCTGGATGTGTTCAGGAAACCTGTGTTCAGTTTGACCCCTGAATAACATCAGTGCTCCCCTTGGTGTCTTCTGAATTGTGTTGGGTTCTGGTTTCCAAAGATTGTGACTTCAGGCTTGGCTCTCCTGGCTCTGCTAAGCTGAGCTGCGCCAGATTCTGACATCATGTAGAAAAGCTTCAGTGCCGCTGTAGGAGAGACCTCACTCAAAATCTTAAATTATCCTAAGTGTCCTGTCAGTGAAGAGAGCCCTTGGGTCTGATGCCACTTCACTCGTGCACACCAGGCTGGCATCATGCTTGGCAGGAATTTGGATGCAAAGGAAACGTAGAATCAAGGTCCATAAATCAGACATCGCTTAGGACATAAATGCTCCCAAGTGACAAAAGAGTTCCATTGGAAATGTTCATCTACAAGCTCTTCTCAGAATGCCCTCAGGCGACTATCACTGAGGGAATCAGTAAACTTGGTTATTATTAAAGGAGAAATGTTGAGAGAAGAACACCTTTACTTAAAAGAACCTAAATCAAAATTTAACAGCCAAATTGCTTAAAAGAATAGTCATTTGAGTGGACAAATTCAGGGTCATATTGGATGCCAACCATCACTCCTGGCACTGAAAAAGTGCCCTGTAGGGAGACTGGTTTCCCCCGTCTCTCTAGTTCTTTTACCAATCTGCTTTCATACGTGCATGGGCAAAGAAGACACCCCCAGTTTTCCTGCCCAGTGCTGTAGCTCGTTTGATGAGGAGAAATACAACAGCTAATTAAAAGTTGCTGCGCTCAGAGTCTGAAACTCCTCCCGAGCAGCTACATTTTGTCACCTTTTGAACCGACTTCCTGCGCTGCCATCCTTGAACTACCCTGAGCCACTGCTGACACCGGCAGGGCTTTCTTCCAGGCTAGCAGGCAGTTCTGCATGAGGGAGAGCAAGGAAGTCACAAGGGCTTCAGTTCTGTTCCACTCCTTCAGGAGCACCCTCTTCACCTCTGCAAAACCGCTTGCACCTGCCTCTGTCTGTGGGGATTCACAGACAGAAGAGGAGGAGATCTATCACCAGGGATACAGATCTGGCAAATGCCAGTCTGACTCATGATCATTTTAATCTAGTCCCAACATCTATTTATTAGTTAAATCTTTCCAGCCTAGAGAGGTTTCTCTTGGGTTCTCCTGGGTGCTGCCCTGTGCTATTGAGAATATCAATCTTGTGGTCTAAGAACATAAGGCACAGGGACTCTGGTGCTTAAGTGATAACCTGAAGCTCAGGAGAAAAGTCTAGGACACACCTGAAGGACAAGAACATTAGGGAAAGGAGGCACCTAAAAATTCCTACGCTGAGTTTATGACTATAATTTGCATCAGAATATGATGACATCACAGAACTCTTTGTTTGGACAATGAGGTTGGTTTTTTCCTTTGTTACATGATTTGTACTTCAGCAGCTCTGCATCTTTCGTCCTGTACTTGTCTAAACCTCTATGACAACAAGCCATAGGCCATCTCCTGGATGGTTAAACCTTCCTGGCAGCAGTCCACTAGCTACTTCTAACAATTTTTCCCATATTGAATATTTAATATTTTACAAAACAAAGTGCTTGGAAGACTCTAAACTGCTGCTGAAATGATCTTGGCCCTGAAGGTAAAGAATGCATTTTAAAGCCTGTCACCTTTTTTCATTTCAACCCTGCATCTCCTTTCTAGCTCCACAAGCAGCCCATGTCACCACATGCACCATTAATTCTGGTACTTTCAAATCAAGCAGAAGATATCAACCAGGCTGTAGCCCTTCCTTTGTGCTGCCATAATGAACCAAGCACTGAATCTGGAAGATAAAGTGCTGACATTTTAACTTCTAATTGAGGAACTTCTTCCTCAGAGAGGTATCAACAGGGAATGGCTCATCATCCTTTTAAAGCTACAGGCTGAGTCCCTCAGCTGATTTTGATCTAGCATGGGTACAGCCACAAGTGAGATGGTATAAAGGTGACCCCTTTCAGGGCTGAAAGGCCCAGCTGAGCTGAAGCAGTTGCTGTGTGTTGAGGTTTAGAAATTTTAGAGCTCTTACTGGAGGCAGTGTGAGGTTTTTGTAGCAACTTCTGATTTTTTGACTTGCAATTCCAAGTTGAGTTTTTGCAACTCTGCAAACAGAAGGGATTTGGGTCTCCAGCTCCTCCTTCTAATTCACTTCACTTTTCTCTCTTATTTGGAGAGGATGCGCATAGCACCGAGCTAAAGTTAGGCAAAGCAGTCATTGTGCCCTGGAAACGTGGTGAAGAGAGAGACCTAAAGGATCCCTGAAAGTAACATATTGTCTGAATTCCATTGTTTGCTGAAATGGAGAAAGTTCTCCCCTTGTTTGTGGACAAGGGGAGAGTTGGTGCTCTGAGAATGGAGGACTGGCTTGGAAGCACATGGAACAGAGAACTGGACTTTAAAATGCCCTGAGGTATGTGTGTCTCCATGCTTCCAGAAGGAGCATGAACTGCTGGAGATCTCTTCCCTTTGAGGGCCTGGAGATTGCAGTTTGGATCGCTTACTTAAGAACAGGAGATTAATCCTCTTATGTTTTTACGTGCAGATTTTATGTGGAATGAATTTAATGTCCTGTTGCCTTTCCCAAATCAGCTCAGTTGTACTTTTTGCCTGCAATGTCTGGGTGTTTTCCAAACCCTCCTTGTTTTGTTTCAGCCCACTAGGACATTAACTAAATTAACTGGTACATTCCATCTTGTGTTTAAACCCATGACACCGTGGTAAGTCACTGTGCTAGCCAGTGAGACTGGTGGAGAGCCGCCTGGACTCAGACACCCAGAACTCACTTTCTGTTTGCATCTCCTGCACTATCTCCATCTAAATGTTGTTGTCTCCCTTCATTGCCTTATTCTGCTAAGTAGCCAAGAATGCTCATCTCTCCAGTGTCACACAACACCCCGTAGGAGGACCCAGCCTCCAAGGCTGCCTGTCTGTTATGTTTATGAAATCCTAAACACAAGCCTCTGAGAACTGTCAAGCTGCTTCTCTCCTGTAATAAGAGAGAAGGCTGCAGTTGTGATCTTTGCAATGAGTGTGAGCCTGGTAAAAACATGGAGACATTGGACTATGATAGGAGCTCTGAATACCTGAGATTTTCCTAAAGGACACTTCAAGAGGGAGAAAGAGACCCACTCTGTGTTACTGGGTTACCCATGGCTGGTGCATTGCCTTCAGAGTGAGCTTCAGAGACTGACCCCCTTGTCTCTTTCGCCTTGAACCACAGTGGCACATTTTCCAAACTCTGCAGTTCTCCATTCCAAGACTGCACATCAGAATATTACTCTAACTTCATATTTCATCGTCCAGAGTTTCTGAAGAGTACTGTGGGTTATTTAAGGAGTACATCAGTAAAAGGATTAAGAGATCAATTTGACAAATGCTGCAGTAGATTACAACCCTTGAGGGCATTCTTAGTGTGGAACTCGGCTCTTGGCTCTCCTCAGTTTCCATTAAACTGTAAAACAGCTTGCCAAGGGAAAGACTGAGAACCCCACAACTGAGGCTTTAAATCTGAACTGAGGAAAACTGCTCAGAATATCCTGAGGAGACAACCTTGCAAGGGAAGATAGGGGTGCAAGGAGCTTTTTCTCTCACTGAGGCTGAATTATAGTGTCCTTGTATTTAACAGTGTCTAGTACAGCAGATGTGAAGGGTGCCTCCCTAAACTAGGCACCAGCTATACGAGGAAATGTACAGGATGCCTCACTTACTTCTGGGCTTTAAAAAAATGTTTAATTAGAATTGATGGCATCATTCACTCTGCTGTTACAGGAACTCCTGAAGCTGCCTTGAGGTGGGCAAACATTTAATCAAACTTTACATTTACTGCTTAGAGGCATGATTGATATTATGCCTGTTATAAAAAGACCATCACCCCCATCTGCATTTCAGATTGGTTTATTCTTTTGGTGACAACCTACTTTTAAAATTTAATCTGCGTTTTCCAGCATGCATTCCATCAACTGACAGGTTGTTCCTGGTCGGGCTGGTATACATGTCTGTTTATCATAGAATCATCAGGGGACCTCAAAAGATCATCTTGTCCAATCCCCTTTCCACAGCTGTATGTGCATTTTCACCTGTGCACCAATTAATGCAACAGAACATGAAATAGGGAGGTTTCTTGTTCGGTTACACTTCCAATTTCCTATTGTTCATGCATTTCAAATCTACTGTTATTAATGATCTTTCAGAGATACACACCAGCTTGTGCAAACTTAGGCTCTATCGAGTAAAGAATACTTCAAACCAAGTACCTTCTGTTTTCATAGATTTTAGTTTTCCCAGATATTTTTCTGATAAATAGGCTTTGTGTTGTGACGTTGGCGCTGTAACACTCCTACGAATCGGAGTCTTCTCTTGCCATTTCTGCACCTCTCAGTCATTGCCCTGTAACAACCCAAGGGCAGGAATTTGAACCTATTAAAGGCAGAATTCAGTTTTCAGAGATTCTATTTCTGTATTTAGTCAATGCTTTGGAAGGCGCCCAAAGTGGAAGATGTTCATGTGTTTTGCTCAACCTTATTTGCTATTCTAGGAATTAATATTAGGGGATCAGTGACTTGCCTTAGCTGTTGCAGCTTTATGCAAATCCTTAGCATGCTTCATTTGTGTCGTAGCATTTTCACTTGACCATTGTATGTCGTCTTTTATTTCGTGTCTTTATAGTCTGTGCTAATGGGACGCCTTTGTGTTTTGTTACGCCTGTCTCCAAACTACTGGAAAATTCCTTTGTCTCTGCCTTTTGGTTACTCCTTGCATTTTGTTGTGTCTTCCTTTCTTAAATCCTCCGAATGAGACTAATTCCCTTCTTTCATTGAGGAATAAGGTTTTCCTGAAGAAAGCAGTGTAGTCACTGAGCAGTTATTTCAGTAAAGTCAAGCCCATGTCTCAATAGTGTTGTGATGTGGTTACAAGCTCTACCCCCAAGAGCTGTCTTCAGTGCACCATTCATATAACTTCTTCCAGCTTTATTAAGACCTAAGTAGCAGAACAACTTCTGGTATCATGTAGCAATTGTTTGTTTGTTTGTTTGTTAAAAACAATGTGCCTTTTCTCAGACGCATGCTCCTATCACTCTAAATATTCCTGACATTTAACTTGACTTTTATCTTGCTCTTTTCAGTTCACTTCTGACTCCCACTGGGATATCCTGCTTCTTCATGCAGTACACGGGTATTCACAGAGCTCTTTGTCATGAATTTGTTGTGAATGCTAGAAGTTTACAGAGTTTGAAAACTGGCTGCACAAGTTAGTGGTGAAAAGTCTGCTGAGGACAATTGAAGACTTTAATCCTGCTTTTGACAAAGGTGTAGCCACGTGTCATTCATTCATCTCAGGTGCCTCTGAGCAATGCCATGAATTGCTATACCTTATCGAGTCCCTTTCTGAGTTGACAGACAAAGTCTTTTAAATTTTCTGCTACCACATCCCACCTCGTGGACACTGGCTAGCGCCAGGAGGAAGGACTTGTGAAGTAAGTTGTCCAAAAATTGTCTTTCAATGGCACAGACTGTTTTAGTCAATCAATAGCGATTCACCTCAGCTTCATGGCTCTTCTCTTGCTCCTTGAAGTTCCTGCATGATTTCCTTATGCTGCCCAGCTGAGCCCAGGCAGTGCATTACTGGAGGGAATGCTCTTTATAAATTATGAACAAAGGAAATCTACCTACCTCATCGTCATGACCGTGTGGGCAAGCTGGCTGATTAAGAATCCTGAGTTTAGCCTCAGGTACGACAGACTTATCATTCCTTTGGGGGTTCAAATAATGGGGGATGACACATTCTGAGGAATAAAAAAGTAGTTTGAGTACTACTGTGAGGAGTTGAAAGCATTTGGGTCACTTAAGCTGCTTCACACTGGAATGTCTTGGACTGGATCTCTGACTCTGTGAAGTGGACACTTGCTGAGAGCAGGGGTCATGGAAGAGGGCTGGAAAGAACAGGTTTTTTGCTTTGAATTTTACTAAAACCCCCAGTTTTCACCCAAACTCCAACATCACCACCAAAAGACCACAATGGGTTTCCTAAAGGTTTTACTGAGAAAATGACTCCTTCAATAGACCACTTCTTTGAAGCCCAAGATAAAAGCATCCCAACTAGTAGGAAGTCAAGGAAGGGAGCCAATAGACCTATATGGTTAAGCAGGGAGCTGCTGAGCAAACTCAAGAGGATGAAGAAAGTCTACAGTCATGGAAGGAGAGGATGGCCACTTGGGAGGATTGTAAGGCTCTAATCAGAGGGACGTAACTAGGAAAGCCAAGTCCTCCTTGGAATTAAACCTTTCAAGAGAGGTCAAAGAGAACAGAAAACAGAAAGGGCTTCCTCAAATACATTGCAGGTAAAACTAAAACTAGAGGCACTGTAGGCCCTCTGCTGAATGAGGTGGGTGCCCTGAAGACACAGGATACAGAGAAAGCAGAGACACTGAACACCTTCTTTGCCTCTGTCTATACTTCTAGGGGCTGTCCTGATACCAAGCCCCAAACTGCTGAGGCCCCAGAGGAAGCTGAGACCAGTCTTATTCAATCTATTCATTAATGACTTGGATGAGGGATTGGCATGCACTGTCAGCAAGTTTGCTGAGGACACAAAGCTGGGAGATGTCACTGACACCCCACCAGGCTTTGCACCATTTAGCAGGACCTGGACAGGCTGGAGGGATGGGCAGGACAAAATTTAACAAGGACAAGTGTAGGGTCTTGCATCTGGGCAGGAACAACCCCAGGAACCAGTATAGGCTGGGGACTGACCTGTTGGAGAGCAGTGCAGGAGAAAGGGACCTGGGGGTCCTGGTGGACAGCAGGATGACCATGAGCCAGCAGTGTGCTCTTGTGGCCAAGAAGGCCAAGAGCATCCTGTGGTGGATCACAAGTGGGGTGGTTAGCAGACCAAGAGTGGTCCTTCTCCCACTCTACTCTGCCCTGGTGATGCTGAATCTGGACTATTGTGTCCAGTTGTGGGCCCCTCAGCTCAAGAAGGACATGGAACTGCTGTAGAGAGTCCAGTGCAGAACCACAAAGATTATGAAGGGAGTAGCACACCTCCCTGATGAGGAAAGGCTGAGGGAGCTGGGTCTCTTTAGCTTGGAGAAGAGGAGACTGAGGGGTGACCTCATTAATATCTATAAATATGTGATGGGTGGGTGTCAGGAGGATGGAGCCAGGCTCTTCTTCACAGTGAGGGTGAGAGAGCACCGGAGCAGGGTCCCCAGGAAGGTAATGAAGTCTCTTTCTCTGGAGATGTTTAAAACCTTCCTGGATATGTTCCTGTCCTATTTGGTCTAGGTGATCCTGCTGTGGCAGGGGGACTGGACTAGATGATCTTTTGAGGTCCCTTCCAATCCCTAATGTTCTGTGACTCTGTGGTACAAGAGAATGAAGCCAATATAACAAGACTGACTACCAGATCAAAGTGTCCTACAGAGAAACAGTGCAATTCACATCAGAACAGAAGTGGTTAAAAAGTAGCTGGAGTCCTACACCTGTGTTGTGGTTCTGGAAGACAGAAAGTGCTGAGGTGCTTATATTGTCTGGTAGGATTCAGTAGTATCACTGTGGCTTTAGGATAAAAGGTGTATTAAATTTGCAGAGGACATGAAGCTTGGAGAAACTGTTGAGTGTCTGGAACATATTATGCTGGAAGATAGACTTATAATTATTTTGAATATTGTCCCACCAATGGGTATCACCTTTTAACAAAGATGTGTCCCATAGAGAGTGTGATTAGAAAGAGGATGTGAACTATGCAGATGTCCACTAGCCTGGAAAACCTGACCTGTGAAGAAAGACCAAATAGATTGGTCTTTTTTAAAATAAAGAAAAAAAGACTTTATGGACACAGAGGATACAAATTTCATGTTGGACCAACTTTGAAGTGTTCCCCAGAGTAATGATGCTCTGTAGGACAAAGGTAGCAGTGTGCTACAGAATAGGAGAGATCGAGGACATCAGGCACAGTGCTGACAGGGGAATTTTTAGGTGAGTTTGCAAAGATGCCATATTCCATGCAACATACACACCAGAAGAACTCTTAGCAGCCTTGCTAGTCTAAATGTGGAGGCTTTATTGACACACAAGCAAGATACATGAGTCAAGCATCTGAGAAACAAAGACTTTAAAAATTTTAATCAAGAAAGTTACACATGAAAATGGTGAAAAAAAATCCTTTTAGCTTTAGAGACTGAGCAACATAAATGTAAAATGAGGTTCTACCACACTTACAATGCACTGAACTAATTAGCAAGTGTTAAATAACTCATCCTAGAACACATCTGTTCAGTGGTCTTTGTTTTGGCATCATGCAAGCACTGACAGCAGGACATAAATCCTTCCTCAACTTAACTGAACTGGGGAAACTCCAAAAATACAACAACAGCTCTTGTTAGTTTTCCAGAGTGTAAGATCCTCTCAACTCATTCCTAACATGCTGTTATGCTCCTACTCCCATAGTTTTCAGTAACAGCAACATCTGCCAGATTTGTGACGGTCACACACTTCATAACCACACACAGAGTCCTTAAACCAACATCATGTGCCTCCAGACTGGTCCTTCAGTGAGCTGGCCTCTCGGTATCTTGGCTTCCCTTTAGCAATCTCCATACCTGGTGGTGACCCATACTTTTGGCTGTCTGTCCCATGTTGTTATTTTCTCCTAAGGACTCTATGGAATGTGTAGCATCATCCAGGCGGGTTTGTTTTGCTGTATTGCTTTTGTCTCAGGTATCACCTTATCAAAGATCTTCTTAGTCCAACATGATCTAGCTCTGTTGAATCAGACTATGTGGAACCCATTTTTCACTTACCTGTAAGACTTTCCCAGTCAAATTAACAGAGCATGGAGTTGCTGTTCCACTTCCTCCCTCTGCCTTTCCATAAGAGAAAGTTCCTGTCCTCCAAACTCCAAGTCAGCTGATTCACTGAAGATGTTGCTCAGACCATGAAAAGATAGCTACCAATTCTTTCATTTGGAGAGCAGTTTTCCTGGGACAGTCACAAGGAACAGTCTAAGCCATGCTTCCACCTCACATCTGCTTATGCCATCATTTACATTACCCCCACTTGGTTTAGGTTCTCTGCCAATACCCTCACATCAATAGGGTTTTTTACTGAAAACTGAAGAAATGTGTTCGGTCAAGATTTGGAGCAGCCTCAATCTTCATCCCATCCCTGGCATTCAGTGATCATAAATAATCTTCCTTTGATTCAGTTTGGGGGTTTTTTAATATAGTTGAGGAATTTTGTGTCCTTGTTCCTTTGCAGCATTTGGCTCGGGCGTGCTTTCTCCCTGGTTCTGCAGTTTCCAGCCCTGTAAGCTGCAGAACTCCCATCTCCTTAGGCTCACGTACTAATACCCTCTTACAGGTAGTTACTTAACCACTAACCCTACAGTGGTTTGTGACCCGTTGAAACTTTTTGTAGAGGATGAAAGTGCTACCCAGGGTTTTAAATCCTTGATTTAAAGTAAGTCTATGATTTTTGCAAATTCAAACACTTGAGTTTGTAGATGCATGCATTTTTTTAATGTTTATCCCTGATATCCAGGACTATCCAGGATAGTTTTCTACTCTCCTGAAATCTGTGGTAAAAGCATAAGTCATTAATCAAAGATTACTTTCTATCATAAAATTATTTTTTTAAAAGGATTTATAATACTATTTTTGTTTACTGCAAAGAGTTCTAAAGCATCTTAACTCTGGGCTGATGTGTCTGTTCAGTGACTGCTGGTAGAAAAGGCCCTTCTCACCCGAGAATACCTGCTGCATGTGGTATATGTTTTCCAAACTGTCTGGGGATTGAAGCCTTTCCCAACCATCCCTGTTATTCAGTGTTGATGGACAACTCTACCCGTAGCCATCCCTGAACCTTTCCCAGATTTTTAGGCATGTTTGTCACTCTTGTCTGTGGTCACTTACAAAGTAATGCTGTGTTGGTACCCTCACCTTTTATGTCTTTTCAGTCTATTACTTCTATTAATATCTATTAGTAATTAGTAATTAATAGCTAGCACAAATAGTACTTTCTGTGCTCATTTTCCTTTGTTCCTCAACTCCTTCAGTTCAGAGGACACAAAGAGGTAAAAACATGAAAGCTTTGTGGTTTGCCTCAGCTCCTGTCTCGCTAGGCTTCCTAGGCTAGCAGTGGTTCCCGAGGAGGTTGTATCTTTCCATCCAACCATTTTCTGGGGAAAGTAGCCGAAGACTGAAGAGGCTAACTAGATTCACACATGTACATTTAGGGTTCCGGGAAAAGACAACCAAGAATGTTAAAACAGAGTTGTGTTTGTTGCAAGTGGAAGAACACAACTTAATGTAAGAAAGCAATTGGCAGCCTACAAAACGTCTTCAGAGTGTTCTTGCGTTCTCTGCTATGGGAAAGCCCTGGGAAAGAAACACCAGGCAACGAAACAGTCTCTTCTCAGTTGTTCCCAGACTTTTCTAGAGAAGTCACAAACCCTCAGATTCAGAAGCACTAGAAACAGCAGCTATCAGTTCCTGGGGAGCAGCAAGACAAGGAAAAGGGATCTGCTGTGGGAATAAAAAATGAGACAGAAGAGTGGGACAGTGAGTTTTGTAGACATTATAGAAGAAAAAGTCTCTCTTGACTGTGCATGCTGCCTGTCTTAGCCTATGTGTCTAAGATGCCTGGGTTTGTTATTAATTTGAGTTAATATTTCTGATTGCCATGATATTTATCTCTGATTTATAGTGAATTTTTTTAGAGTGAAAAGAAAAGAGGAAGGCTTGGTAATTCTGAACTCTGTGAGGTGACAGATTGGTCCCCTGAAATACATCAAGAACAAACCAAGAGCTGATGCCAAGCCTAGGGCACAGGTAGAATGCACAGTGAATGAAGTTGTTGACCACCATGTAAATGAAGAGTTAGCCCATGCCCCTCACTCTCGTGCGCTCAAAGATCAGCCTGCTGATGGTAGGCATGGGTAGTCAGGAGGAGAAAGGGGCAAAGCCAAAACCCAAGGAGAAATGTGCCTTGCGAAGAGGAAACCAGAAGGCAGCAGGAGCCGGACCCACACCCGGAGCAGACCTGTGGGGCTTTGTGCCATGTCTTGGTCTTTGTCAAGCTGGGTGGCGAAGAGTATCCCCGGAGGGTCTGTGGGCGGGTGAAGGCAGCAGGGCGGAGGCACGACCGCTGTCTCCGCCCCTGCCCCCCGCCCGGGGCGGGTCCGCAGGGCCGCCTGTACCCCGCGGGCAGCCCCGGCCGCAGCGCGGCGAGGCGCGGAGCAGAGGCGCTCGCCGGGGCGGAAGAGGATGATGATGGCGCCGTCGCCCAGCGCCGCCGTGCCGGGTCCGCTGGCCGTGCTGGACCCCGCAGGTGAGCCCCGGCACCGGGAAAGATTCTGCTCTGACCGTGACCCGCGGAGCTGCGGCGCCGGAGGGCTCCTGCCAAGGTGGCCGGTGCGGGTCATGCGGTCGCTGTCACGGAGGTGCTGAAACATGCCAGTTCCGCCGCGGAGCTTTGCTGGTGGTTTAACATGAGGGCGAACAGCTTCGTACGGGACAGTAATAGGCAACGTAAGAGATTTCCTTACCCGCCTGGTGGGAACGGCCGGTGCGGTGCCGGGGTGGCTAGAAGAGTCAGCGGGCTGCGAGGACAGGCGGGGGATAAGCGGCAGCGGGTCTCCTTCGTCCTGTTTATACTAATTCAGTGGCGTCCTGCTTGTACTTCCAGCCTGTGTCCTAGAAAATAAAAATGCAAGTGGAAGTGTATGTGAAAACAAGGACATATATTAATTATTCGGGTGAAATACGTTAAAGTGGAGAAAAACCTGCTAGGAAGCAGCAACTGATAGCAATTCTTCTGTGCAGTGTTTGAAAGGATAAACAGACTTTGCTGTTAAATTTAACTTACTGTTAACAGGAAGTTAAGCAATGTATTCGTTCTTAATTTTTGTCTTAAACTCAGAAGAAAAATCATATAGGTGCTGAAAGTGTAGCAGTGGGAGATGAAGAGCAACTTAAAATTTTTTCAAGCAAACAGCAGAAAAAAGAACAGGTACATTGGTTGCAAACTAGTGCTTAGCTATGCATTCAATTATTTATTACTGAGACAATTGCTGCCAAAGCAATGAAGTCATAGTGATACTACATGATATCACTTACTTGAGCTGTCCGACAGAGTATAGCAGGTTTTAGAGGTTTGGTTTTTTGGCTTCTGTGACTTTTGTTAGGGTTTTCTTTGGTTTTAGTATAGTTGTGAAAGCACAGTACGGTTTCCTATGATCTTGAGCATGTTACACACTTGGGCATCCATCCTCAGCAAATTTGTAATAAAGAGGCTGGCCTGACAAAAGCTGCTATCCTCGCGCCTTGAACCCAACGCTGTTGCATCTGGTTCAATTAGTTCAGCACTCTGGACAAGTCAAGCATTTAATCAGCAGAGGAACAGTAATCACCGGCAGCAGGTGTGAGTATCTCTTTTAAGCATCTCAGTTCATCACATTTAATTTGGGAGGCAATATAGGATTAACTCCAAATCACTGGCATAAACTAGTTTTGAAAATACACAATGAAAACTGTAGCTGAGAGAGACAGCACTGAAGTGAGCGAGGCAGTAATTAAAAATTGTTAATTTAGCTCCAGATATCTTCCCTGAAATATTTTCTCAGTGGCAGCAAAGCAGTGGATACATATGATACTCTACTCCTCCACCTATGGTGAATTTCTCCTTAAACTATCCTGTGATACATGGTGAATGGCACTCTCTGAAACATGTCACAATTTTTGGTAGCATTTGTTAGGTGATGAAAATGCACTGCTTTTTCTGCCATAAACTTCCTTCCCTTAACTTTTCTTACATTAGGATGCTAAAATGTGATATTGTTTGAAATAAGTGTTTAGGTCACCTTAACTAGGTCAAAGAGGAATAGATGAAGTTGTGTGGTGATAATAGTCAGTAAAAATGGTTGTGATCCCAGCAAATTGCTACATCCAGCAGTGATTCTCTCCTTGCTAAAAATCATTCCACACTTTTAAAGAGACTTTATGATGTCTGAAGCTGGATTGTAAAAGGATTGGTGAACTTGGCACACTAGAGTTGCCTTGACCTTAGTGTAGGCTGGTTTTTGGAGTTAAGTTTTCCAAAGTGAGAGACTCTCTTGTCTTTCCTTTGACCATTGGACACATTCCACACCATTGACATATTTCATTGTTAGTTTGTTCACCCTTTAAGCTCAGGCTTTGCTTCATTCAAAGCCAGACCCTTCATCATTCTATCCACTGCTTTGCATTCTGCCAGCAACCTTATCTACACCTTCCCCACATTTCCCACAGTCTTTGAGCAAATTGAATTTATCCTCCAGCCATCATTAACATTGTAAGTATAATTTTGTTTTCTGTAATTGATGAGTGGACTACAGATTTTGCTGAGCCCCACAGAGCTTGGTCTTCAGCAAACACTTTTCCTTTTCACTCTCTGGAGGGTGATGTCAATGTTTCTTTTCATGGGCCTTTTCCCGTTTCAAGGAGGCAATGGTCTGATGTGCCTCCTCCTTATCCTAACATCATTCTCTTTCCTTCCAGTGGGGTAGCACGGTTGAGCGGGCTCTTTGACAGACTTTTAGCAAGCAAAGCAGAGAGTATTTCTGGGACTGTTCCTTTTTGTGCTGTGCAAGTCTACGCCAGGCAGAGCGCAAGCCAGTGAAGCAGAAGCAGCATCACCTCTCTAATTTATATCCTGAATTTAACTGCAGTGCCCATTACTGCAGTATCAAAACCCAGTTAATACTTTGCTGTCCAAAACTGATGAAAAATGTTACCAGTAGAAGGTAAATAACATGATTGCAGCCTCTGTTCACCACAGCCTCAAAGTAATGCTAGTAAAGAACGGGTTGCCCAGAGAGGTGGTAGAATCTCCATCCCTGGAGGCATTCAAGGTCAAGCTTGATGAGGCTCTTAGCAAACTGGTCTAGTTAAAGATGTCCTTGCTTACTGCAGGGGGGGTGGTTGGACTAGATGATCTTTAAATGCCCCTTCCAATCCAACCTATTCTATTCTGTTGTGTTCTGTTCTGTTCTACTCTACTCTACTCTACTCTACTCTACTCCACTCCATTCCATTGTAAAACCATGACAAGATTTCTTTCTACAAGCTTGGGTTTTTGATATGCTAGAGGTAAGAATTGGAATGTATAACTGCCTTGGAGTAAGGTCCAAACTGAGAGTTTATAATGTTCATGCAGAATCATTGTTAAAGAAGTTAAAGGGGAACGAATGTTAAAAGTATTCTGAGAGTCAATTCAATATGAAAAAGGTGAGAAGTTGAAAGCCTACATTAACTGGTTCCTGCGATACAGAACCATCAGTGCTGGAAGAAAATTCAGACTAGAATTACCGACGGCAACATTTCCTCTGCTTTAAAGTAGCCCCTGTTCTTGTGTATGGTTGGCCTTTGGCTCAAGTTCACGCAGTGTCAGGAAAGACAGCCCTGCTGTTCATGCTGTGGACGGGGCTCCTGAGGTTATGTTCTGGCATTGGGTTTGGCTGGTAGGTCCATCAAAAACAGATCCAAAAAGCTGCATGGCAACTGTTACAAACAGCAGTAAACAAAGGCTAGGAAAAATCTTGGGAGCCAGCATGATCGGAAGAGCTAATAGTAGAACCATTTGCAGCTGTAGCCTTCTTGTTCTGGAGACACTATGCTGTTCTGTTACTCAGGCCCCACAATATGCTATTGTGTAAGTTATATACATGAAGGGATACACGCTTTAATAGGTATGGCAAAGATTTTTATTGATGTGACTAAGGAAACCCTGACAACCAGAACAGAAAGCAATTTAGATCTAATTTCTACTCCTCTTCTCTGAGCAACAGTGTCTTGCATGTACCAGTCTTTGCCCCAGAAAGGGCACTTTTGGTGCTCCTCCCTGTAAGTCATCACTCCTAGGGGTTGAATTTGTAATTAACTGCATGTAGTTATGAGAATTTGCAAACAGGAATATGAAAAAGAAGATGCAAGATTGGATATTTGTCTCTAAAGGGAGATGCAGGAGGTAAAAGATCAATGAACATGAGGATTGAAGGGCATCTCAAACATAAATGTCTTCTGGCATGTGTGGATTTCTAAGTGTGGTTCTGTCCAAAAATTACCCCTATTAGTAATGACATCCTTTTCTGTTTTATCTCAACAAATTCACATCCCATTTACTCCGATTACAAATGAGAGCATGTTTTTTCTAAGACATTTTCCAGCAAACTAGGACTGGGTAATCAGATTAACCTCTTCCTTATTTTCACATTATTGATAACCGAAACTCCAGAGAACAGGCTGGCCTCTTACTTTGTGTCCTTGCAATCTGGCTGACCTCTGCCAGTGCAGGTGTCACATTAACTGCCTTGGCTCATCAGGAACTTTTCATAAAAGCATTCATTGGCTTCGGAATCTTGTCTGATGAACACCTGCCCCATTGTCTTTCAGAAGATTTGTGCTCTTATGTCCCTTTAAAGAATGTCTGTATGACAGCTGAAATTCTGTAACAGCAGATGTGGGCACCCGTGCACAAGCCACCTTTAGCTGTCTTGACTGTCATAAAAACCATAGAATAATTCAAGTGGAAGGTACATCAGGAATTTTCTAGTCTAACCTCCTGCTCAAAGCAGGGTTGTCTATGAGGCCTGATCAGAGCATTTTATTATTAAATCCTCACAATCTCCAAGGAAGGAGACAGCAGTTTCTTTGGGCTATATGTTCCAGTGCTTGACTGTCCTAACAGTCAATGCTTTTTCTTCTTATACCCGGTTTGAAACACTCATATTTCAGTTCATGCCCACTGTCTGTTGTCCTTCTGCTGTGCACCACTATGAGAAGCTTGAGTGTGTCCTCTTGACAGCCACCTCATAAGCACTGGAAGACTGCTACTGGCCTTGCCAAAAGCCATCTCATCTCCAGGCTGGGCAAGTCCTGTCGCCTCAGCCTCTTTGCATACAGCAAGTGTGTCAGCCCCTGGCCTTCTTTGGGTTCTTCTATTGAAGTCACTGTGATTAATTGAAGTATTAAATTTTGGGTCCTAGGGACCCCAAACTGGGTTTAGTGTTACATGGAGTTGACAAAGTGCTGCATGAAGACGCGTAACTACTCCTCTGATCTACTAATGATGCCTCTGTTAATACAGAGGATGCTATTGCTAGACAACACTGCTGGTTCATGCTTAGTTCATTGTCTACTAACACCCCCAGGCCCTTCTCAACAGAGTTACACCATAACCTGGCAGTTCTTCACCTGTGTCATTGCAACATGTTCTTCGGTCCTTTGCTCAGGACTTCGCGTTTGTCTGTTGGACTCTGAAAGGTTTCTACTGGCCAGTATTTCCAGCCTGCCTATGTCCTTTAGATTGGCAACCAGACCCTTCACACAATTTACCAGCCTTTCAGTTTTGTATCATCTGGAGGCTTGATGAGCAGGCAGACACACTGCTGCATTCTCCAGGTCACTGATGAGTACATTCCATGGGACAAGTCCAAGACAAACTCCCATAGGACTCCACTTCTTGCTGGCCTCTAGGTAGAGCACGATGCATTAACCACTCCATCTGAAGCAAACAAGCCAGCTAATTTTTTAACTGTCTGCTTGTCCACCTATCCAAGCCATGACATCCCAGCTGGATTATGGAAAAGTTGTGGGATACCATGTTAAGCACCTTATTTTAGGAAACATCCACTGCAGTGAAAATACAGTCATTTTGTCACACCAGGCAGCTGAGTCGATCAGACATGATTTTGCTCTGCTAAATCCATGGTGACTGTTGCCCTCCACCTTTTCCTTATGTGCCAGAAATGAGGCTGATTGGTTCATAAGTCCCTAGAAAATCATTTGAACCTTTTCAAAGATAGGCAGACCATTTGCCCTTCTTCCATTGTTGGAGATTCCTTGATCTCCGTGACTTCAAAGATGAGAAAGTGTGGCAAGGACATCAGATATTATTTAAAATCTGGTAGATATATTGAAGGACTGATTTTAATTTATAGGAAGGGAAATTTCGATTTATGAGAAACTTTAATTTGTGAAAGTTACAAGTCTGAAGTCTGCTTTCCTCTCTTGGCCATGTGGACTGGCTTCACTGAAGGACCAGCGTTTAACTACACATCAATAATGAAGAGCCTCTCCATTTCCACATCCCCGGCGACCCTTCATGGATTAACAGGGAATTGGCAGAGGCAGACAGCTGGGGAACAGGCTGGAGGGAAGCTGTCTGGAGCATCTTATAAATTATTTCTTAATCCTTAACAGGAAGACTTTGCACGTGCACGTGGAAGAGACTTGTGTAAGCTCAATAGGTGATATCCATCTCCAGTAAAGTTGCTTGCATTTTGTGCTAAATGACTGGACTTATTTTGACTGGTTCTTCTACTGGAGAAATGTCAGCAAACATAGATGTTTTTACTAGAAATGCATTTATTTCTTCATCACTAATCTAGCCTGTCTTTGGAACTGTAAACCTTCAACAATTAGGAGTTACCTAATGTTAAATCAGCCAGCTAATTCAAGCGACTCATTGCAAACGG
This sequence comes from Rhinopomastus cyanomelas, assembly GCA_013400115.1. Classification (NCBI taxonomy): domain Eukaryota; kingdom Metazoa; phylum Chordata; class Aves; order Bucerotiformes; family Rhinopomastidae; genus Rhinopomastus; species Rhinopomastus cyanomelas. The sequence continues at coordinate 23,610 of VXBP01001616.1, forward strand.
CTTCCATTTGCTTTCCTGCATTTACCCTGCTTTTGCTTACAGCTGCACCCCCTGAGCCTAATGCATACAAGGCTGCCTTCCCCTCTCTCCTACCCTTCCTTCTTGAGAGCTGTTGCCTCCAGCAGAGACTGGGTCCACAGGGCAGCTTTGTGAAGGGGAGAGACGTTGGTCCTGAACTGTGGAGCTCTGTACGGCTGGCTGCAGCCTAAGGTAGCACAGCATCGCATGGCCCAGGGGTGATCCTGCACACTCCTGCTTTTGCTCTAAAGCAAAAACACCAGAAAGGGAGATGACAGTCTGATTCATCCAGGTGCCTTTTGTTAGTCAGGCCCATGTATCAAATGATGGTTTTAAGTAGGTCTTAGGTAAGTCTGGTTTTAGGTAGGTCAGGCAGAGAGAGAGAGGAAACGGCTTGAAACCTGTGCCAGGAGAAGCTGGGCACTGGGAAAAAAATCACCTGAAAGGGTCATCAGGCCTTGGAACAGGCTGCCCAGGGAGGAGGTGTTTAGAAGTTCCTTCTGGGTGTATGTGGGCTAAAGAAGCCTGTCCTCAGACTGCATGTTGTGCAAACTCACATTTTCAAATTTGCACTCTGTCTCTGTGTGATGGGGTCTAGCAGCGGTAACGTGTGTTTGCATGTCTGATATGCCACGGCACTAAGAGCTTAAGTGGCTTGAAACAGGCTGAAGGCAGTAGACTGCGTTCTTCACTTTTGGGTGTCTGAATTCAAATCCAAGAGAGACTGAGCAGCTGCTGTTCAAAAAGGTAGTTTTCTGTACCATTCCCTGGCCAACTATGCTGCAGATGTGCTGCAGAGATGCAGGCTGGTTTGCTTGCCCTCATAAATAAGAAGCTCACAATCAATCTCACGATAGCATGCAGAGCATCTGCAGATCTTGTCCAAGACATGAATCTTTCTGTTCTGTCCAGGCAGGGTCAGACTGGCACTTCATACAGCTGAGTGCTTCAGGCCTGTGGGATCTGGTTTGTGCAAGTGAGCAACACTTAATTACACACATTACTGAAGACAAGGAGCAATTATCATTGTCACTGGCTTCTAGCTTAGACTGATAAAACCTCACACCATGCTGAGCTAGCTCTGTGGTTTTTTCATTTCTTCTCTTGTCTGCCGGCAGTTTTCCTTAGTGGGAGCCTAGTGGTGAGTTAACAACAGGAACGATTAACAAAAGAAAGTCTTCAGCTGTTTTGTATTTATTCCCTCATTATTACAATGACATTATTTTTCTTTTCTCTGCACTCCTCACAGGCCAGTTTGCAAAGAGGAAGAAGACTTCTCTCTGGTTCACAGTCGCTCTGCTGATAGTGTCTGTTTTCATACTGACCATAGGTCTGGCAGCTACCACAAGAACAGAAAACGTTACGGTGGGAGGCTACTACCCAGGCATCGTCGTGAGTAAAGAAACCTATTTTAGATTATGAGGTGCAAAAGAGAGATGCTCCTTTGTTCTGATCTATTTCTGGTGTGTGACAAGGCAGTGGGGGGTAAATTCTATTTTTCTGAAATGCCCCACAGGGGATTCTCTTAGGGGGTGAACGCTGCACTGCACAGTAGCCTGCTGGGCTCAGGGGACTGTGTGAGAACCTGTGCTTGATTTCCTTCTGATATCTGTTAGATGTGGGTGTAAAAGTGACTGGGCAGTAGTAAGCATGGGATAGATTTAAACAACTTCTAGAGGTTTACTACGTTGACATCAGAAAGAGGCACTTTGCTCTCATGTCTAAGTGCCAGGAATTCTGCTGGATCCACTGCAAGGAAAGCCCTGTGGGTGGGGGTGTGGAAGTTTCTCCCTGGAGTCTGCCTAACATCCTTTTGCACAGTCCTGATGCCAGTCCCCTCACACACAATCCCTTTTCTGAAATCCTTAGTCTTGTTTTTGCTTAGGGGACAGGCTTCTTGAATATCTTCTGCCCTGGGCACAAGGTTTGATTTGTGTCTGCTTTGTCCTGTGGTACCTCTGTGACTGCTGGGGAGGGATAGTCCTGCCAGGCCCTTGCCAGTTCAAATCCTCATGGCTGTTCCTGGTCTCAATAAAAGGGATCAGTCACATCCAAAAGCTTGGAAAGCCCTGTAGTGAAAAGATAATGCTGAAATTATCTGGGCTGAGTTTTCCAAAAAATGAGTATGGACAGCAAGATGAGAAAGCAAATTGCTTTAGTCTCTCTGAGTCATTCTAGAGGAGGCAGAGGATGCAAGGTGAGGAGAGAAACTCATGTACTTAGAGTTAGGCACCTGCTTAGGTATGTGACTCCACCACTACCAAAATGTGGTGTCAGCTACTGTTGCTTTTCTCTGTGGAACGAGATGCCCAGGGAAGAGGACTGTCTCTCTTCTAATACCGTGCGTCCATTTTGCTTTGCCGTTAATTATCCGTGAGTCAGAACTGCTCCTCCTAAGTAGGTCCTCTTGTTTCTTGGTGTCACTCTGAGAACAGGTCTTTCAGAAAGATAATTTGGGGGTAATGATATATATGGAGCCGTGCTTTATAAATGGAACAAAATGTAGTTCCAAGAATAAACCCTTAAAAGAAGGAATTTTCACTAAGTTAAAGTAGATAGATTAATACTGATAAAAGTATCTTCTTCTGCAACTGGAATTAAAATATCTTAGGAGACTGTATTATCTGCTTCAGTTCCCTAGAAAGACATTTAATTTTTAAACTGCTGTCTTTAAGCAGTGTAATAAATCCTCGTGTGCAAAGTAGGTTTAGGTTGCCCAGGGGGGTTGTGGAGTCTCCTTCACTGGAGATGTTTAAAGCCCACCTGGATGTGTTCCCGTGTGACTTGGTCTAGGTGATCCTGCTGTGGCAGGGGGACTGGACTGGATGATCTTTCGAGGTCCCTTCCAATCCCGGATGTTCTGTGATTCTGTGATTCTCTGCTTGCTTGTGGAAGTGGTGCTGTCTATGCCACCAGCCAGATGCTTGTGGCAGGTCGCTCGGTGCTTTTGAACTGCCACTTCCTACTTAGCACTAGACACACAACCGCTGAAATAATTTTCACTTAAAACCGTATTTCACTTGCATGATTTCTAAATATAATTAAAGAAAAGGCATCGGTTGGAAAATAAGTAGCTACTTGTTAAGCACACAGACCCTCTTGGAAGATCTTTGAGAGTGCATGAAAGGACAGAAGGTGGCTGGGGTTTATTTGGGCACACAATGTTCACTAGCCTTCTTTTCTCCTGTGAGATAAAATCATAGAATCATTAGGGATTGGAAGGGACCTCGAAAGATCATCTAGTCCAATCCCCCTGCTACAGCAGGATCACCTAGACCAAGATGAGTGGACTGGTGGGCAAAGGTGGAAGCTTTCCCATTTGATGTCACCAAATTTGATGTCAGCTTGGCTGGTGATGCAGCTGCTGGGTGTGGAGCTTGTACACTGGCTGAGGGAGTCCTAGATAGCGATCGGGACCAGAGTGTTCGGTGATACATTGCCAAAAGCCTCGTCAGAGGTGTACACAGCAGTGCTGAGTTCCTGCCTCGTTGACGGAAGTGATTCACTCCATTGCAGCACTGACAGATGGACTATGGGATGGCCTGTCCTCCCCCCACAGTGGAAGCCAGACACGTTTCAGAACGAGCTGATCCCCCCCAAAGGTGCATCTCCTCCACTACAAGTAGAGGGAGCTTAGAAAACCAACAGTGGTGATGCCAAACGTCTGGGTTCCTCACGCTGGGGGGTTGGATTCAGTGTTTCACAGCTGTTGGGCTCAAAGAAAAGAGAGACTATGAGGACAGTGTTAATCACAGTTAAAAAGAATGTCTGTAGTAATTCAGTAGTAATAATAATAATATATCCAGTATTATTATGACTCAACAAGTATTGAACTATTATTCAATAGTAATAATAACCCAAGGGTAAAGGTTCACTTCAGAGCTGGTAGATGAGATTTAAATCTCCACTGGCATTAGGGAAGGGATTTTGTTTTTAAAACCCATGCAGAGTTACTCATTATCTTGCACACACCTATAAATGGGAACAAGACTATCCACTTGTATAGAGTTTACTCGCATCACTTCAGGGCTTTAGGACTAGGTCCATAATGTAACTGGAGCTTCTGCTTAGTTCCCATTGGCTTTAAAAAGAGGTTCCGTAGCAGCTGCACCACCAGCTATGCTGACATCAAATTTGGTGACATCAAATCGGAAAGCCTCCACCTTTGCCCACCAGTTCACTCATCTTACAGGAGAAAAGGAGGGTAGTGAACATTGTGTGCCCCTATAAACCCCAACCACCTCCTGTCCTTTCATGCACTCACAAAGAGCTGGGTCTCTTTAGCTTGGAGTAGAGGAGACTGAGGGGTGACCTCATTAATGTCTATAAATATTAGAAGGGTGGGCGTCAGAAGGACGACTCTGCTCAGTGTCATCTAGTGATAGGACAAGGGACAATGGGTGTGAGCTGGAACATAGGAGGTTCCACATCAATATGAGAAGGAACTTCTTCACAGTGAGGGTGACGGAGCACTGGAACAGGCTGCTCAGGGTGGTTGTAGAGTCTCCTTCACTGGAGACGTTTAAAAACCCACCTGGATGTGTTCCTGTGTGACTTGGTCTAGGTGATCCTGCTGTGTCAGGGGGATTGTACAAGATGATCATTGAAGGTCCCTTCCAATCCTTAATGATTCTATGATTCTATGTGATTTACTTGGAAAAAGCTTTTTTCTAAAGACATCTTTATAATCTTATCTGCATTTATGTTTCTAAAGTAATTGAATATATTTCTTCACATTGGTGAGTTAGTATAATGTTCTGCTGTGGAAAGTGTCTGCATTTAGCACATTATTGTTAGAGCATCCATTTGGATTTAGGGCTGTCTTTGTGGAACAGGCTACAAAGCTGGAGGTGGAGCATGAAGATGCTCCAACTTCACTTCTTTATAAATTTTTTATGTTTAAATATTTAGTGGTACTTCTCTATGACTAGTGCTTGTATTAATTTGCTACTTTTATAATCTGTCAAGAAGGAGTCCACAGTCTCAAATCCAAACAGGTTATTGTCTATATTGAGCAAAAAAGCAAAGCATGTGGCCCTAACCAAGTCTCAGGAATGCCATGGCTTACATCATGATGCCTGTCTGTAGTTCTGCTCCTTCTGATTTAATTGCTGTTGTTCCCTATTAGCTCACTTTTTCTTCATGAGGCTGAGGTGACTGCAGGGCACTGTGCAGCCAGGCAAGGCAAGGAGAGCCTTTTTGACACCTGCACCACTTCTGTGGCTGCTTCTGAACCTGGGTAGCTAGTGTGGGAACACCACCTCCATTTTTTGAGGAAACCTGTCCACAGTTGCCTAAAGCTTTGCAATTTCAGAATAATGATGCATGGGCTAAATGTAAGTGTTCCTTTTCCCCACTTTGCTTGATTTTTGCTTTACAGCGTGTGAAGCTCTGTGTGAGCATGGCAGATTATAGAGGCGTATGTCTAGACAGGCCTTGGCTTATTGCATTACAAGATTTGTGCTGAAATATCAAGGATCTGCAGTTCTGCTCATTCCTCACTGCATTAGATGATTTATGTCCTGCAGTAACTTCTGCCCTGTCCCCCGAGCCACTCCAGTTAGCCCATCTGTGTGACCCATCAGCTCAGGTATCACCGCAACGTGATGATGCATTCACTGAATAAGCTGAACTCATGTGTTTGTCTTGGTTTTGTTCTTTGCCTTAGCTTGGATTTGGATCTTTCTTGGGGATCGTTGGCATCTACCTGGTAGAGAACAGAAGACAAATGGTAAGTAACAGCTCTTTCCATTTTCAGTCTTTCACATCAGAATGTCTTAAAAACATGAAAAATGGGGATTTCTAGTCGACTTGAAACTGCTGCATCTGCCTCAGAATGTTTGTCATTTGTTTCACCAGTTCTGAGAAGTTTCAGAGACACATCCAGGGACTTCAACTGTATGAGGCAAGGGATGGTTTCACTTCTCATAGAAGCAGCTTGGTTTTTTTCCTGAATTCTTTTCATGTGAGTTTAGTGAGTGGAACTGACCCAGAGCAGGATCAGCTAAGTGCCTGAGCTTAGCCAGGACCGTGGAGCCGGGAAAATGATGTGGAGGGAGAAAAAATGCATGGGCTGTGCCAGTTTGGGCAGCAATGAACCTCATGATCAGCTCAGCTGGAAAAAGTGTCCTCACCCAGCACGAGAAGTTAAGTCAGGACTAATAAATATGTCAAAAAGAAAGAAAAACCTCCAGAACTCTTGCTATAAAATTCCTATGACAGGAATAATTTGGTTTTAGGGTTAGCTTGGTTTTACAAACCTCTTGCTTTTAGTTATGTGAGAAAGGAAGCAAAAGCCCTTGGGGCATCTATGTGAAGGAGGGTGTATAGGACTGGATTTGTGGGAAGACTTACGTTTTCCTAGTTTTTGGGAAAAAACAGCAATGTCTGGGTTGAATAACAGCACGCCCAGTGTGCGCTTCACAGAGCGTGGCTGCGTTCCTAATGCAGAGCCTCCACTGGCACGAGAGTGGTGTTAAGCTCACAGAAGGGAATGATGGGCTTACCTTGCTTTTTACCAACAAGAAACTACGTATCAGGAGCATGTTGAGATGTCCTGTTTCTTCTTCATAAATGCAGTCTCATTCTCACTATCTGTAGGCAAACTTACCTCACGATATCACTTTTTTGGCATTGACTCTAAGTTTCAGTGATGTGTTTGCAAGTATTCTTCTTTTAACTTCTGTTTCTGGCTGGGTTTCCCAAAGAAATAGGGTTTATAAAGCCACGGTGCTGGCCTATGCTCCTCATTCCATTTTGAGAATGTGTTGACCAGTTTCAGGTGAATTCAGCAGAGAGACAGAGACTTCCTGCAAGTTTTATGACATTCGCAGGCAGGTAGAGGAGAGATTTACAAAACACAGACCCCGTGACTCACCTGTTAAACACTAGAGAATCCAAATGGGACAAGACCTGCAAGATGGAATTCTGCAGCAGGCAGAATCCTCATGGATTTTGCTGCTAACAAAAAGAGGATATTTGTCTTTTAAGAACTACTACCTCTGACTTCTACATCAGAGGCCAGGATGAACAGCAGGTTCCAAGCTGCAGTCTCAGCGCTGTGCGGATGAAAACAGTGTTGCCTTCCACAAAGTTCGTGGTACTTTACTAACAGACATAGTGTTTGAGAGTTGCTCAGTCTTTCAGCTTTGCTCTAATCTAGCTTTTAGTTTCCTACCACTTCTGCCCTCAGCAGAAAATAACATGTCTGAAAAACTTGATCTCTCGGGGTGCCTTCCAATCCCTAATGATTCTATGGTTCTCTGAAAAAGACATAAGATGGGTAAGCAGCAGTTAAACCATGTCATGCTCCACATGGTCCGTGATTTACACAAGGACTGTGGTGAAATAAGCCTCTAGTAGGTTTGGCAGTAGTGCCAGTTTGCATTTGCCAGCACAGAGCAAGGAAATCCCCGTTCTGCCAGTAACAGCGATGAATCTGGCTGTTGGAAGGGTGAAGCCTTTTAATACTGTCTTTGCTAAGCTGCTTGTTTTCAAACATTATGGGAATGAGATTGGAAGGGTTTACGCCATAATATAACCGAGGGCAGGCGTTATTCCCTGGGGTGTATCTGAGTATATTCACTCGAAAGGGTTTAGGGTAGCTTTAACTAATTAGCAGCCATAAATTTGATTGTAAAGACTGAAGTAAGGATGTAAATGCTGTATTTGCTGTAACTAAAACTTCTGTGCATTGTAGCAGCCCAAAGGTGGGGGGAAGGAAAAGAAACTTTATTCAGTGGCTTCTATTTTAACTGGACTTCCTTCTAGCACTTACTGAGGTATAACTGGAGTTTAACCCAGTGTAGCTCTGACAGTTGTCTGGCCCTTGTAAGATGCAACAGCTTGTATTTTGTTTTTTAAACTGGAAGTCAGTGTAGATTCAATTACACTAGAAAAAACAAGCTGTTTTAAATTGACCTTTTCTCCATAAATCTATGTAAACTCAGTAAATGAGGGCACGGCACTTGAGGAACAGCAGGTCATGGATCAAATCACGGTACAGCGTTTCTTTCTAAAGGCGCACACAGTCCATCCAAATGGCTGCAAAAGGTGACACTGCTCAAATCAAATCAAATCAAATCGATTTGGTTGTAAGATATGAAGCATTCCTGCATCTTTGCTTGCCATGGCTTCGCATTACAGAGCAAGGTATTCTCAATTAGAAAATGAGATGCTGAAATTGCACGTGGAAGTGGGGAAGGCTAGGTTTGCAGGGGCTGCATGGTGGCAGAGCTGAGCTGAGAGCAGCTGATGGAGCAAAAGGTTTCTCAGGTAAGTGTGGAGGTGGCATAAGCTCACACCCCCAAATAAAGCATTTTTAAAATGTGAGTGTCAGTAAGAAACCATCCAGTGCTGCCTGCAAGAGCTTTGGGAAGGGTCATGGGAGTCATCCCAACAGGCGAAAGCAGGAGAAGGGGGCAAGGTGGTAAAGGAGCATCAAGGACACAGAGAAGATGGGGAAGGGGCAGAGAAGCAGGAGTGAACCCTTCAGAAGGTGTGAATTTAACACAAACCTCAGTATGTACAATGAAGACACCTGCCTGCAGCCTGTCTTGGACTTCAGATCATCCCTTGCTGAGCATTGCTTGTTTTTACTTTGTGATGGCACACAGTTAATTTTCTTGCTGACATGTTTGTGACACACTTACATCTACGCCTAATGCTCAGCTGACCAGTCTCAACCTGGTCCTTGACTTGTTCAGAGAAACGGTTGCAGTGATTTTAGCTGAGGAGACGTTGCTTCTGACACAAGCAGTCTGAAAACATGCAGGAGATTAAAACATGGAGTTCTGCACACAAAGAGAAAAGGCAAAACTTCACTCTCCTCAGGGGATGCTAAGTTTAGGTGCCTTAATATCCTTGTTTCCCAATCTCTGTCAGCAATAATTAGATTTCAAATTAAGTGCTGAAAAACAACTGTAACAGAAGTTGGAGAAACAAAGCAATGATTTATTATACTTTTAGTTGGTTGACTACCCTGGCAATGCCTGCGTTCCTTCTGCGCATTGAGTTGTGTGAGAGTAGTATTTCAATATCATCTCTGATTACTTTCTTGCTCCTAGAGCTTGCATCTATGTCAGATGAAGACTTTTTGAAAGGAGTTAAAAGTGTGAATCAGTTTTCAGAAGAGCCTAACATCTTTCACTTCTCAAAACAACTTGGGGACAGTCAGCATGGGTTCAAAGGGAAGTCATGCTTGACCAACCCGATAGCCTTTTCTGAGGGCATAACCAGGTGGATGGATGATGGCAGAGCGGTGGATGTGGTCTACCTTGACTTGAGTAAGGCATTTGACACGGTCTCCCACAGCATCCTCACAGCCAACCTGAGGCAGTGTGGTCTGGATGATCAGGTAGTGAGGTGGATCATGAACTGGCTGCAGGATAGAAGCCAGAGAGTAGTGGTCAATGGGACAGAGTCTAGTCGGAGGCCTGTATCTAGCGGGGTGCCCCAGGGGTCGGTGCTGGAACCGGTCCTGTTCAATCTATTCATTGATGACTTGGATGAGGGATTGGCATGCACTGTCAGCAAGTTTGCTGATGACACAAAGCTGGGAGGTGTCGCCGACACCCCAGCAGACTGTGCTGCCATTCAGCGAGATCTGGACAGGCTGGAGAGCTGGGCAGGGAGAAATTTAACGAGCTATAACAAGGGCAAGTGTAGGGTCTTGCATCTGGGCAGGAACAACCCCAGGAAAGCAGTTAGAATAAAGGGACCTGATGGCCAGCAGGATGACTATGAGCCAGCAGTGTGCTCTTGTGGCCAAGAGGGCCATCAACATCGTTGGGTGGATCAGAAGTGGGGTGGTTAGCAGATCAAGAGAGGTTCTTCTCCCCCTCTACTCTACACTGATGAGACCACATCTGGAGTATTGTGTCCAGTTGTGGGCCCCTCAGTTCAAGAGGGATGTGGAGCTGCTGGAGAAAGTCCAGTGTAGGTCAACGAGGATGATGAAGGAAGAGGAGCACCTCCCTTATGAAGAGAGGCTGAGGGAACTGAGTGTCTTTAGCATGGAAAAGATGAGCCTGAGGGGTGACCTCATTAATGTCTATAAATACGTGAAGGGTGGGTGTCAGGAGGATGGAGCCAGGCTCTTTTCAGTGTCATCTAGTGATAGGACAAGAGGCAATGCGTGTAAGCGGGAACATAGGAGGAACTTCTTCCCAGTGAGGGTGATGGAGCACTGGAACAGGCTGCCCAGGGGGAGGTTGTGGAGTCTCCTTCACTGGAGATGTTTAAGACCCACCTGGATGTGTTCCTGTGTGACTTGGTCTAGGTGATGCTGCTGTGGCAGGGGGATTGGTCTAGATGATTTTACGAGGTCCCTTCCAATCCCTTATGATTCTATGAAAACCAGTATGTCTTGTAAACAGGCTATGTCCATCAGAAAATGCCCACTGGACCTTCCGTTTGAAGGTGGTTCTATATGTACACCAAAAAAGAGATACTGATGTGTATACCTGCTCTGCTATATGCTCCTACTTGCTGTGCATCTTCTTTTTCACGCCGACTGAACATCCTGAAAGAAAGTGTCTTTAGCACAGATTTTGATCAAAGAGGCTAATTGCTGATAGATTCCATATTGCGTATTAAACTAATTAAAGCAGCTTGTTTATGGAAAGAGTAAAGGCACTGAAATGCTGCGTGTCTCCTGAGACTATCTTTGATGGTCCTGCAAAAATAAATGGAAGAAGTCTTTAATGTACTTCAGGGGAGAGGCAGCTAATTAATGCTGGTGGAAAAGTTGTTACAATGGAACAAATGAGCAATCATCCTTGTCTTGTTTAGCACCTTTAAAATGATTAAACTTGAAAAGATGTACTGCTGTCTTTTCAGCCATGAATAGGCACTAGATTTTGTGTTTCAGAAACAGCAAGGAGTTTGGTGTGATCATTGTCGGTTGGCACTGACACTTGCATGCGTTTGAACATGGCTCCTCTTCAGTTATCTACATTCCTTTCAAAATAAAACAGCAGCTTCTTGGCTGCTAAGATCAAACAGCTTCTTCTTCACAGCATCTTCCTGCTCTCTTATGGCTAATTCTTACACTTCTGTAATGAAGTGCACTTTGGAGGCATCTCATTGTCTCCTTAGGTTCCCGAAGGAGCCGTGAAGGACTAGAATCATAAGGGTTTGGAAGGGACCTCGAATAGGTCTAGGGTTTTAGACAGCTAGAGTGTGGTAAGGAAGAATCTTGTCTTAAAAGTGACAATTACACTTGTCTTCTGTAATCTTGAGGAGTTTACAAAAGATACCAGGCTCTAACTGTCTGCTTTTGAGTTTAGAGCAGAGCAGCCCCTGTATAGACTATCTAGCCTGGTTCTGTTCTATAAACATTGTGCAGTCTTGGTATTAGCTGTCCTATTTAGCAGGAATCTGCTTTGGGACCCCATTTTAATCCTTTTTGGGAAGGACTTTGAATGTGGGTGATCCATGGTAGGCGTGGGAAGTCAGTGCTTTTCATTATGATGGAGGAGAATTCAGCAAATCGTGAGTAGAAACGAGATGAATGAAATTGGAGATGTTTTGAAAGCTCAGTAATTTCAGCTGGAGAAGAGGAGGACGGGTGTCTGTCTGTGGGTATGAAAGCACCATCCAAACTGAAGGCAAAAAAAGGAGGAAAGCTTTGTGAGCCATAAAAATGCACATAGTTGAAAAGCTGGTTAAAATTTACTTTAGTTATTATAACAATGAGGGAAATATGAACCTGTTAGTAGTCTTGTATGTTCCATGAACAAAGGATTGAGTGAGGAGTTTTGATTTTTAAAAAATGTTCTTTGATCTTGGGCATTTAAAGTGAGAATTTCTGATTAATAATAGATATAAATATCCACTGACAAAGACAAGTCTTCTCTCCTATTTCCTCCTTTCATCCTTTGTGCCTTGCCAACTCCTTCTCCAGTCAAAAAGAGGTTCCACTTGTAATATATGGTTTCACATACGTACACGTGTTCGCAGGCCACACGTTCTGACAAATAAATACTTGGCATAATGACAGAAAGGGTCTGTGCCACTAGCTCTGTCTTTATTGTACAAAGGGCTTTTTGCACTCCTTATAGACATGACTGCCAGGACAGTTTAGTCAGTACAGCTGTAACGGGAGGTACAGTCAGATCTTTCTGATTTTTCTGTTCCATCACCAGGGACATGTTTCTCTGACTTAACTAGATGCCACCTGCATCTAGTACAGCGGTTCTTTCCCTCTCAGGCCACCCTTTACTGGTCTGTTGGTTGTACCAGTCCCAGATTCCCCAGCTTATGAGCTAACTCAGCACTAACTCGGTCTCAGATAAGAAATTACCATGTTTTCAGATATTCTTGGTAGAAAACAATGGAAAATTTATTACAAAGAGAAAAATCTAAGAAAGAGAGACTCTGGCTTCTATGTGGAGAGCTTTCCTGGAAACCAGAATGGCTTCACTTTTCTTCTGGAAGCTTAAACTCTGTAGAAACAGGAGGGAGATGCATAGACGTGTATGTGTATCTATATATCCATCACGGTTGAAGTCAGGCACGGTTCTGTTGGGTCAGAGACTCAACCTACCAAACAAGTTTAAGTCCTCTGTCGTATTAAGTGAAAGTCATTTGTGATGTGGTTCCTTTAAGATCTGTGCTTGGAAACAGCACACAGAGTGAAGGGTGTAATAGGAGACTTTTTCACTGCCCGTTGTTTGCTTGTTTCTTGTGTAGCTTATGGGAGCATCACTGTCACACAACTGAAAACAAAAGTAAGCTTTATGACCCATGAAATGGGTTTGTGGAACAATCCAGAAATTGATTACTTTCCCTTGCAAGCAGGAGCAGGGAGTAAAATGTCTCATTAAAGAATCTGGGACAAGCGTTCATGATGGGTAAGGTGAGCTGGTGTGTGCACCATGAAAACCACAGGTGTTTTCTGAACCCCTTGTTGAAGAGATCAAATGAAGCAGAAGAGTATCCCTGTTGGCCAGGTACAATCTTCCAGACTCTGCAGGTAGAACTTCACTACCTGAAATCTTGAAGCTTATAATTTAATTGTCATTCATTTCTGGTGAAAAGTGTGTGTGTGGAAACCAACACAATGAAAGAGGATTTGTAAAGATTCTAACAAACTTTGGTCCAAGAAAAGTTCCTGCTGCTAAAACAGTGTCAGCTGTAGTAGTCTTGATCTGTCAGTTCCATCATTTTTACCAGGAAACATGGACTTTTATGACACAAGATATGGCATTTATTTCTGGTTTATGGAACATAGGAGGTTCCATATAAAATATGAGAAGGAACTTCTGCACAGTGAGGGTGGCAGAGCACTGGAACAGGCTGCCTGGGGGGTTGTGGAGTCTCCTCTCTGGAGATGTTTAAAACCCACCTGGACATGTTCCTGTGCAACTTGGTCTAGGTGATGCTGCTGTGTCAGGGGGATTGGACTAGATGATCTTTTGAGGTCCCTTCCAATCCCTGATGATTTTATGATTCTATGATTCCTCTCACGATACTCTGAACATCCACCACTGCTTAAGTGATGAGATGAGCATGTTCCATCTCAGCCAATCTACATTTATGTTTTGTTTTGTCTATTTTCCATTTAATGCTGTATTTAGCTGTTGCTTCTTGACTGTATTTGATAACCTTAAATATTTAACTATTTTAAATCATTCTTAGATAACTACTTTTGTTGATGTTTGCAAGGGAGAATTCTCACCAGTTCAGAGTGCCTACTGGAATCAGGCTTGCTCAGGCGGGTTCCAAAATCATTAACACTTTTCCAGTTAAGTCCAGCTGATATTTTTCTGTATGTTATCACTCACACATCCTTCTTTCATTCCACATTACACCTCTCCATCCCTTGCAAGTCCCAGGCAAATGACTGAAGGAAACTTCTGAAGTGGAGAAGACAAAGCACAAATCAGAGCAGCCAACATGTAGGCAATGGAAAAGCATTGACAAGACGCTGGGTTTTGTCAGCACAGATACTTCCTCATCTAGGTTCTCTCTATAGCCAGCAGAAAGAGGGTAGATAACATCAGAATGTAATCCACTCCAGGGTGAGCCTGACATGTGCTGCTGCAAGTAAATCAATAACTGCAGCAGTGATGACTGGGGTGTCATCAAGGGTCCTCAGATGCTGTGGGGGGCTTAAAAGAGCACTGATAACAAAACTAACCCTGCCCCATAAATATATATATATATTTAGAGACATTTTTAGGTTGCTTTCTGCTTTTTCTCTTTGAAAATGTGAACCAAGTAAAGTTCAGTCTGTCTTCCAATGTTGTTAAAGAAGCATTGGTGGACTTCAGCCTCTGGTACTCTTAAGGGTCCCCCAAACTCTTAGGGGATGTGAGTGCGTCATCAGCCGTGAACGTTTTAACTGAGTCAAAACAAGCATTTAGTCATCAGTGCACCAATTATCTTCAATTTAATGTGTTAATTTAAACACATCAAGTTCATTCTCTGATTGCAATGTAATGGTGACTCCAGTCTAAAAGCCAAAGTGCACCAAAACTGCTTGACATAGATGATTCCTTCAGTAGATTAGTCATGCTGGTAAAGATTTGCTCGTAAAACCATTTGAAATAATTTCCTGTCTGGTTTACATCTGGTGTTGTGGTTGATATTAGATTATGAGAGAAGAAAGAATATATTAATCAGGTTCTCAATAACTCTGTTTCATGTTTCATAATGGCCATTGATTCAGGTCATGCAATTTTTTCATTACTTGAAGATAAAAATGCAGGAAAGCGAATCTCTGTTTCACGCAGCGTCTTCCACAGAAAGTGCATCTTCCAGTGCTTTAGCAGGTTGGAAGGAAAGACAAGACAATTACAGAAAGAGTAGTGAGACATGGATTGGGATAAATGAAGTATCAATGCCCCCACAAAAAAGACAAGATTCCTGAATGAAATTTTCACGTCTCTTTTGAAACTGGTTTTTGATCTTTTCTCCTTGGCTTGGTAGTGGATACTGCTCATGCAGTTTCTCTGTTCTTTCCCAACGTTTGATTATCTAATTAATTCTGCCTTTCTTATGTATGTGAAGTTGTCTCAATTTCTCATGGGACCCCTCCCCTGCCTCTCTTAGAGGCCAACTGGCCTTTTCATGTTGCTGGTTTTCCTAATTATCCCTGACATGATACCGGAGAACAGCAGACTTCTTCACAGGCAGAAGACTGAGTATCTACTTGATCACAAAGAGCAAAATAGCCCTAGTCCTCTTAGTTTAATCATCATGGCTAATACCTAGCTCTTACCAGGAGGGCAAATCACATTAAATGGGGGAGACAATCTAATAGATGTGGCCAGCACGTCTGCCTCCTTCCCTTCTGTCTTGTCCACATCTCTCATCTGCACTGGGTCTAAATCTTGTCTCTTCTTACAGTTACCTGATTTAACTCATCTGTGGGAAGAAATAGTTTTCTGCCCAGTAAGTTATTTGCACTGGATCCCTGTGGATTTGGGCCAGCACAGAAGTTGGTACGCAGGGACCTTTGGCAGGGGAGCAGGAACGAGGGCTGGACAGCAGGGAACCAAGCTAAGGACAGGAGTGAGCAGTCACAGAGGTTCAGCTGTATGCCCAGAGGTGCTGTGAACAACAGAAAACCTGAATCAGAGCTCTGTGTTGTTACTGATAATACTCAGCAACGTATGGCAAGACTTATCCAATTCAGCAGTGGTAGTACTGCAGAAAGGCTGTAGTTTTCTAACTTGACCTAACACAAGACTTAACCTCAACACCTGCAGCCTCATGAGTGCAGTGTCTCTGCCTGAAGGCTCCATGGCAGTGCAGGCATCTGCTGTGGGTGTTTGCTACGTTACTGGGTGTGTTACTGTCAGCAGCAAGTTGTGGGCTTGTGTGTGGGACCCCAGCCCCAGTCGTTTTCTTTCTGAGCTGTATCAAAACAGATGTGCTTAGAAACGAGGGACAGGTAGTATTCAATCTTCTTTTAGTTTAGAAAAGCATTTAGTGTTTCTTTCTGGAAGCCTGCATAGGAAATGTTTCTTCAGGCACAGGGTGAGCCGTAGTAAAAATTCTTCATCATTACAAATTCATGTCATTGTAAGTTCTGCTACGGCTGGAATTGGCTTTACCAAATGACAAGCGTGGCGCAGTCCTGTTTCCTGAGGTGTGCTAACCCTCCAGCAGAGGCTCAGTTACAGCAGCACCATTACGGAGGAGCCACCCTCACAAATAGTGAAGGACATGGTCTGGTGTAGTGAGACATCTCCTCATTAGCCCAGTCGTGAAAAGCAGTCTAGTAGCAGCCTTGCCTGAGCTTAATTTTCAGCACAGCAGCAAAGTATCTGTCCCAAGAGAATGGGAAAAAAGTGGCCATTGTGGGAGGAGAAGGAGCTACACAGGAGTGGACTTTGCATAGTGCAGAAAAGGCCTTCCAGTATCTGAAGGAGGCTACAAAAAGGCTGGGGAGGGACTATTTAGGATGTCAGGTAATGATAGGAGTAGGGGGAATGGAGCAAAGCTGGAGATGGGTAGATTTAGAGTGGATGTGAGCAGGAAGTTCTTCACCGTGAGAGTGGTGAGAGCCTGGAATGTGTTGCCCAGGGAGGTGGTGGAGGCACTGTCCTTGGAGGTGTTTAGGGCCAGGCTGGATGGGGCTGTGGCCAGCCTGATCTAGGGTGGGGTGTCCCTGCCTGTGCTGGGGGTGTTGGACCTGGGTGATGGTTCCTTCCTACCCTGAGTGACTCTGATTCCATGGCTTCTCCAGCCAGATGATCCTGCTGTGGCAGGGGGATTGGACAAGATGATCTTTCGAGGTCCCTTCCAATCCCTTATGATTCTATGATTCTAATACCTCACAATTAAATGGACTTCTGTGCTGTCCCAGCTCACAGGACAGTCATACTTTACTTGATAACACTGAAATGCAGTGAATTTAGTTGTCTCAGTTCTGCAGACGTTGATTTGCAGCCCTGCTGAGGTGTCATGGTGACAGATGAGGCTCCTGGTTGAGATCATGCCAGGGGTGTAAAGTCATCACACAATCACAGAACATTACGGATTGGAAGGGACCTCAAAAGATCATCTAGTCCAAATCCCCTGACACAGCAGGATCACCTAGACCAAGTCACACAGGAACATGCCCAGGTGGGTTTTAAACGTCTCCAGAGAAGGAGACTCCACAACCCCCTGGGCAGCCCCTTCCAGGGCTCAGTCACCCTCACTGTGAAGAAGTTCCTTCTGATATTTATGTGAAACCTCCTATGTTCCAGCTTACACCCATTGCCCCTTGTCCTATCATTGGGTGACACTGAGAAGAGCCTGGCTCCATCCTCCTGACACCCACCCTTCACATATTTATCAATATTAGTGTTGACCCCTCAGTCTCCTCCAAGCTAAAGACACCCAGCTCCCCCAGCCTTTCCTCATCAGGGAGGTGTTCTACTCCCTTCATCATCTTTGTGGCTCTGTGCTGGACTCTCTCCAGCAGTTCTGTGCCCTTGAACTGAGGGGCCCAGAACTGTGCACAGTGTTCCAGACGTGGTGTCACCAGGGCAGAGTAGAGGGGGAGGAGAACCTCTCTTGATCTGCTAACCATCCCCATTCTGACCCACCTCAGGATGCTGTTGGCCTTCTTGGCCACAGGGGCACATTGCTGGCTCCTGGTCATCCTGCATGTCCACCAGGACCTGTGCTCTGGTTTAGATTTGTAAACTCCTGCTCTTATATTTCATTCTAAACACACTGAAAAATTGCAGTGGATTTATTTAAGCTTACGTTCACTTCTGAGCTTGGGGACACTGGGAAATCAAAAGTCACACAGAACTAAACAATATCATGGGGAATGTAATACTGGGGGCAGACTTCAAGAGCTGACCCATGTGTTCCTTTTCCAAGTGTGTTGCTTGAGCCAGGGCTTTACAAACTTGCAGGGTAACATTTGCACAGGCTTTTGCAAAGCCTTTGTTTTACAGAGCAAAATATATCAGATGACAGTGTTTCTCAATTTACATTGATGAGGGCAGTGCTCTCTCTGTCTGGAAAAAAGATCCCAGCAGAGTGATTAACAGCAGAGTGTTTGGAGACATTGGAGCCTGAGCAGCATGAAAGTAGCCATTTAGCAGGAGCAAAGTGAGTCTGTCTGATATAAACGTAACTTGTAACTGACACCAAGATGCTTTTGGAGACATATATCCATGTATTTTCCACATTCTCAGGTCTACTTAGGCTAAATCGAGAGAAAGAGGCATCTCATGCAGCTTCAGGTGCTAAAAATGACTGACACTACCTGAACAGTTGTGCTTTTTGGCTGAGAACAGGTAAGGGCTGAATTAAAGTTGTGAGGAAACCAGAAATATGTGAGAAGGGAGACCTGGAGCTTATTGTGCCTCACAGAGATGTTTTGCAGGGATGCTAGAGAGAGCCAGCAAGGTGCTTATGCCGCAGAGTGATGGGCAATGGGTGTGAGCTGGAACACAGGAGGTTCCATATAAATATCAGAAGGAACTTCTTCCCAGTGAGGGTGACAGAGCACTGGAACAGGCTGCCCAGGGGGGTTGTGGAGTCTCCTTCACTGGAGACATTTAAAGCCCACCTGGATGTGTTCCTGTGTGACTTGGTCTAGGTGATGCTGCTGTGGGGATTGGACTGGATGATCTTTTGAGGTCCCTTCCAATCCCTAATGATTCTATGATTCTATGATTTTTATGTGTCTGCTAGAAAGCTTTGGGTGCTTGTCTCTGTGTCACACAGAGGGTGCGTGGCAGTAGCAGCAGGTGATGCAGCACACAAGGTCCTTGGGGACCTGAGGTGTGGTGTTTATGTGAGAACTTGGCAGCAGCCAGGGTGGCTGCCATGTACTTCCCCTTTGGTCTGGTCTGTGGCCAACTCTTAACTCCAAAGCTATGCCTGGCAATCACTGTGGGACACTGTGGGTTCCAAGTACCCATGCCAGGTTCATTTCTGACAGCTGACCTGTGTAAATGACCAGCTTCTCTGGCCACAGAGAAGTCCCCTGTCTCTGTGGCCCTCACCAGGCTCAGTTGCATGGGTGGGTGACACAGTGCAGGCAGTGGTGGTGTGTACCTGCTGAAGGACAGGAGATTGACCAAGACAGGTGAATTCTGCATTAAAACTGCTTGCCTTTTCTGAAAGAAGGCAGCCTGCAATACCTGAGCGTTGCAGCCTTTCGCTAGTCTGGCATTTCCGAGTGTGTTCGTGTCCCTGTGACACGACCTAAGACAGGTAACAGCCTTCCAGTTAATACCTTGTGCAAAAGTCCCTCATTCCAACTGCTACCTTGCTCTTCCTTTTGCGAAAACACCTCTGCTAAACAAACAGTTTTTGGGGTTGATAGTCGGGCTCACAAAGTGCAGTTATCAGTGTTTGATAACTGGCCTCATGATGCTCTTGTAAATAACCAAGTCACTGTGTTCTGAGCTGGAGCCAGCAGTAACCGTGCTCTGATAATCACATCTCCAGAGAACTCTGCCTGCGCAGCAGTGGGAGAGCCAAACTGTTTCTTGAGTAGCTATAAAAACACTTTGTTGTAACTCATGGGTGTTTTCCCTGGAAAAACTTACTATTAATAATAGAGAGAAGATGGACCAGACTGGGTGTTTGAGTAAGTACTGGGTCCTTTGCCTGGTCAGTAAGGATGCTCTCCATGTAGATGAACCACATCGCTTTTATTTCGTGAGAGTTCTAACCTCATGAACTCACAACTCCAGCAATCACCTGCCATTCAGGAAAATCAGCTTTTGCATTTACAGCAGTTCTTCACTTGGCTGTCCTGGCTGCGGTTCTCAGAAGCAATTCCTTCTGTGATTTGTTTATGTGTTCCTTACATTCTCAGTGTGAGAGAGAGAGAATATAAATCTGAAATTTTATTTTAAGGATTTCTTTGTGTTGTTGTATCATTACGTCTTTATCATTCAAATACATATATAGGGCAATTTAAGTGACAAGAACTTCACATTCTGCCACTCAGCACTGTAATAAATATTACTTCAGCCAAGAAATTGTCCTCTTGATTTCGAAGGGACTGTTCATAGGATCATAGAATCATTACGGATCGGAAGGGACCTGAAAAGATCATCCAGTCCAATCCCCTTGCCACAGCAGGAGCACCTAGACCAAATCGCACAGGAACACATCCAGGCGGGTTTTAAACATCTCCAGTGAAGGAGACTCCACAACCCCCCCCGGGCAGCCTGTTCCAGTGCTCCATCACCCTCACTGTGCAGAAGTTCCTTCTCACATCTATGTGGAACCAGCTCACAACCATTGCCCCTCGTCCTATCACTAGATGACATTGAGAAGAGCCTGGTTCACTGAAGTAGTTGTGAGTAGGCATGGATAAGAGCAGCAGGCTCTGGATGACACACTCAGACTTGCATGCAACAGCTTGAGTGGGTGGATAATTACCAATGCGACTGAGGAGTGCAAAGGCAACACTCCTGTCTGTACTACAATTTCCTGTGCCCCTTTATGCTGGTCTTATAGCTGTATGGTGAAACTGAAAGACCATCATGCTCATTTCATTAAGTGATTTAAACTGTCTCCACAAGTGGAAAACCTTTGCCTGGGAGCTGTAGATCATCAATGGCTTGCTCATGTGTGAAATGAAATCCCTCTTTAAGGTCAGCTTCCAGTATATTCATCTTGAATTCAGGCAATTTGAAAACACCTGGCTAAGCCCACTGATTATTTGATTGACTGTTATGACTTGAAAAACAAGGCAGAGGTGTCAGACAAAAATGACTTAATCTGAACTTTTAAATACTGCTGCTTTTTCAAACAGAGATCAGGGTTTGTAGCAAATGCAGCTGCCACATGGCAACACAGCCCACTGTTCTGCAGCGATAATCACTCTCTACAAGGAGCCCACAGCCTTCTTGATGTGATGAGTGTCATGTCAAGGTCTTTAGACAACCAGACTCTTGAGACATGACCTGCACACTGGAGAGTCAATGGAGAGTGGAGGCTGAAGAGTGATGGAGTCAACAGTCCTTTCTTAGGGTTTCTGACTCCTTATGGCAGGATGGAGCTGGCTTCAGGGAGGAATGCAGCAGGTTTCTAAGAGCAACCAGTACCACCAGCCTCAACCACTTCTGCATGTTCCTTTCCTCCCTACACTGAGGATTCCAATTCCACAGCAATCTTGGTGACAGTGGCTCACCTCTGATTATATGATTAAAGGGCCTTGAGCTGATGAGAGAGAAGAATGTATCAGAAAGCAATTGAAAGTCATGATTCTTCTGCTTTTGAGTAGTGCTTTTTGCTGATTCCAAATGCTTGGTACTGGTTTGACCTACGTGCCAAACATCACAGACTTACATGGCTTTAAACTCTTGCCAAAATTATTTCTAGAAAGTCGCCAGTGACGAGCCCCCTGTTGTCACCACTGGTATTGTGCTGTTCTTAGGCCAAAGAGTCCCTTTTTCAAGTGGGTTTGTGATGCCCTAGATATTCCACGCATCTAAAAGCAGGATTCGGGTCACTCAAATATGGATTTGAACAGGCAAAAGAGAGACATGAACTGCACGTATGCTGTTCTGCTAATCTGAGCAAGGGTATCTCTGAAATATTTGTTGTCAAAGAGTAATCAATTACTAGTAAATAATTTTCTTAGCAGGTCTGTGTGCTGTATCATTTAAGGATGCTGTTCTGTCTCTTGTCAAGGAAATTTTAAAATACGTTGCATTTGTTAACTGTAACATAATACTGTTGTAAATCAAAATAAACTTGTCATATACAATGCTTCAAAAGGCCCCTCCTTTTGCATGAGAAATGCCAAAGATGTGAGGCATTAATTAACATTAAATTATATGAAAAACTTAGCCAAAGTGTGTACATTATGTTCACCTTATGTCCTCAAGGACCCACTCATCCAAACTCAAGATGCAGAGTCCTCAAGTTGTAAAACTCTCTAATCTGAGAGGAGGAGTGACATCATCTCTCACTTATCTGGAAGCATTGGGTCTAATGGGCCCAATGGGAGCACCTTGCCAGGTGTCTCCTTCAGGACTCACTCCACCTTGCCTTGCTGACAGCACTGCCTCCTTCAGGCATGCCCTCAAAACAAGCCAGTGTCATGTCAAGAGTGTGTGGCAACACTACACTGACTGGTCCCTGATGGAGACTGGTACTAGTACTTGGCCTTCCCGGGTTCTGTTGCTCCCATCAGAGTGAGGTGGGCTCTAAACTTGCCGCATCTGCTGTTCCTGCTAGAGCTCTGCTGTGTTGTGCTCTGCTGGGGCCAGTCTGAGGAGCAGACTGGGAGTCCCAGTAAAGGCAGGGGACAAGGCAGCATACCCCGGTGCTTCCAGAGGTACAAGTCCTATTAACCATCTCATTTGTGATGGTGTAAGGTCGCATAAGATATATGATGATAAAATCTTTCTGAGAGTTCACGGGCTAGTTATTAACGGACTACAATGTCTTTATCCATATGTGTGAACTACTCCCACTGTAGGAAAGCTCTAGAGTGCTGTGGGCTGACAGGAACGTGGCTTTCTGCCATGCTCCCTGTGGACATCACTGCTGTTCCATTTAAAAAGTTGATTTGGAAGAAATCACCATTGAATTTAATAACTCTTACAGCTGACCTCTTTTCCCTAGGAAGATTTAAGCTTTTCTGGTAGACTTGAGGGTTTGTCAACTCAGCATCAAGAACTCCTGCCTTTGTTCTGCAGCTGTAGGTGTGCTGTCACCTAATCTGAAGGGCACTGCAGCAGGGGGGACCATCGTTTAAGAACACTAGGAAGTCAGTGTAATTGCTTGACTTAAAGAATGATACTGAAAACACTGCTCAATCTGTTTTTCTCTCCTCAGCTAGTAGCCTCCATCGTGTTTATCAGCTTTGGTGTGGTCGCAGCGTTCTGTTGTGCAATAGTTGATGGAGTGTTTGCAGCACGGCACATAGTAAGTACCGTCGTTCTCTGTCGTCTGTCGTTTTTGATCACTTATGTCATTTCTAGCAGAGAAGCTGCTATTGTAGTTTATGTCTAACAGTACATTAGGGTTTTTTTTCCTTGTTCATGCAATGTCTTTTGGTAAAAAAACAAGTGATGGGAAAGCTCCTCATGCCAGTACCCAGAGATGGTGCCAACTGCTTTCTGATCTCTCAGGGGTTTCCAAACACAGAAGTGATGTCTATCGTGCTGAAGAGCACATCTGCACAGGAAAGGGAAGACACTCCAACCACCAGCATTGTTTTTTCTTTTTCACCAAGGCTTTGTGGGCCTTTGGGTTGTTCCAGCCAGTGATGAACACCAGAAATTCCCACGGGATCTTTGGAGGGATGTGGATTGCGACAGCACAAAGGCAATGTTTTGCTGGAGCCAAGAGAGGCTGTGTTTAGAAGTAGTGTGAAGGGAGAACCTACTGAGTGACTAACAACCCAACATTCACCGTCTGTCTGCTGTCAAAGGGTGGGTGGGTGGGTCATTTAACCTGAGATGCTAGTATCCCCAGTCTTCAAAACCCAGTCGTCCTTCCTCCAAACCTGTTGCCATTTTTGCTTCAAAAGGACACTAACAGGCTTGCACAGTGCTGCAGCTGCGGTAGCCCTACAAGTGTCTCCTTACTGCCTGTGAGTGCCTGGGAGTATTCTCATTACCTTTTGGCACAAGCAGAAGACAAAGAGAAGGCTGCACAGGAACACATCCATTCCATGGCTGGTGAAGTCAGTGACTGGGTACAACTGATTCACCTGTGCACAGCTGGAAACTGGAAGGGGTTGCTCATGTTCCAGCCACTGCTCAGAGTGCTGGAGATGTGCAGCTCAGTGACATGTGCGTCACTCACAGCATGGTGTTTTGGCCAAGTTTTGTTTAGCACATGCCTGTTCTGGTCTCCTTTGCTTATTGCAAAACAAAGAAATACTTAGTAGAACCACTTGTTGGAAAACTACCTTGTGTGTCAGCAGAGTCACTTCATCTCATCCTTTCCTCTCTCTAATGAGGAGCTTAATAGGATCAGGTGAAGGAAAGGTGGATGTCACCTCATTTCTCTAACACGCCTCAAGGATTCTGTAGGGGTGGCAGTATAAGTACCGTCCCAATTTCACTTACAGGAAAGGTGGGGCCTTATCAAATGAAGACATGTCATTGCCCTGTGTTACTAGCTCTTTGAGTCACAGCTAATTTCCTTCGGGGAGAGTAATAACAGCACGTTCAGTTAATTCCTCACCAGCCATTTTCAGATCCATCGCTTGCTGTTGGTACTTTGGTCACTGTCTTTGCTGGATAACTGCTGCTGAATCAGACTGAAGTGTCCTCCACTCAGGGAAAGGACAAACCCCTCACGTGTCAGACCAGATGCCCAGGCTTACATGGCAGGCACATAGCTTTCCTGAGGAGGAGCTGGCTAGCGTTTACCTTGTCTCCAGCATAAGGATGCTAATACAAAGGCCCCAGCTTCCTTTTCTCTTGGAGGGAGAAGTACTGCAACCAAGCAGGCTTCAGATCAAAACTGAGTGTAACATCCTTCGCATCAGTTTAGGATAAGAAATGTCTCCTGTTTTTATTTTTAACTTCATTCAAGTTGAGAGGGATGTGAGCAGGAGAAATCACACTATTAGAAGTTCTTCTTAATGTGTGCCTGCTGTGGAACAGAGACATGGGTGGAATTGTGGGTAGAATAATAAAATACTTTCTCTTTTATATTTTCTTCCTAAGAAGGCATAAAATTGATAGAAATCCTTCCAGGAAAGGGATGTATTTCAGAAAAGAAACATTTACATTATTTAAGGCTCATTCTAAAACACTTTGCTCTGGAGAGCAACACTTATAAAATTAAGAACAACTGAAGGAACAGTGCCTTGATGTAAACCAGCAGTAGCTTATTGAAAATATAATGCAGAACTAATTTACTCTGTAGAATTAATTTTGCCCTTGATCCCTTCATCTACTCTTTTCCCTTTAAAACAACCAAAAAAAAAAAAACAAATCAAATGAAACAAATCAAAGTTGAAATTAATGCGCAGAGATGTTACTTCAGAAAAATATGATGATCATGGGAATCCATTATCTGCATTTCACAGAATCACAGAATAATTCAGGTTGGAAAAGGCCCTTGGGATCATTGTGTCCAACCATCAATCCTACTCTACAAGTTCACCTCTAAACCAGATCCCCCAACACCACATCTAAGCATCTTCTAAACTCATCCAAGGATGGGGACTCAACCACTACCCTGGGCAGCCCATTCCAGTGCCTGACCACTCTCTCCATGAGGAATTTTTTCCTAACCCTCCCCTGTTGGAGTGTGAAGCCCTTCACAAGTTCTGTCACCGTGAGAAGAGACCAGCACCAAGATCTCTGCAATGCCCTTTCAGGTAGTTGTAGAAAGCGATGAGGTCTCTCCCCAGTTGAATCAACACCACTTAGTCTGACTTTTAGTGTTAGACTCCAGCCTCGTGTTCAACTTCTGACAGGATGAGAACAGTCCAGCTGTGCAGCAGCCAGTGGAGCTCATTCAACAGCCTCCTCTCCACTACACAGGGAGACCCCTTGTCCCACCTCACGCAGTCTCCGCAGTACCTACCACCCTCCTATTCATGCCCTTGTCCATTGCCGCGCGATCCTTAGCTTTGCTGTTGTCCCCCAGGCAGAACCTAAAATAGCAGCAAGAAATCCAGTTAAGGAAAGAGGAAATTGCCTGCAAGAGAGAGGTCAGGAAGATGACAGGTAGCTGAAGTGTGTGCAGGTATTTTAAGCTGGGGAGACAAAAGCTTTGTATCACCTTGTCACACGCTCAGTTAGGAATCATGGAACATTGGCACTGGCTCTTGGCCAGACACATTTTCCCGAAGTACGGGACAAAGAGTCAGACATGCCTGAATGCTCTAGGAGAAACCAAGGGCTGAGGAAAGGGAATTCTTCATTTGTCTCTGCTCAACTATAAGAACTGCTTTTTGATCTTGTGGAGAGGAATTCATTGACCACATGCAGACAGATTTATTAGAGGGGATTCACTAAAGAGAAAAAGCAGAGCTGAAGAGCTTGGTATGAAACCAGTGAGAACAGCAGAAGATGCAGCAGTGAAATTGCAGCTTGGGACTGTCGCTCTTGTCCTCCCTCTATGCACATCTGCGGCTTTGGCTGCTCTATAGCACTTCTTCACGGAGTGCAGTACAGCAGTGAATGTACCCTTTCCTCTCTCCCCATTGAACAAGCCCAGTTCCTTCAAAGCACATCCTATTCTTCAGCCTGCTGATCACTTAGTGGCCCACTACTGGTCATATGTAACTTGTCAAGGTTTTGCGTTGGAGAGGGATTAAAATCAGACAGCACACTGAGATGTGGCTTAATGAGCGCTCAGAAAAAGGAGTAATCACTTCCTTCAGCCTACTGGTGATGGTTGGCTGATGCAGCCCAGTACATGGTTAGGTCAGTACAGGTCAGCTCTCTGCAGTAAAAAACTTTATTGTGGGATTTTAAACAAGGACGGCTTTCAAAACGTGGCACCCTCCTTCCCCTGCTCTCCTGAGTCTGCTTCACCTCTTGTATGAAAGCATGGGAACCTGCCTCAAACAGGCTGAAGGGAAAACTCCCTCTGCATGCTTTCAAAACCCTTTCAAAATCCTCCCAGCATGGTTGACTCCAGTCAACCCTCCCATCAAGTTTACCCCAGACAGACAGACAAGTTTTGGTGCCAGCCCAAGGAAAGCTGTGGGGAGGTGCAGCTGGGATCTGGAGGGCTGTGTCTGGGGACTGCAATATTCAGTTGTCTCAGCCTAAAGCCAGCACTGAGCCAAGACAGAAGGGGTTAATACAATGAGGACTGAAATAATGAAAGACCTCAGGGCCTCTGCTCAGAACATTAGTTGGCCAGAGAAGTCCAGTTTGAAATGCCAGGAAGACCCGATGGTTTCCGCTGTAAGTGCAGGAATGCAGGCAGGGACACCTACCCTGCGTTTCCCTGGCTGCTTCCTCAGGCCTTGGGCAGAAAAGGCAGGTGCCTCATGGCACCATCCCATGGTTGCACATGAAATGGCTGAGGATGCCAATCCGCATCTTCGCAGCCGCTCGTGCAGACTAGACAGCTTAGAAGTGCAGCAGGGGTGCCCAGCAGCCTTGTCGACGACCAGTGTCTTACTACAGGGTGACCTCACGAGGCCACGGCACGTAACACGGCTCGCCCTCACCCTTGTGCATCTCAGGCCAGCTCTCTTAAAAAGCCATTTGAAAATGTTCTGAGCAAGTCTGTCGGCCTTTCCTTTTGAGGGAAAAAACAGGTAGCTGTGCTCCACGTCTAACGAAGTTGTTACCTTGACAACTGGCGATAGAAAACACTACTCGCAGAGTAAGTGATTTCTCATTGCAATTACGTTAGCCAGCTTCTCTGGAGAAGAGCATTAAATGCATTCCACTTTCTCCATGCTGCTACATGAGACAAAATTACAACTAATTACTTTTAATTCCATTTCCACCCTGCATGACTCATTAATGTAATAGCAGGGCATAGCGTGTCCCGTAAGGGGTTTTACTGATGAACTCCTCAAACGCAAAATGCTTCAGGTTGCAAGCAGTTCGTTTGAAAACGGTAGTCGGCTGTCCCACAGCACTGACACCAGTACTAAACCTTGCATCTGACACTGAGCTGGATGCACAGACTGCATTCCTACAGGAATTATTACAGTATTACAGGGCTGATTAGTTCCAGGGGGGGGGGGTGTAATTATTTTTTATGGACTTAATTAAATGTTGAGCAAAGAAGGGCTCTCACAACCAACTTAAAGCAGTTTGCCAAGACTTCTCTGTTGTACACATTCGTGTAACAGCTATGTCTGTGCATCCAAATGTAGTAGACTGCACTTTAAATCAAAGGACAAACCCTTCTTTGAACATCACAATTCAAACGGCAGAAGAGCTCCTCACGCTGGACAGCTCTCCTTCCAAACTCAGTCCTGAAGTGAGTTACAGATGAAACAAGGCTGGAAGCTCTGTGTTGCTCTGTCTGCTCCGGCACACATTCAAGTCACGATCACCACCTTTATGGTGAAGATGTCCCCTGCAGTAACTGCAGTTTTATTGGTGGTGTTTGAAGTTGTTGTAATTTTGCCAGAAGAATTTTCCTGGGGCAAAGGAGGAGGTTTTGGATGGTTTTTGCCTTACTAGTATTTTCAGGTGATGCATAAGGAGTAGAGTAGAGAAACAGGACATCCTAGATCTAGGATGGAGCCACGGTGTTTTGGAAAGCAGTAGGTCTAAGAAGAGGGAAAACATCAATATGGTAAAAAATCTGAACGTAAAGTAATAGTCCAGGTAGATACTTTAGCTAGTTGAGCTAATATTATTATGACCTCATTAATGTCTACAAATATTTGAGGGGTGGGTGTCAGGAGGATGGCACTGGGCTGTTCTCGGTGTCATGTAGTGATAGGACAAGGGGCAATGGTTGTGAGCTGGAACATAGGAGGTTCCACATCAGCCTGAGAAGGAACTTTTTCACGGTGAGGGTGACAGAGCACTGGAACAGGCTGCCCAAGGGGGGTTGTGGAGTCTCCTTTTCTAGAGACGTTTAAAACCCACCTGGACATGTTCCTGTGTGACTTGGTCTAGGTGATCCTGCTGTGTCAGGGGGATTGGACTAGATGATCTTTGAGGTCCCTTCCAATCCATAGTGATTCTATGATTCTATGATTCTATGAATATAGCCCGTGAAGTACTGCACAGTAGTCTCTGCTATCAAGGGGAAGGTGAGTTGCCTAAAACAACAGCTATTTTATAGGGTGTCTGTTGCTATAGAATTGACTGGAGAATCAGACCTCTGTTCAGCAGTTAGCTGCCACTTCAGCCCAATTTCAGACCACCACCACCACAACCTCTTTCGAAAACAAATCTGAACTAGAGGGATAAAGCTAAGCTGTGTGAGACGGGACGGCGCAGCCTCAGGGCTGAAGACTGGTATCTGGCTTTTATCTGACAATGTAGGTACAGCCTGTGGGACCACTGCTAGATTACTGACTTCAGCTCTGCTGCTTCTCTGTGCTTTGCAAAGCACATTATCATCTTGGAAGGAGCTCAGAGAGGAAAACTTGAAGTATCACCTTTTGAACTTTGTAATATCACTGACCTTTGGAGTATCACATTTTAGCAAGAGCACTCAGAAGCAGTATTTACTTTGATTGTCAAAGAAAAGCCTGAGAGGTGAATTGATAATAGCCTCTCCAAAGTATCTACCTAATCAAAGGTTATCTGATAGCAGAGGGCTTTCAGTCTCACACACAAAAGCGCTAAGTGGTGCAGTGGGTTGAGGTCAATGCTGAAGAGATTCAAACCATGAAGCAAACACAGTTTCGACAGCAATGAATTACTGTAACAGCTTTGTCCAGGGTATGGATGTTTCTCCATCACTGGAGAAACATTACAGCTTTTTTTTCACATGATCTTGTGAAGTTTATCCAGCAGTTATGAAATTGGTGTTGGGGTCCTGGGGTGAAATGATTTAGCCTTTCATTATTCAGGAGGTCATTCCAGAGCATGGTCTTCAAAGAAAGGGCCCATGATCTCTTTGCATGGTCAGGTAGAAACTCTATTTCCTCTTGTCAGTAGATCTACATGTGTGGAGCCAGAACCTGTTTCTTTCTGGAATATGTTTAGGGCTTTGCAGATTAAAACCAGTTAAAATCCATTTATCTAGATTTCTGACCCAGGTTTGCTGGTCTTCACATGTACAAAGAAAATAGGGTTTTTAGCACCATCATATCTGAAATATCATTTCTCAGATAGTGAATAATACACAAGACAACTCAATGATGAGTACTTTGGATGCATCCAAGGGCTGTCAGAAAAACTATCATCTAGCAAGATTCTGGGCTAGAATGCAGGGCAGGGGAGGGCGTCAGGGTATCTGTCTCCATGAATCTGCAGTCTGAAATTGCTCTGTTTCCAGACAGGTAAGTGCTATGCATGCAGCCTGAACGTGTTGACATTTCAGAGCAGCTGGTAGAGTGCTTAGATTAGTTGCCAAATATTTTCCAATAAGAAAAATAATGGCAATCCCTTTTCAGAGAAACTCTTCAGATGCTGTGTGCAGAGCCTTTCACGTTGGCAAGGACAAAGCCCTCTGGTTATACAGCTCCTCTTTTTTTTTTTGTTTTTCCACTGAATTGCCTTTCAAGTTTAACCAAATTGCAAGTTCTTTAAAATCCCTTTTTGTTCCCTGCTGTGACTTGTTTTCCTGAGGGAAAAGGGTTGGTATTATGCCAAGCAAGCAGAAATGTCTGAACCATTAGGCAGCACACAATTTTGTGTTTGTGTGCCAAAGAGTGATCACCTTGTTGATGGGAAGGAAAAATAGACATTGCCAGTTTCTTTCACAGCAGCATCTCTCTCCATTTCCCTCGTGGTCTTGTGCTGTTCTGCATCCCCAGGACAAGAGCAGAGATAAGACTGTCTCAGGCCCTTCTGGTTCTTCATCCATAGAGTGGTTGAACAACAATGATGCACCACTGCTTGGGACAAGGACTGGACCAGCTTCCCCTAACCCCATGCCACAAATGTTGGTCCATTGGCTTCCCTTGTTCACGTGTAACAGCCTACATGGACATTCCCTTTAGCATCATTCTTTTGGTCATTCGTGCAGCAATAACGCAGCTTTGGGGCAAACATTTCTTGGAGTTGCAGTGGGAGCATCTTACTACAATTGGATGAAGTAGTGGGGAGGATGTCTACTCTTGTTTTCATAGCATCAGTAGGGATTGGATGGGACCTCAAAAGATCTGGACCTCTGGAGTTACCTAATCTTTGTACTTTTATACACTCAATCATAGAATCATAGAATCATAAAATCATTACGGATTGGAAGGGATCTTGAAAGATCATCTAGTCCAATCCTCCTGACACAGCAGGATCACCTAGACCAAGTCACACAGGAACACATCCAGGTGGGTCTCAAATGTCTCCAGTGAAGGAGACTCCACAACTTCCACAACCCCTCTGGGCAGCCTGTTCCTGTGCTCTGTCACCTTCACTGTGAAGAAGTTCCTTTTCATATTTATGTGGAAATTCCTATGCTCCAGCTTATACACCAGTTGCCCCTTGTCCTATCATTCGATGACATTGAGAAGAGCCTGGCTCCATCCTCCTGACACCCACCCCTCACATATTTACAGACATTAATGAGGTCCCCGCTCAGTCTCTTCCGAGCTGAAGAGACCCAGCTCCCTCAGCCTCTCCTCATAAGGGAGGTGCTCCTTTTAAATTAGGAGTTTGCACTTCAAGAAAACATTTTGTTGTCTTTGGCTCCAGGAATGAAAGGACTTTCTTTTAGCTTTGCTTCCAGTGTGGTTAGATAGGTGCAAACTTCTCTGAGTGTATTGTGAATCAACTCCAACACATTTTACTCACACTAATAATCATATTAGTGCAAGAAATAATATGAGAGGTGAGACAGTGAGCAAGATATGATTGATTTTAAAAAGTACATTACTATTCTAGTCTCCGTAGATTACAGCACTCTGCATTTGTCCATAGCTTATAGTCTTCTATAATCTGCATCTGTTTCCACAGATTATTGTATCTGTGGGCTCCTATACAGCCAAAAATCTGTGGCAGGGAGGAATTTGTCCAGCAATGTGGAATGGCAGCTTGGATCAGCATGTATTGCCTTTACCCTTACTTTACAAAGCAGTAGCCATGGTGGAATTTATGCAGAACAAGTTATTTGCAGTGTATTCCTAAGAAAGGTGGGGCAAAGGTCTTGCAGCCTGCTCTGAAACACATCATCTACTTCCCTGTGATGTGCTGCCAGCAGAAGATAATTTCCCTCATTGTTTCCTGTTCTCAGAAATGTTTCTAGACTATCAACAGATGTTTCTGTTCTCTGGAGAAAATTCAAAGCTGCTACACAGATACACAGAGGGTAGAAGGAGTAACCACCTGCAGACTAAAGGAAAATTACTTGGCATTTTTTCCTAACATTTGTCAAAGAAAAAACAGAGCTTTGAGTTGATTTGTGCACAAACTAGTGCAGTGAAAAGAAAAGGAAAAGCTGCTGTTTATTCACATGGAATTAAATTAGCAAAGCAAGTACCAGTCCTTAAATCGAACTACAGCAAAAATAGTGTATTTAAATATGATGCATTTTGCCCTAGCAAAAGGTTTCATAAAGCTAGAGGTTTCATTTTTTTCACCTTTAAGAAGAAACCATGATTCATATAAACAACCATGTAGCAGGAGTTTTTCTGTCTATAGGTGTATGATTATTCAGTTGCAAATAATGTCCATGAAAATTCCCCTCCCAGGAATTCAGTGGAGTTTTGAAAGGGGGTTATTTATGGCTCAGTTGAAATGCATGTTGCACCAACATTGACAGACCACGAAAGATCACATTTGAAATACATGAACTTATTATTTTATGAGACATTCCAAGTCTGAAGAAGTGTGTTTTTCAGATGCCATCGTTGCTTTGTGGGATTTTTTTAAAATGGAAATTCTGCCTATGTTTTCCTTGTGTGTATGTCTCGGTGCAGTTCTCTCCACACTCCCTGCCAGCAGTGTATCCAGTGGCTTTTTTCCCTCTGGAGCACTGCACACCATGTATTTGGACACCTTTGATCTTCTGAAATACGTGTGAGCTTCAAAATGTCAAGCCAGCAGAGGCGGGGAAAAGCTTATTGCACCTGAGCAATCAGGGTGCGCGTGAATCTTTTCATGGCTGTTTAGACCATCTTCATAGAATCATAGAATCATTAGGGATTGGAAGGGACCTCGAAAGATCACCTAGTCCAATCCCCGTATTTTATCTATAACTCGTATGTTTCCACTCATCCTGAAGCTTCTCTCATGGACTCTTCACTCTCTTATATTTTGGCTTCTAGGATTGCAGCTCATTGCATTGGGATCAGTGTGCTGGGATGTGTGTCCGGCGGGGTCTTCCCTTTAGAG
The DNA here is from genome assembly GCA_013400115.1 of Rhinopomastus cyanomelas. NCBI lineage: Eukaryota > Metazoa > Chordata > Aves > Bucerotiformes > Rhinopomastidae > Rhinopomastus > Rhinopomastus cyanomelas. The sequence continues at coordinate 56,459 of VXBP01001616.1, forward strand.
GGATGGCAGAGAGCTTTGATGACAAATTGCTTTGCATAAAGATCCTACTTTCTATGTGTTTTCTGTTCAACACCTAACATGAAGGTTTCATACATAAAGCTGGTTTTATACCATCTATTTTACAATGAGGATACTTAAAGATCCCTGTCTGTAGTGTGCCATGACCTGAAAATGATTGAAATCAACACTGAGACATTAATTAAGCCTCTGGTATTTTTCCATGTATGTATAAGTTCTTTCTATATGTTGCTCACCGAGATGCATTTACTGCAGCCTCTTTTCCTTCTTTTTAATATAAATCCAAAAAAGCATTATAAATGTAAAGCCCCTACATTTCAGCCAGTAGGATAGTCAGTGTTTCAGATGTGTAAGGGTTAATGTCACTTGCAAAGTGACATTTTTGTAGTAGAATAGTTGAGGACTTAGGTATTTCTTACATACTCTGGACCATTAAGGCAACAGGGAAAATGGTTGTATTTCATGAATTTGAGTTACATTACCAGAAACTGAATAAATGGTCCTTGCATTCTTGTAGAAAAGTTAATTACTGACATGGCACAACGTCATTATAATCAAGACAGAGTAATCAATCCATACAACAAACCCTATCATCAAGGTAATGTAATCAATGTAAGTAATCAACTATTACAAGCAATTAAATAACTTACTGCATCAAGCAGTATCTAAAATTACAGCCTTGAATAGTATCAGTTAATTGCCTCATTAGAAACTTGTGTAAAAGCCAATGGTACATCTAAGTCCCTAACTATCCAAAATAGCTGTTGCAGGTATCATGGGAAGCTCTACAGCCTCATATTCTGAGAGAAATTAGCTAACAAACTTGGTTATAGAAAACCAGTCATGTTGCATTTGCCAGAGGTCTGGAGTATTTAAGACAGGAGTAGGCTTCCTTGCTGAAGCCATATGTGGCCTCAGCTCCTCAGGGCACCCACAGCAACTGGCCCTGTTGACAAAACTAACTGCAGTACAGCAGCCCTCAAGCAGATAGGAATAGTGTCACTCAGCAGCTTTGCACACACATCCTTTCCTCCTGACACCACCTCCAGCAGCTAAAGGTGCCAGAGCTGCTGAGCCTCTGTGGGGATGTGCAGGAGACCCAGCTCCCATTTCTTCTGCTTGTCCCACTATGCTGCATATGCTGGTGAAAGCTGCTGGGATTCTCCTCCTGCCTTCACACTAGAAAGTGTTTGGCCACAAGTCATTGAAAGTAAAAAAAGGAAACTGTATGAAGATTTAACCTCTCCTAGTAGAACTACATCCATCTGACAATGGACCTGTCCACATAATGACTAGACCTGTCTCTGCACATCACCTAGCAATGGGGCAGCTCCAGCATCTGGAAGCTTTTCATTTGGCTGTAGCAGCACCACCAGCCCAGAAATCTCCCCCAGACAAAGGAGAATGAGAATGAGACTACCCCTACAAAACGTTGTACATAGAAGAACAATCACTGAGGAAACAGTAAGACAGACCCATCGTATGTGCTTTTCATCCACCGCACTATACAGGTACTCCTCCTTCCAAACTAGCAAGTGTGAAAGATCTGAAATTAGTATCTCCTGCTTCCAGGCACTACAAGAACAGGATACTGTAGGATCTGGTCTTTCAAATTAAATGGAAGTCCTAGAAAGACTCCCTGGAAAGCACGGTGTGAAGTAAATCTGGTTTGTGAGAATAAAGATGTGTTTAAGCTACACCAGCTGCTTTTCCTATTTTCAGCACTGGAATTGGGTTATTTCATCATAGCAGATGGGACACAGAGGGTCCCTAGGCTGGAGACCAGCTTTTCTGGAAGAAGATTATCACCTAAGTGAAATTCACACATGCTGCACTGGCTAGGACTGGGGGAGTCCTACAAAGAGCTCACTCTTCTTTTTTAGCACCTACCCTTCCCAATCCCAGCCAGTATGCACTGGGCACCTCTTGACAGTCCAGGTCTTTCTGTTGTTAGCCAAAGTGATGCTCTCAAGTGGACAAAACACAGAATTAAAAGTAGGAAACAAGCACTACTATCATAGGAGAGGAAAACTACTCAAACCTAGAAATATGAAGACTTGGAAGCCCACTTGATGGAGTAAAGTTACACTGATATTTGAGTTCAAAAGCTGATTATGAGCTTGGTGGCAATGAGACAAAAGCTGTTAATAACTAGAAAAGTCTCTCTTGGTTCATGGTCAAAATGTGAAACAGGTAGGAATTACCACAGAATTATAGAATGATTTCTGTTGGAATAGACCTTTAAGATCATCTAGTCCAACCATAAAATTAATGCTGCCAAGTCCATCAGAACAGTTAGTTTTCTTCCCATAGTTGTACTTTCCCAACTCTCTTAATTTCAAATATTATTGATCTATCTATTTATCTGTCTGTCTCTCTGTTTGTTTACTAAATTCTGTCTCACTCTCATCTCTCTGTAGCACTCTCAGGACTTTGTTTTCTAACATCTGGTCTTCCTTTAAGGTCATAGTTTTTTAAAACCTGGGGTTTCATAGCAACCAGAGCACTCCACGTTGCTGTCAGCCAAGTGCTGATAGCCAATTAATTGTCTGGTTTGTGTTTCTTAGCAAGAGAGATGGAGATGCCATGGCTGGTTCAAATACCAGACCCTTTAGCATCCTTGGCACTGACTGAAAGAGCACATCTGCTCAACCCAGCGCAGCAAAGACCAGGAGCTGATGCCTGGCACTTCCGTAAGAGCAGTCCTTGACATGTCAGGGAAAGAAGAGAAACCCAATGAGACCCATGGTGGTGGCCGGCATCCCCAGGGCACTGGCCTGTCCTGGGGGGCATCTTTTCCTTTGGGATCACAAGCTTCATCCTGCTCAGAGGCTCTTGCAGTTAAGCAGTGACCCAGCACTTTCCAGATGCTCTCAGAAGTGCAAAGGTTTTGCAAATAATTCAGTTACTTTCAGGAATACATTTTAATGAGGTAGGTGAGGAGTAGTATTTTAATAACTACCTACGAACTGTGTGTACAAATGGCAGCATCTCATGAATTATGAGTAAGGCATTCTGTTGGCCTGCCAGGAGGTTAAAGATCCTTCACCAGGCACAAGAGAAGACAGAGGGCTGTACAAAATGAGCCAATTTTAAATGGTTATTGTTAAGTGGTTTATATTATTTTCCATCCATACAGTGTCTTCAAGATTTGAAGATCTGGAATTTGAGAGTTTGGGGAGGGGGCTTTTATTCTTTCTGCTCTTCTCTTGAATTAGTGCAATTGTGCAAGATAAGGGATTACTGCTGAAAGCCTCTTCTGCTACAGAAACTGCACCCTGACAACGGAATTGTGTGTTTAGCTGCCGGTGGGTGAAAGCCCAAAACAGCTGCCAAAAAAGCCCACTCTTGTTTCTGATTCCAGATGGCATAACCGTGGCTTTATGTGGGAGTTGTGAGCCCGGGAAACAAAGAGAAGTGAAAGATTTTTGTTTCTTAAGGCTGATACCTCCTCACTGCAGACTGAGGATACTGACCTGTAGCTTGGGATCAATTCCTCAGTACTCAGCTGGTGGTAGCCACCATGGTAGCCTTCCTCTCATCACATGTGAAAAATGCAACAACTTTGCTGTTTGTGAGTGAAAGTACAAAGGTGTTTGTGTTAATGACTCCTGGGTATCCCTGGAATCTAACAGTGATCTTGCTTAGGAGACACCCATCTGTTCAGGAATGTTGTTGTAAAAGACTGAGAAACAGCTCTTGGATGGAGAGAGACAGGAATGACAAAAGATCTGTAGCATTTCCTCTCATTATTTGTACTAAGTGGAATCCAACAGCTTTAGCTCAGGTCTCCAGGCAGTGACCCAGTCTGCCTGCTTTCCCAGATTCCCAATATGTCGGCACCTTCTTTCATGAGAATCTTCTGGTTTTGTTCTGAAAACTTTCAGGTCTGTATGCTCTCATGTGCCTTGTGCTCTCAGGTAGTCGGCGTGGGGCAAACACAGACACCCACACTCCACCCATCACTCCAGAAAAGCAGGAAAGCTCAATGCTATAACATCTGTTTGTTCATATTTGCACGGCTGCTTTCAGAAAGTTAGCAGAGAACCTGATCTTGAAGGGGCTGATGATCTCCAGAACACCCAGATGTTGGCACAAGGCTGAGCTGGCACTGGACGGTTATGTTTTAGTTTGCTTTCACTATTAAACTTGACAAATCCTGGCAGCTCCCTCTCCTATTCATTGCTAGCCATGCTGGAGATGCACAGGACCTACAAAGATGCTGTAGGAAGAAAATAAGAAATTTCAATTCAATAGGTCACTAAAAACTAAAACCTGGCTTTGGACTTCTCAGTTTTATCTATATTTGTCTTTTACATTTGCCCAGGACCGTTCTGTGGTCCCCAGGCCAAGGAGCATGTTGTAGCCCACATCCTTACTCTTGAAGTCTTGTAGAGTCACAGGCAGCACGACAATGTGCAAATAACTTACTAGGAATGGTTCCTGGCCTGTGATGATTTCCAAACCATACCCAGAAATTATTTTGCAAGAATGACAGATCTACCGGGCCAAAGGCATCGCAGGCACAGTTCTCACAGTTTAATAGGCTAGGTGATCTAGTTTCAGGCCTGGGAACATTCCCTGGCACTGATTAATCTACGCTGCTATCGAGGCAGCCATGGGAGCTAAGACAAAATAAATACTGTAATTGGGAAAAAATTGCTCTCGCTATATAATTATTTCAATAAATTATTAGCCAAACTTTGTATCTGTGAAGAATGGCATGAATTTCAGTCAATACAGTTTAAGCTGCATCTCAGTTTTCAGAAAGCGGACTTACACATAAGGGAGTTGGAATTTTTGCCCATGCTATCCAAATATATATGTTCTCCAAGGAAACAGAAACTGGGATAGAAAATCCTACTTTCCATACCACCGCTAAGAGCCATACAACCTCCTCCCCACAGACACTCTATCAAATCCACCAGGGCTTCTGTTCAAAAATATCTTCCTCACCTAAATAACGTACTGCAGTACTCCCACCGTCACAGAGAATGTGAGGGGGTTTTTATTGTATGCTCTTAAAAGAAAGCAAGCAGCCAAACCAAATCGTTTTATATTTGGACCAAATCTTCCTTAGCACGAAGCCTTCTCATTTAGCCATCTGTTCATTACTCCCAGATTCTAACACAAAGAGTGTAAAGCCTGGGAGAGCTACAGTTTGCTCCGTAGGGCTCAAGACTGAGCACATCTGATTTCCCTGAAATTAAAGGAACTTAATGATTGTGCAGATACTTTTTCACACTTGTGAAAGTTTTCTAAACTTCGAGTGATGGCATTCTGCTGGTACCTGCCCGTTAGACACACGCTTGTACGTACTTAGCTAACAAATAATTTTTTCCAGGGCTCAGAAGGGTTGAACAAAGCCCTTCATTTCTCTTTTATGTCAATAAAAGCTCAAGCTGCGCCAGGGGAAATTTAGGCTTGAGGTGAGGAGAAAGTTCTTCACTGAGAGTGTCATTGGCCACTGGAATGGCCTGCCCAGGGAGGTGGTGGAGTCGCCAACTCTGGAGCTGTTCAAGGCAGGATTGGACATGGCACTTGGTGCCATGGTCTAGCCTTGAGCTCTGTGGTGACAGGTTGGACTTGATGATCTATGAGGTCTCTTCCGACCTTGGTAACACTGTGATACTGTGATACTGTGATAAATAAATCCAAGCGTGTGACTGCATTTTTGTACAGAGATCTTCCTTTTTTGACAGCCTAATGGTGTTTGTCTTCTGCGTATATGAGCAGAGCTCTAACCAACAGAACTTACCCACCTTCCCATTTCCACTTAAAGAGAGTCACTCCAAGAAGCAAAGAAAGGGAATACATTAGTTTCTATATATTAATGTATTAAAATTACAGGATCTATTTACTGTATTAACGTATTCAAATGGGAGGTGTTGCATAGCTCTGTTTCAATAAGAGTGGTTGAGGAAGTTTCTGATATCAAAAGATATCAGAGTATTGGTGCTATATATGCATTTATATAGCACTGCATATAGTTGTATATTGTTGCTAGATGTAACTGTAAGTATATTTAAAAAGTATATACCTGCTGATACAGTATGTGAAAGTAGCTCTGTCTCTGCTAGTGTTGCTATAACAGTAGAACGAAGTGGAGTCAAGGACTGGTGGCTGTCCTGTGTTCATACACTGTCTACCATGAGCAATATGAAATACAAAGCATTTACAAACACTCTGTCAGGAACACTTTCACTGCTTTGAAGTATGTCTGTTTTGCCTGCGTTGTTAGAAGAACCTATAAAACCCAGGGGGTGCTAATGTGGTGTGACATACTCTGGGATAATTTTTAAACACACTTTAAAGTCTGTGTGGTGTTTTACTCACATAAACACCTTAGCAGACAGGCAGAACACAGCACCTCGGGTGCATGAAAATATCATTCAAATGGAAGCTTTTAGCAGCTCAGCTTTTCAGCATTCCCAATGTACCTCTGCTTGAGAGCTGTGTACTTCAGGTGCGGAGTTCTGCAGGTCTCTGGAGTTACCTAATCTTTCTAACTTGACTGGCCTCCTCATATCCTCACTGTGAAGAAGTTCCCTCTCATATAGATGTGAAACCTCCTATGTTCCACCCTACACCCATTGCCCCTTCAGCTTCAGCCTTGCACTTGCCTCCGCTCACCCCTTCTACTTACACTTCTGTCTTCCATCTGAGAGGTGCAGGCTACTGGGGCCCCTTGATTCTGGCTGTTATTTGGCTGTTGCCCAGGCTGCATAGCCTGATTCCACCAATCTATCTCTATTTCAGCCTCCCTAATGCTCCTGAGCCTTTCTACTTCAGCTTGCAGCCTTTCAACCTCACCTTGCAGCTGTGCCTCTTGATCAAGCAGATAATCGACCTGCTCACACCACACACAGACTGAGATCAGTGAGAGGCCCTGGCATTCCCTGCAGCCTGTCACCTGCACAGCCTCATCTTGCTGGGGGACCTCTGTTTGGGTTCCCGCATCCATGTGCACTGGTGACATGGTCTTCTTCTTCCCCCTCCGTGTGCAGGCAGCTGCTTTCTCCCTCTGCGTGGTCTAAGCACCGCTTCCTGTTTCACCGTGTTTAAATCTCCCACAGTTTCTGCCCAGCCACATCCTTCCTTGGCTTCACCCACACGAGATTCCGACTTCTATCAGGTCAAGAAGTTTGTGATCATGAAAGGCGTTGTCATGGTCATAAAAGCCAAATTTCTGTCACTAACACCAGACATACAGCCAGTTCTTGATTGGCTAGTTCCAGCCAGCTCTCCTCAATGCATGTCTTCTCATCAGCAGGATTGAGAACACCACTTGGGCTCCATCCACTTGGCTATGACACCCACCCAGGATCCTCCAGGATGAAACTGAAACTTGTTACTTTTATGAATATGATGGACAGCATTTTTTCATGGGTTTTGTCCTCATGGCAGGAAATGCCATTTCTACTGACAACTCCACTCCTTTCTTGTGACATCCACACTCAACAGATGAAATCAGGGTTGGAGTATGATACTCTGTGAAAGATGGGCAGCACCGCCTTTGGCTGATACTATGCTTGCTGTACTAGTAGAGAAATTACAATCCTGTTAGTCCTTCCAATCAGGTCTGTCCATGGAAGTCATGGCGAAAGGCTAATGGTTTCTCAGGCCTCAAGCCATGACATGCTTTTTGTGTGATATTTGCCTTGTCTCTAGAAAAAAAAGCATTTTTTTCCTTACACTTGTGTAATATAAACAAATATTTTTGGCTGCAGGAATCTAACCTTTCCATAACCCTTGGGAGTTGGTGTCTAAACTTCCTTGGGTTTGCCAGAGTAAACATTAAAGCAAACAAGGTGATGAATGAGCTTTATTCGTTGACCCGTCTTCATTCCTGCCTAGCTCTGCATTCTCACTGATTATATATTTATTTGAGGTCATCAGATTTATATAGTTCACACTTCATTATCCAACAAGCACAGAATACTCAGAAGTAATCTTTCTGCTATTTCTGGGTTATTCCTGGATGGATCATAAAGCTTTAAAATGCAATGAAAATAAATTAGATTTTGGCTAACAACTTAACTAGCCCTTTGCCTCTAAGTTAGCATGGAAAGAAGGGATGGCAGATAATGGGTCACTGTCTTCTCTCCTGGTAGTGGCCATGCTGACACTGGGGAGCACTTGAGTTCTTTTGAAGGCACAGAGCAGGACTAGGTAAGGTAAGACAGAAAGTTGGAGAAAGCCTTTTTTTGCTAACATAAGTCAAACCCACATCTTGCTTTGGGATAGATATCTAATCACAGAGGAGTCCAGTCATCAAATCTTGCTTAGGCAAATATGTTCTAGTTCTGAAACAGATTGAGGTATGCACCTTCTACCCTTCAGGGTGGCCATTTGCCATATTTGGAAACACACTTCTTCCATCTGGACAAGGATAGTCCATTGAGTTCTTCCTTTACATCAGCTTGTAGGAACTGTTGCAAGAAAATGTGAAATATGAGCAATGAATGCATCTTTTGTAATAAACATAAATGGAAAGTAAGAAAAACAAATACTGACTTCAAACCTGCCTGGATGTGTTCCTGTGCGACTCGGTCTAGGTGATCCTGCTGTGGCAGGGGGATTGGACTGGATGATCTTTCAAGGTCCCTTCCAATCCCTTATGATTCTATGATTCTATGCCTTCATTTCTTCATTATTCTTTGTTTTGCTTTTGAGGTTTGAAATGTGTGTAAAAAGCATAAAGCTTGAATTATTAGCTATTTTACTTTCTTTTCACTGTGAACATCGTTGAAATCTTTTCAAAAGAGTCACTTGTCTTGAAAACAAATAATAAAGTAATTCTTTGTACTCAGCAAGAAACTGTAGGGGGAAAAAGGTGGCTGGACCTTTCTCATCCAGCAGTACTACTTGGCATCATGCAAGGAAGCAGTTAAAAGCTAGAGGTGATGTCTTCTTAAAAGAGATCATTGATACAGACAAAAATAAATGCTACTCACATTCACTTAATGTCAGAGTGATGAAGGAAAACATAACCTCAAGGTAAGCCATTCTGAAAAGAAAGCCAACACTGGGTATGTGAACAGCTTACCCAAGTGTCTGCATGGGCTGCATCTCCACAGAGCTGTAAGCATCTGAATGGGGACACAGGACATGGTACCCTCACGCTTCCTTCACACTGAATACTTTTTTTGACTGTTTTTCTCCTTACAGGAACCCAGACCTTTGTATAACAAAAGGTGCCAGTATTACTCAAGTGGAATAGGATTCCTGTACGATGCCTACCAGACAGAGGTAAATAAACTCACTTCATCGCATGTTCATTTCTGCTGCACTTTGAGGGGCTGGGGAGAAGGGATACAGGTGTTTGAGAGGGTGTCTGTGCGTGTAAGTCATGGGTTGATAGAAATCCTAACCTTTTTTCTCCCTCAAGTCACTTCCCACTTGTCCAAGCTTCTGATAATTGTAAATCATTGCAACCGGTGAGGGTTTGAGTCAGTATTGTGCCCAGTTCCAGGCCCCTCAGTTCAAGAAGGACATGGAGCTGCTGGAGACAGTCCAGCGTAGAGCAGCAAAGATTGTGAATGAAGCAGAACATCTCCCTTATGAGGAAAGGTTGAGGGAGCTGGGTCTCTTTATTTGGAGAAGAGGAGACTGAGTGGTCACCTCATTAATGTCTATAAATATATGAGGGGTGGGTGTCAGGAGGATGGAGCCAGGCTCTTCTCAGTGTCATCTAGTGATAGGACAAGGGGCAATGGGTGTAAGCTGGAACATAGGAGGTTCCATATAAATATGAGAAGGAACTTCTTCACAGTGAGGGTGACAGAGCCCTGGAAGGGGCTGCCCAGGAGGGTTGTGGAGTCTCCTTCTCTGGAGACATTTAAAAGCCGCCTGGACATGTTCCTGTGTGACTTGGTCTAGGTGATGCTGTTGTGTCAGGGGGATTGGACTGGATGATCTTTCAAGATCCCTTCCAGTTCCTAATGTTCTGTGATTCTGTGATCATCAGTATTTCTATCCAGCACATTACTCTGGGTCTGGAATGATTCCTAGTCCATCTATACTGTATAATAGCTGTCTGGAATGTATTTGTCACGTTGACATCTTTCTTTCAGGAGGTTTTTGTAGACTTTGACTCAAATAGGAAATATCTAAATTAAACCATTTGCATTGTCCAGGCAACATCAAATCTTATCTGCATTTATCCAGCAAAGGCCAAGAATGCAGCTTTTTTATTGTCTCAGTGACCTGAGCACAGTTGGAAAAGTGCCCCTCACCAAATGGCCAGCCTCCTGAGAATTCCAGACTTAGTTTCTCTTCTTATTTTTCATAGTAAACTGATGGGAGTGAAAAGAAAATCAGGCAGAGCAAGACTGAGAACAGCTAAACAGAGGAATAACTTCAAACAAGCAAGATGTCCTTCATCCTTTTTCCTCAAAAGGCTAAGGCAAAGTGTACAGAGAGTGACACCACTGCCAATTCTAGACAGCTGAGCAAAGTTACCAGGTTAAGAAGCTAATACTCCTTAAATCTTGCTGCGAGGACAAACCATGCCTGAATCCAGCAAATGCATGACAAAATTGTTTAATTGACTTTGCCTGAAGGCCTGCCCAGGCAAACTTAGGATTTGTGACAACAACCTTCCCTCTAAGTTTTACTCCCCATCTTCTAAAATGTGAATGTATGCTCAGACAGAGACTTGTCCTGATAAGTGCTTCTGATTCTTGTAATAAGCAAGCAGCTGGCATCACACTGACTACAGCTCCCTGCAGGTGACCTCAACCCTGTGTTTCCCCAGCTCTGCCAAATCTAGTAATGTCTAATGTTGGGATACCCAGAGCTCCTTGATCTAGGACATCCAGAGCTCCTTGCTCTAGACTTTTAAACGTGTAGCTAGCTTGTAATAACTTTTTTGTCTGCTTGTCCACTGATCTAGAGTCAGCAGATGCTAATTCAGGGTTAATGATCTGTGGTCTTGCTTTTCCAAAGTTAGCCAGCTGACATGCCAGGCTAAATGGACACCTAACTAGAAAGGCAGATTATTTTAACTGACTGCAAGTTTCTTTTGAGGGCCATCTCTTCCACAGAAGTGGTCTTGAGCTCAAGTAGTTTCTCTGGTTTGCTGCTTCTCTTTGCTCAAAGCAGAAAAAAAGATTATTTTCTTGCATGTTCCCCATGAGGTGAGAACATCTCATCTAGACAGGCATAAACAGCCAAATCATCAGAAAGCTAAATGTCTGGTCACTGAGATGAAATAATAGGTCTTGACATGCAGAAAAACCACAAATGGCTTGTTTCCACCACCCTTGCTCACACCCCACAGCAATTTGTTTTTCTTGCTTTCCTCACTGCTCTCCTAAAAAGGAGTGTCTTGCTCTTTGCATGTTTTAAAAATTCAGTGATAAAAATAGACAACTACAGTAACTCCCTTGGCCAACAATATAATAAGTCTTGTAGCCTAGAAACAGCTTAAAACACATTTAAAATCTTGCTGATCTCCCTCTTTGGTACCTCCAGCCTTCTACAGTTAAAAAAAAAGAGGTCAATCAATGCTTAGAGAAAAACTATTTTTATTTGCTATCAGTGAGGTACCCCCTAGCTAGGCACCAGAGTATACTACTTGGTTAAACATCTTAAGAAGCCCTCCAATCGCAGTCACGAATGTCTAATGGCAAAAGGGGGTTTTGTTGGGACACCCTAGTGCTTTTTCACTGAGTGAAACTGAAGGCTTTGTTTTTGACCTGCTGTATGCAGTCAGGCAGATGCATTGGCACACTGTGCGCTGTGAGCGGGTTTCAAGCTGCTTTGAGAAGTAGCCAGGTGTGGTGTTTCAGTCACTTCTGAGCTGGGTCTTCATCAAGCCAACAATTGTTGATGGTAGCCCAATTCTCTCTGACAATAAATTGTAGCTCAGGCTGAGGAGAGTTGTGGCTGAAACAGACTTTTGGCCAACAAAGCCCTTCTGTGAAATTGCCCTAGGATCAGACACAACAGAGCAAGGCTGATGAAATAAGGCCCTATATTGGGGCAAGATAACTCTTGCGACAAGCCTGATTCGGACAAGTCTTGTCTGCATCAAGCTGCAAGCACCATTTTCAGATTGCAGCCTGGACTGGGAGGATCTGGTTCGTATGAGACTCTGACCGCAGGTACAGCTTTGCCTTGGGCAGCAAAGCTATCCTGAGGCATTATTTTAGCTTCAGCTTTGCCACACTCAATGCTCAAGCAGATCCTGCTAAGGACAAATGTGACCAGCGGCAGGATGAGTTTTCTTTAGCGCAGGGTGTGTTTCCAAGGCTTTTCTTTTGTCTGGGAACACTCCAGGATTAGAGACTCATCAACAGTGGCAGCTTTCACGCTAGGTTGCACAGATCTACAACTCAGGAGCTTAGAAACATCTAGTTTAACATCTCCTGCAGAGACTATCCCACATAGTCACACATTCACGGCTAAGCAGAAAAGTCTGGCAGAAGCTTTCTAAAAGCAGCCACGTGTCCTGAGCATTATGAGGACTTCTCCACTCAGCAATTAATTTTAGCTACACTTTGTGAGCAAACAGCCTCTTAGTGGTTACGGGACGTATTCTCTATCAAAACAGAAACTATAGAAATACATTTTCTGCCCTGCTAACTCCTGAGAGTTCTGCAGGATTTCAAAGTCAGTAAGTTAAAAATCTCAGGAGAAAACCCTCCCCTGACGTATAAAATATTTTAATTTGTCTGTAGTGGCAAACAGAAGCGATTAATTCTTGCCACGCTTGAGTAGCCATTAAAATGATTTCTTGTTTGGATGGAGAGTAGCTTACGTGTGCTTTCCTTTATTGTTCTAACAGCTGTCCAACCCTGACATTCCATTGCACACAAATAAACACTTAGGGCTTTCTATTTAAAATCCTGTGGTAAATGGTTATTATTTGCCGGAGCACTCGGATGTTTTCTCAGTGCTCTTGTTTGTGGGTTTGAGGATTGTTGTTCCCAATTATTTCCTTCTTCAGGAGGGGGTTACTGAAAGCAGAGAGCTCCTAGATACTGGAATGTGTTCCATTGAGTTGTCTTCCTTGCCCTTTTCCCCACTGTGATGGTATTCTTACCCGATTCAGTGGCTTGCTGTGGGATGTCTTTCAAGACCGTGGTCCCTGTGTCACAGTCAAGTAGAATCGCATCTCACAACCTTAGACCTGGGTCTCACCAAATAGCACCAGACAGCGCAGCAAAGTGCTCAAAAACCCTGGCAGCCCTAGCTACAGGTCTGCACTGTTGCCTCTGGGCTCTGCAGTGCAAATGCTCCGAGACTCAGGGCCAGATGTCCTGAACGAAAATCCTGGGAACTCAGGGATGTCCTTTGGCCCTGCACTAGTGGATTTTGGACTCTTAGGATCTTCTTGAACAACAGGTAATAAATGCTGATGTTGCTGCTGTCAGCAGCACGATTCACTCAGCATTTAAACATTTAAATTGATGAGAATAAATGTGAATCTCCTCTTTTTTGGCAGGTGACTTGCTACAACTTAAACAGCAAGTGCCAGCTGAAAGTGAAGAGTAACACGTGCTACTGCTGTGACCTGTACAACTGTGAGAAGTAAGTGGTTGGGTGCAGCCGAGAAATCCCTGATGTTTGTCCCTCCTCACAGATGATGGAGGGCTTGCCCTTCAGCCTAGAGAAGCAACACAAGAGGCTCGTGTGCTGAGCAGTCCGGTTCCTTGCAATTCAGGTCCTGATGACAGCAGAGAAGAGATCACGGACTGTGTATTAGCTTTGGCACTATTTCAGTTTGATTTTCGTTAAGTATGTCCATAAGCTCTTTGCTGTGTGATGAAAATTAACCGGTTGGTCAGAGCCCTGTCAAGATTTACTCTTGCAATGCAAGTTTCCCACTGACTTTAATGAATCTTGTTTTTACTTTTTACTAAACTAGGGGAAATAAAAGTAGTAGGAACATAGGTGTCCATAAGCAAAGATCATGTGGTAGACATATGCAGACCTCTTTTGTTAACAATGCCACCAGATTTTGCTAAATTGCAAAAGCAACTGGTCAAAGCAGCCTTGCTGCTCTACAGACTTGGAAATTCCAGTTCATAGGATGTAGCTCAACAGACCAGTACATGGGTATGTCCACAAGTCAGATTTCCTCAGTCTTGTGGCAGCTATATCTACACATTTATTGAGTTGAGCAGAATCTGAGTTCACAGTAGGGCCCAGGTCGATTCAACACTACAAATGATTGGGCCCTTCCAGGAATTGCTGTCCTTGGCTTGCTTCTTCCTAGAAATTAGCTTCTCCATGGATTATCTCCAGGATTATCTTCCTCTGCAGAGTTTTAGGGTCATCCCATTCTCACTGCTGCCCCATGTGCTGGGGATGAAGGAAGAGAAGAGTGAGCACAAACTCCTCACCTCTGGTTCCTACCAGAAGCTGACTGCAATTTTCTAACAGTGCAAAAACAGTCTTGGCATTTAAAACATCTTTCCAACAGAAATAGCTGCTCTAGGAGCTCATTAGTGGGCTAGCGTTAAGTTAGGTGCTGGAAGGAGCTGCAGGAAACAGTGGTTTCCAATTCTGCAGTAGGATATTTCTGACTTTCGGCAAGACAACGAGGACTGAATTCACAACATGCCTGACTTACAATAACTAGTGCAGTGCAGAGATATAAACAAAGATTTACGGGTAAGTACAATCCGTGGTGTGAAGGCATGTCTTTGTACTTTATACCGTGTTGTGTCTGTTAATTTGGAACTGCAATCACCATCAACAAATGTAGCCAGCTGGCGAAGTCTCCCTTCCTGTGGTTAATGCTTAAGCAATTTGCTTCCCCCAGTTTCAGGGACGCCGGGAGCTTTCCAGGTGAGCTGAGGGGGGAAAAGCAATCCTGGTACAAGCTTTAGCTGGTAGCTAAACGACAAGGGCAGCATCCATGTGCCAGGACTATGCCTGTGTTCAGAGAGCCCGAGCAATAAAGAAAAGCACTAAGGAAGCCCTGCTGTTGCACACCACCAGCCAGCCAAACTACGTCGGTGTTAGTTGGGCTATGCATTGAACGCTGGCACTAGCAGAGACAGTGTTTGTCTGCTGTAGAGATGCATCCAATACTTATGAGCAGTGTTTAGTGGCCAAGAAGTACTTTGCCAAAGAGGAAAGTAAGCAGAAGGGATTTGGACCCTGTGGTGCTCTGTATTGTGTGCAAAACCCTTCCCACTGCGGTGACATTTTCTACATTCCCTTTCAGTTCAGAGCAGTCTGCAAGCTACTATGAATTTCTTGGTGTGAGCAGCTGTCAGGATGTGGTTCACCTGTACAGGCTGCTGTGGTCCTCCACAGTCCTCAACATCATTGGCTTGTTCCTGGGAATTATTACAGCAGCCATTCTTGGGGCTTTTAAAGACATGGTAAGGCTCACAGTCTTTTGCCTTATGTGAGGACTTCTGTGCTTGTGGATGTTGTTAAATGGGTTAAAACCAAGGAAGTGTAAGTGTACAATGTGCAACTGTGGCTCTTTAACTGTGTGATCTGGGAGTCTGGAGGCCTATCTTCAGGCTAAGTTGTTGCCAGGTGCTTATGGCTAAGTAGGTCAAATCCTGGTCAAATGCATGAATGGAAGGGAAAAAAACCAGGCATCTGTTTAAGAGATGGTGGTGGTGGTTCACTGAGCAGCATCTTTTTGTCACTAATCCAGCACTGAACACGTAGGTCAGTGTTCGAGGATGAACACTACTTGAACTCAAAGCTCGAGACCTAGATGTGACCTTTTAACCTTACGTAGTTCTTTTTCCAAGAATGGAGGTAAACTCAATGCAGTGCTACAGACTTGAGGGAGAGTGGCTGGAAAACCACTGCACAGAAAGAAACTCTGGTGTATTTACTGATAATCAGCTAAATATGAACCACCACTGTGCTCAGGTGACTGAGATGGCCAGTGGCATCCTCACTTGTATCAGAAATAGTGTGACCAGCAGGAGTAAGTAAAGGATCATCCCACTGCACTTAGCACTGGTGAGGCTGCACCTTGAGAACTGTGTTTAGTTTTGGGAACTTCAATACTACGAAAGGCATTGAGGTGCTGGAGAATGTCCAAAGAAGGGTTACAAGGCTGACAAAGGGTCTGGAGAACAAGCCTTATGAGGAGCGCCTGAGGAAAGGAGGCTTGAGGTGAGACTTTACCACTCTCTGTAACTACCTGAAAGAACATTGTAGGGAGGTGGGTGTTGGTCTCCCAAGCAGCAAATGATAGAAGACGAGGAAATGGCCTCAAGTTACATCAGGGGAAGATTAGGTTAGACATTAGGAAAAACTTCTTTACTGAAAGGGTCATCAGGCATTGTCTGCTCAGAAAGGCAGTAGAATCACCACTCCTGGACCTGTTTACAAGTCATGTAGATATGGACCTTAGGGATGTGGTTTAGCAGCAGGTAGGCTCGTGGTTGGACTTGATGCACTTTGAGGTCTTTTCCAACACAAATGATTCTATGAACTCTAAAGTATTAGTCAAGTTTTTATTTAAATGGATGTGTTCAGGTCATGTTAACCTCCTCTTCTAATTTACTAAGGAATGCCACACTCTAATTGCACCCTATGCCACACCACCATGTTGTGCTGATGTGCACCACTGCATTCAGAACAGGCCGTGAGCTTTGAAGGGTTCTGTAATACAGTGTCTCATCTGCCTAGACTTCTCTGACATGTTAGAAGGGTAGAATAGCAGCCATTTATGGCATTGTCACTGTCAGTGGTCGTGTTTGTTAAGGCAGTGTCTAAAGACCAGCCAAGTGGCTTAAGGCTTACTAGGAACTTAGATGAATTAAATGGTCCCAGCCCAAAGAGCTTCCAAACTAAATGGGCAGAGGCATGGGGACAGAGGTGAAATGCAGCAATCAAAACAAGAGTGATGGTAGGACAGGTAATTTTGCATCCATGCTATTCCAAATTAAATAAACCTAAAACCTGCCTGCATGTGTTCCTGTGAGACTTGGTCTAGGTGACCCTGCTGTGGCAGAGCAATTGGACTAGACAATCCTTCAAGGTCCTTTCCAACCCCTAATGATTCTATGATTCTATGACAATAGACAAGTGACAGGAAAAAAGAGGTATGGAGCAGAGAAAAGAAAGGAAGAGAGATGAGTGACATGTACACTAAAGGGAAAGGGCTGCTCAGAACTGGCAGCCACTGAGGCAAGGACCTGGTCAAACTAGAGGCCATCCAGGCCCTGCTCTGAGCAGTGTCTCTTAGCAAGCATGTCCAGGCTTTCTACGTGCTTATAACCATGTGAGAGGCCATAGGAATTATTTGAAACTCCTCTTTGTTAATTTGCAAAATGTTTGCTAGAAATATACTTTTGGAGAGCAGCATACAAGAAAGGAACCTGGGGATCCTAGTAGATATCAGGATGACTATGAGCCAGCAATGTGCTCTTGTGGCCAAGAGGGCCTACAGCATCCTGGGGTGGATCAGAAGTGGGGTGGTTAGCAGATTGAGAGAGGTCCTTCTCCTCCTGTACTCTGCACTGGTGAGACCACACCTGGAGTACTGTGTCCAGTTCTGGGCCGCACAGTTCAGGAAGGACACAGAGCTGCTGGAGAGTGTCCAGCATAGAGCAATGAAGATGATGAAGGAAGAGGGACACCTCCCTTATGGGGAAAGTCTGAGGGAGCTGGGTCTCTTCAGCTTGGAGTAGAGGAGACTGAGAGGTGACATCATTAATATCTATAAATACGTGAAGGGTGGGTGTCAGGAGGATGGAGCTGGGCTCTGCTCAATGTCATCTGGTGATAGGACAAAGGCCAGTGAGTGTAAGGTGGAACATAGGAGGTTCCATACACATATGAGAAGGAACTTCTTCACAGTGAGGGTGACAGAGCCCTGGAAGGGGCTGCCCAGGGCGGTTGTGGAGTCTCCTTTTCTAGAGATGTTTAAAACCCACCTGGACGTGTTCCTGTGTGACTTGGTCTAGGTGATGCTGCTGTGTCAGGGGGATTGGACTAGATGATCATTCGAGGTCCCTTCCAATCCCTAATGATTCTATGATCTTATGATATTTATTGTAGCACACTGAGCCCTTGTGTGAAAGAAATGAGCATCTGAGGTGTCCTCTTACTAAAGGACTTTTGAGAGGAATTGGTTACAACTTGCAGCAAGTCAGTAAATGGATGCAGCTGCCCAGTGAGGGGGAGTGGGAGCAGCTTTCCCAGCTGAACACACCCCCTTAATTCAATAGCAGAAGGAGAGCAGAAACAACCCCGGTGGGAAGCAATGGGACAAGCAGCTTGTGTGTGAGGAGGGGGAGGCAGGCATCATCTACAGTGAGGCTATGGGTAGAGCACTGCAACTTTCTGGTGCTGTTAAATATTTTCTCCTGTTTAGCAGCTGTGAATGCCTCCACCAAGGGCAGCTCTGGGAATTGCTAAAGCTTCCCTAAGGTGGAGAAGGATGTAGAGAGCCAGCCTGAGCCCACTTAATGTGTCCCATACAAACTGAGATTTAAAGGGGCAGGATGAGCTCCAGCCCAGGCACACCTCTGTGCCACACTGCTCGTGAGAGACACCAAACCAAGAAGACATTCCTGGGAGAACTGGGGTCTCCATGACCTGACATGTTCCCTTGCTGGGAGGCAGAGCCTGGCTCAAGGTCTAGGTCTGACTGGGCAGCATAAAGCCGTGCAAGGGAAACCACAGCAGTAGTGGATGTGCAGCTTTCCCCCTGGCTTGGCTGCAGCAAGACTGATGGGGCTCCAGCTAAAATCCTGGTCTGAACAAGGTGTTTGATGTCTCCCCTGCAGCAGGAGTGAAAAAACACCCTCACTAAGGTAAGGGAAAGGTGAGTTTGTCAGTTAGCTCAGCACAAGAGTCATGCTACACTTGTGGAACGTGAGTAAAACACCAATTTAAAAAGCAAGGAATGATCCTTGCTCCTGCTTGTGCCTTTTCAGGGTTCTCTTAGGTGACACAGCCGAGCTGGTTTGCTGATCTGCTGCTCACTTTCCTTGTGAAAGGAGTAACTCTTGGAGAAAGACAGGGGCCAAGAAAACTTCAGGCAGAAAAGGGAGAGAAAGGGGCATGGGACTGTAACAAGAAAAACACCCCAAGCCTTTCAAAATGTGTGGGAGAAGGTTTTTCTTTCTTTCAGGACGTCACCTTCCCACAGAAATGCTCACTGGCATTTTGCAAGGAGAGCTGCAAGGGCCCCAGATCCGCCTCAGGGCATCGCTCCGAGGCTGACTTTCCAGCAGACACAGGGCCAGGCTCACTAGTCAAAGAAACAACATCGTGTTTATCTCTGGGGAACGCTGGCAGCCAAAACGTTTTACAAAGAGGAGAGTTTGCACAACAGCTCTGTTGCCTCTAATCCCATCAAATTTCCTGGACAGAAAAAAAAGAAGTGTTTTTTGGGTTGTTGTGGGTTTTCTTTCTTGTGACCAACTCCCTGCAGACATTGGCACGCTCCCCGTGGTTGCACAGCCTGCCAGAGGGCTCTGCTGGCTCAGTGGGAAGTATTTCATCCTGTCCTGACCCCCAAGGTGTCAGCTCTCAGTGGCCCCCATGTCACCCGTGGGGCTGTCCTCTGTGACCTGCTGCATGAGATCACAGTTGGGGGAGTTGTGCTGCTTAGGACAGTAAAGCTCCTTTTCAGATACACAGCGCAGATGGAGGATGTGGTCCCTGGACATAGGGTGCTGGCTCGGGAGTCACCTTTTAACAGGTGAAATCAGCTGTAACAAAAAACAGGTGAAGAGATAATGTAAGCAGAGGTCTGTACTTGGAGTCTCCAAAGTGGTAAAGCACCACAGTTATTCCTTACAGAAGGCAGAGGTAAAGAAATGCAAGGAAAAGCTCACTTGCTGCTGCTGAGTTAACCTAGAGACTCCCTTCCCTGCCTCAGGATTCATCTTATGACCTGTAGCTATTTTCCTGACACACCTTGCCAAGGAATCTGCCTGCCCTCAGTTTAGGGTTGCATTACTCAGAATTACTGATGGTTCAAGCAGGAGGGGTGCTGGCTTTTTCTCTTTTTCCTATTAATCTTCTTGGAGCCCTCAAGCAAATGTGCACAGTTTAAATATTTAAATTATTCCCTTTCCTGGTCTCTTATGGTTTACCCACACTCCCTGACCTGAGGTGCCCAAATGGCCCTGGCAGCTTTCCCTGGCCAGTTCTCAGCCCCTTATCTCTCTGACTTGGGCGGCGTTTCAGTTTTAAATGTCTCCACCTACCTATTTTATGCGACTAATTTAACATAATGTCATCACTGGAATACTTGAAGAAAGCATCTAACCAGCTTCAATTCCTGCAAATAGTTGCTGGCTCCAGGCTGAGACCAGACAGCCTGACAAGAATGTGCTTTGATCAGTGGACTGTGGGTGAATGACTCCCCAAACCCGTCTTTTAGGACTGTTGTGATGGTCATTCTTAGCAATTAAACTCACGAGGACTGAGAGAAATTCCTAGGATAGCAGCACCCAAAGCGACCCACACCACAAAGCTGGTGACAGATGCAGAACGGGCATCTACGTGTCATGTTGGGCAAAACAAGTGTTTCTTCTAGTGTTCGTATCCATAGCTGAACAGATCTGATTGTGCCAGGAACTCACTCCTCCAAGGAAGGGCATGGGCACAGCTCCAGCTGGGGTGGGCAGTATCGCTGGCCCAAAACCTTTGGGTCTGAGGCAAGGTAGCTGCTTCTCACCGGCTGAAGGGTGGGGGTCAGGAGCATGGAGCCAGGCTCTTCTCAGTGTCGTCTAGTGATAGGATGAGGGGCAGTGGATATAAGCTGGAACATAGGAGGTTCCATATGAATATGAGAAGGAACTTCCTCACAGTGAGGGTGACAGAGCACTGAAATGGGCTGCCCACGGGGTTTGTAGAATCTCCTTCACTGGAGAAGTTTAAGACCCACCTGGATGTGTTCCTGTGTGACTTGGTCTAGGTGATGCTGCTGTGTCAGGGGGATTGGACTAGATGATCTTTCAGGGTCCCTTCCGATCCCTAATGATTCTATGATTCATTGTTCCTGTCTGAAAGGCAATGTCTCTCCATTTCTCCCCACGATATTCACCCAACTGGGCAGGTAGAGAACAAATGTTTTGAGGAGGATACATTGAAGGTGGGTGACTTGCCTTCTCCCACAAAACAAGCTCTCTGCTTTCAGACCCAGGCTTTTTCTGTGCCAGCTCCTGGGGTGCTGTGTTTCTGCCGGGAGTGAAGGCTTAGATTGTTAGGTAACCTCACGTGGTACGTCCACGACCTCTATGATGTCTTCCAGCTACGAAGAGAATACACCTCTTTCTCAACCATAGGAAGATCTCTCACTATCTCCAGAGGATGCAGTGGTTTATGCCTCTCACTGATAAATCTGAAAGGGAAGAAATGCCACCAAAAAAAAAAAATCCTGGCTGCTGCTTTCAGCTTTTGTCTGGCAACCACTGCATTTCATCATTGGAGTAAAAAGAAAATTCCATGCTCTCATGTGGAGGAATCTGTTAATAAAAACAAAGTAGAGAACAGAAACCACTGGATTAGTCTCATTTTGCAAAGCAGAGGGACATCCAAAACTTTCACAGAGCTCTACTGTCCTTCACAAACAGTTGTGCAGCGCAGGGCTTTAGAATCTAACACAAGCCCCCTTTCACGTTCAGGTTTTGCTCCAGTTTTTTCCCTCCCCCAATTGTATTAGTTGGTTTGACACAAGCTATTACTTCTTCCTCCAAACCTCATCTCACATGAGGGGCATGCCAGTGGTGTCACGGGGTATGATGAATACAGTTAATCATATACAGTCCATGAATTGTGTACGGTTCATGAATACAGTCCATCATGCAGCTGGAATGAAATATGCATGTGAGGGGGTGATACTGGACAGCCAGCATCCAGCCCACAAGTGAGAGTAAGCTGTGAAAGAACAGCAAGTGGTCTGGAAGGGAAATCCTTGTAGGTTTGTGTAGGAAAGCAGAGAGAAAAGACACGAGGGCATCACTGCTACTGGAAAGAGTCTGCAGCAAATTGTGAAGGATTGTGTGTTTGGTGGTAGAGTGAATGAGAGGTAGTCGAGGCTGTGTGCTGTGCGCGGCGGGGTGTCATCGGGTGTGGAGTCCTGCCAGGCCTTCTGTAATTGGTTGTAGGGAAGCACCAGCAGTCTTTTTCCAAGGGAAGAAGATTAAAATAGCTGTGGATTTCTGGTCAGAGAATTTACTCCAGATATGCTCTCCTCTCATTATGTCTGCCTCTTGTATTTTTGTAGTACTGGTGTTGTGCTGGAAAACAGAAAGTTAGCGACTTGCGTAGTTGCTTGTGTTAGGACCAGTTCCTGCCCTGGCCTCCTCTGTGCTGTGCTGATATATTTTTGTCTTCTGTGCTCCACAGGTACCTCTGTCCCAAATTGCTTTCAGTACTGCACCTCCTCCTCAGATTCTGTACAATCCTGCCCAGCAGATCCTGACATACACTGGGTTCTGTCCTTCAGCAGCAACGATCTCCACGTACCCGTCCTACTCGCTACCCCTGCAGGTACCGTACAAAAACGGCGCCCACCTTACGACAACAGCAAACCATAAGCTGCTACTCACTACGAACTCTGCAGCAGTAGAGTTCAGCACCTGGGGATTTGAGTGAAGGAACTTAACCCCAACTCACAGACTTCCCAGCTGGGACTTGTTCTTCAGTCTGTTTTTAGATCTCAGGCTGTTTCTGGTTGTCCTTTGGACTCTGCTGATCAGCAGTCCCAGCGCAGGATTAGAGCTGCTCTACAGTAGTCATGATGGTGAACACAGCCTTCATGCTGGGTGGGATAAAGAGGCTTTAGGGAAGCCAAAGGAAGCATCTGATATGCAAAGGATTTGGAAGAAAAGTTTACATGTCCTAGCCCATGGGCTGCCCAGGGAGTTGGTTCAATCGCTATCCCTGCACGTGGCTCAAAGTCATGTGGATATGGGGCTTAGGGGCATGGGGCTTAGGGGTATGGGGCTTAGGGGCATGGTTTAGCAGTGGAATTGGCTGTTGGATCAATAGTTGGACTCGGTGACCTTAAAGGTCCTTTCCAATCTAAATGATTCTATGATTGTGTGCTCTTAAGATTAGGACTCATCACATGGAAAGGAGAGGTCTGTGACACTGAGTGACAGGACAAGATTGTGGATGGATAGTAGTGGTAACTGTGATCACACAATTTTAGTTGCTGCAATAAAGCTCTTAGATGGCGAGATCCGCCAGCAACAGGAAGTGTTTTTACACACCAGAAAATACTCAAATACCAGAGGATGTTGTGGAAGAGTATGAATGAGTAGTCAGGAACATCAATTGCTTTTAAATACAGTGACTCAGACATCACTTTCAGCTCAGTAAGTCCTCAAATGGCTGCCTGTCACAACAACCAGCAGGAGCTCAACAGAAGGTGGAACCCTTCTTTTTCTAGCTTCCTCTAAGTACCTGCTATAGGTCACCGGTGGGAGACAGGTACAGAATTGCTATGTTGATGGGGGTTGGTGAACCTTACTGACCAGAAAGAGAGGGCCTGAAGGCAGCTACTGAAGGTGGTGCTTTCTCCCCTTGTGAAAGCAGATACAACATGAGCTGAGTCAACACTGCTTCCCGTCCTTCAGAAGGATGAGATGCAAGTTGTACTCTGTCTGTACCGTGTCCAGCCAGAGCTGGCCTGGAAAATGCAGTAACTCATGATGAGTATGGTGTTTGCTTTTTTCTTTTTCCCCAGAGTGAGGTGAAGAACATAGGGTGAGCTGATAAATAACTGGATGTACCCTGGAGCAACCATTGGAGTTTTTAGATTTTTGTGAAGAACAGCAAGACTCTTTTGTTCCAAACAATGGCTTGTTGTGCTTTGGCTGTGTAGTGCTAGACCAGAGGGTACCATGAGTTTTGCAATACTTCTTAACTGAAAACACTGCATCTTCAGCATGAACTATCAGTGGATCACCTCCTCACAGCCTCCTGGGCTACCTCAGTGCCAATAAGCTACTGGGCACACGTACTGGGACAGGACGATCACCCAAATCAGTGACTTTTTAGCTGCTGCCAGCACATTTAACAATGGAATTTAACATTCCCAGCAATGCCCACGAAGGTGTCAGGAGATGGGAAGGGCAGTGAACCATTTCTTGTAGGTATTGTTCATATGGTCACACTCTTTTGGTGGTAAGAGTCCAGCTATACTGATGTGATATGTGCTGTGCCAGCTGGCTTCAGAGCCAGAGAACAGTCCTTGGCATGGCTCTCTTATTAACATAAATGGGGCCAGGCACTTTGTGAGACCATGGGTTGAGAGGAAGAAAAAGAGCACACTTGGTGATCTATTTTGTTCGCTTTTAGCTGCAAAGCTGTGCTGTTCTGCTGAGCTCAATTAGCACATGGCCAAGAGTAGAGAGGGAAGGGGACAGACAAAAAGAAAGCAGTTAGCTGAAGAGATGCATCTAAGTGAGGAACACTTGTAACTGTTCAGTCCTGTGTCCACTGAGAAGCCAAAATGCCTCATGTTTACCCCAAATTTTTAACTGCATTCCAAAACAAACACAGTTATTTTCCTATATTTCTCCTTTTTCTAAGAATTGTCTTAATTTGTCTTATCTCCCCTTCATAACATTCCAAGGCAGACACCACCAGCTGTCCCCAGGTCAGGAGAGGTTACAAAGAGGCAAGGGGTCTGAAAACATCTAATCCTTTTCCTGTAAAAAAAACCAACCCCAGACCAAGGACACCTTCCTGCATGGATGAGCTCATCAGGTGGTAGCTTGGAGAGACTTCATTTCTGCATTGGGATATGAATTAAGAAATCCTACTCGACTTACTCAAAGTGAGTAAATGGTGAGTGTAAGAAGCAGCCCTGATAAGGAGTATCCAGGAGCATAACAGTCTTCCATTACTTGAGAGCTGTGGGCTTGAGGTAGGGCTTAATGGCCCATCTCATGCTCCAGGCAATCCCCATCTGCTGGATTCAGGCCTTCACAAGCCCTGCTCAGCTGGTCCTGTCTCTTAAGGCTATAGACCCTGAGGCCTGGCTTCATTTGGCCAAACAGGAGCTGTTGGCATGCAGGGACTTAGTGTTGCCTGGTAATGGGATCAGGTAGCCACCTGAACCCTGCTGCCACTCGAAGAAGTCCTTTAGTCCCTTCTGCAGACCAAGGTCCAAGGGCCCTGGGATGCACCTCTCTGCTCAGTGGTCCCTTTCACTTGCCAAAGCTTTGCCTAAACACTGTTCCCAAGCCCCTGAATTCTGCATTGCCCTAAACCTGCCTCCCATCAGTGGTGGCTCAGTACAACAAGAGGAGTGAAAACTTCTTCAGCTGAGGCTTAGGGGGGAAAAATTTGATCAGTGCCAGTTAATGAAGCTAACCAGTTAGCAATCCATTATCAGCTAGTCATTCTAGTATGAATCCTCGCCTCAGTCAGAGGAAAGCCACAGCCTCTTCATGGGCATGCATCCCACCTTGAGCTAATCTAGCACAGCCTTAGCACTGCCCCTTGCTTGCACGGACT
Source organism: Rhinopomastus cyanomelas (assembly GCA_013400115.1). Lineage (NCBI taxonomy): Eukaryota > Metazoa > Chordata > Aves > Bucerotiformes > Rhinopomastidae > Rhinopomastus > Rhinopomastus cyanomelas. The sequence continues at coordinate 81,905 of VXBP01001616.1, forward strand.
GCAGCTTCGTGGCTCAAAGGCCAGGAACCTGAGATCCCCTGTGGCTCTCACCGCTGAGCAGGCTAAGTTCTAGTCCTCCACTGAATCTGATCTCTCGTTGAATAACAACTATTTGCTGGATGAACACACTAAGTCTTTAAAACATCTCTACCTGAGATGGTGGTGAACACTCCGCAGTCCACCTCATGCGTCCTTGTGCCCAGGCAGAAATCAGCCAAATGCACAGAAGAAAGAGTGGTGAGACCGCGTCTTGACAGGACATAACCGGCGGGTCTCTAGTTTACTACGGCACGTGCTAACACAGTCACTCATCCCTTACTGGTACGGTGTGGTCATAACCAGTCTTGGTAACAGGCCTGCCCAGGGGTCAGGTAAATTATTAGCTGTGCTGGTGGCAAAGACAGCAGAAAGGTTGTGCCAGTCATTCCTGCCAGAGGAGAACTCATTACAGAAGCAGTTCCAGGCAGACAGATGGAAAGTGGCTGCAGTTTGAGGAGGGATGGAAGAAACCACTCCAAAGTAAAGTTTTTGGTGCTCCAGCTCTGCAGGTTAAAGGAGACATAAAGGGCTTAATGAGCCATCATGCTGGGCTCTCTCTGTTCTCACCGAGCCACCCCTGTGGTACAAATGTGCACAGAGAGGCCAGACACCGGGACATGGGCTCTGCCAGCAGTGGGCAGCTCTGAGATGCCACTGGCCAAGTGACAACCCTGTCATTTGCTCTCTAGATGATGACTCAATTTTTGTAGCAGCAGAGAGCAGCATTTACTTGCCCTGAATTTCCTTTTCCCTTGAAGAAATCTATGACTAATACTTTTTGTCTCATGCTGTTTGCCAAATTCCAGTCTCCTTAGGCCTGTCTTCTCTTTGCAACTTGGCAACTTGGAGGGCAGGGAGCAATGGCAGGTCGTTCCTACCCAGGTACTGCAGGTGCATCACCCTGGTGGCTACCCCACCTTGCCAGGTGCCTGTGCAGATCAGGTACAATACTCTGCAAGAGGCACTGGACAAGGAAGGGGACAATAATTCTTCCAACTTGGAGATGTCATCAAGGTCTAGTCTGTCCATCCCTGCATCAATATGAATTCCATAAAGAAGGAAAGCAAAGTCATTATTGTAGGTTACTCACATCTGAAGGGAGCAGAGGGCTCAATCTGCAGATGGGACCCACTACACAGAGGGATTTGCTGCCTCCCTGGAGCCATGGTTAGGGATGAAAGGAGGAAACTTCCTTCCCTGGTACAGCCCACAGATTATCACACTGTATTTGTTTTTCTGATGGGTAGTGAAGAGAAAGGGAGAAGAACCCTGAGGGCAATAGAGGGATTTCAGGGCCTTGAGACACTGGTCAAGGGACCAGGAGCACAGGTTGTGTTCTACTGAACTCATGAAGGTTCACACATCCATGGGTCCTGAGGGAACTGGCGGATGAAGTTGCTAGTCCATTACCCATCATATTTGAGAAACCATGGCAGTCCAGTGTAGTTTCTGCCAAATGGAAAAGGGGAAACATAACCCACATTTTTAACAAGGGTCAAAAAGGATGACTGAGGAAACTACAGGCCAGGTAGTCTCGCCTCTGTGCCTGGCAAGATCATGGAGCAGATCCTGCCATGTCCCCTTTAACCTGCAGAGCAGGTGCACTGACAAACCTTATTGTGGAGTTGTTTCTTCCATCTCTCCTCAAACTGCAGCCACTGTCCAGGTAGATGACAGCAGTTGCTCTACCTTTATCCATCAGTGTTGTAACACAATTGTCAAAGGCCACCAGGTATGTCAGGCATGATGTGTCTTTAGTGAAGCGTGTTGGCTGCCAGCAGTCACCTCTTTGTTTTCCACGTGCCTCAGCATAGTTTCTGCTGTGGAGATGGGCTGAAGCAGTTGGTGTTGTTCAGTCTGCAGAAGAGAACACGGAAGACCTGGAGGGGGAATTTTTACAGGGGACTCCAGTGATAGGCCAAGGGGGAATGGTTTTAAGCTAAAGTAGGGCAGATTTAGGTTGGATCTTAGGAAAAAATTCCTCACGGTGAGGATGATGAAGGCAATGGAACAGGTTGCCCAGAAAAGTGGTGGATGTCCCTCTGTGGAGGTGTTGAAGGCCAGGTTGTATGGGGCTCTGGGCAACCAACCTGGTATAGTGAGAGGTGTCCCTGCCCATGGCAGGAGGGGTTGGAACTAGATGATCTTTGAGGTCCCTTCAAACCTAAGCCATTCTATAACCCTATGAACATGTGTGGAGCTGAGGACAAATCTGATTAAGCCTATGGACTGGCATGTGCTCTTGAAATCAATTACAAAACTTGGCTCAAAGCAGTGGTAGGAGATCCAGAACATTAGTCCCTGTACACAATCTTTTTTTTAACAAATTCTGCTTGTACCTGACCATGGGCTGCTTCCTAAGCTCTGTCTAAAGAAGTGGAACACTTTTCCCTTATGAGCAAGGGCTGAGGGAGCTGGGTCTTTTTAGTTTGGAGAAGAGGAGACTGAGGGGTGACCTCATTAAATATGTGAGGGGTGGTTGTCAGGAGGATGGAGCCGGGCTTTTCTCAATATCATCTAGTGATAGGACAAGGGGCAGTGGTTGTAAACTGGAACATAGGAGGTTCCACATAAATATGAGGGTGACAGAGCCCCGGAAGGGGCTGCCCAGGAGGCTTGGTAGTCTCCTTCTCTGGAGACATTTAAAACCCACCTGGATGTGTTCCTGTGCAACTTGGTCTAGGTGATGCTGCTGTGTCAGGGGAATTGGACTAGATGATCTTTCAAGGTCCCTTCCGATCCCTAATGATCTGTAATTCTGTGATACTTTCCATGCCTCTTTGAGCCAGAGCCCCACTAGAGCTGAGACAGCTGAAGGTCTACAAAGAGACATATGAAATACATCTACACATAAAAGTTTCAAAGAGGAGCCTGCATTTGGCACAGGAATAAGACCTTGTGTTTATGAAAATACTACAACTGAGATCAGTTGCTCTGGGATAGTTTCAATTCCACAGCAATGCCTGGAAACGAGCCGTGGCATGTAACCTCATCAGCCATTCAGGTGCAGTGAGTCACCTGTCAGGTGCATTCCTTCACCCAGGAAGCCAGACAGAGCATCTCTTCTTGCAGAAACCCCTGTTCTGCTCCATTGCCCAGCTGTAGGTGCAACATCAGTTAAAAATGACTTGGGTTACAGGTGATGTCTGTTGTGTTTCACCAGGCATCTTCATCGCTTTAATGAAGCAGATGCTTTAAAACTGAACTGTTGAGTTGCATGGGAAATTTAATCATGGACCTTGTTATATAGCACTTACATGGTAGACACTTAGAGCTACAAATGGGGTTGTAAACCTTTACTGAACAAGGTATTTTTCTTTGTCTACATACAGCCTGGCAGCAATTTTCCAGGAACATCATCTACTGACATCTCTTTATCAGAAGAAACTCAGCCTCCATCTCAGTCCAGCTCCAGCTATGGTCTTCCCCCCAATGCTCCAGCCCTCTATACACCAACTTACTTCTTGCCTGGAGAAAAGCCTCCACCATATGCACCATAGAATAAAGACTTAATTTTAGCTAGCTGGAAGGTTTTATTTGTTTTTTTAAGAAGGCTCTGAAAACTGTGCTTTGCAGTGTCTAGACTTCCCAAGGAACCCACCACAGAGTATATTGTGGTCACTGTCCTTTTACTCACATGCTGTGGTGGGGGGATTGGACTGGATGATCTTTTGAGGTCCCTTCCAATCCCTAATGATTCTATGACTCTAAATCTCAGTGTGAGCAGAGCAGAACCGCAGAAACATTAAGGGCAGACACATCACCAGCGAGGTGACCAGTCACTGCCCAGTTTGCCTGTAGTCAGATGCAGTGTTGCTTTCTGGCTACCATAAGCATGAGATTCTTCCTTCTCAGTACACTGCAGAATGAATTTTCTTCAAGATGAGAAACAAAGATAATACTCTGGATATGTGCTCTGCTTTCATAAACCAATACAGAGAGATTTTAGCCTGTGTTGTCTGAGTGGGTAGTTAGGAGCTCTCAGAGTCATTTATTTTGAGTAGGAAGAGCCCAGGTGTTTGTTTGCTTGTGGTATTTATTTAATAACTCTTTTTTGTGGAAGTGTTGTACCAATAAAAACACCCCAGGGTGGCAATTATTTTACAATAAAGTTATCTGTGTGTATTTGTACTGTACCTCAGGCTGTGTATATTTATAAGAACAGGAAAACAGAAGAACAGAGCAAAAAGTACCCTACCAAATAATTCCCTCTTTCAAGTTTCAAACAGAAAGTTTAATTTTATCTGGCCTGTTTTACCTGAACTTTGTGCCAGTCTAGTCTGCCTAGCAAAATGTCATGTCAATGTGCTAACAAGGCAATTTCCAGACACTGCACTTCAAATTCATTCATTTGCAGTCAATACAGGACCACAGTCAAAGCTAGTCTGTGTTAAACCCCAGTTATTTATTTTTAAACTGATGAAGACCTGGTCCAGGAATTTTACAGTGACTGAAACAGAATGGAATAAAGGGTCAGAATTCCTTCACTTTTTTTTGTTTTTTCCCATTGTATAGATAACAAAATACTTTAACAAGGCTGAGCAGCAATACTTGTGCCAACCAAGTCTTTTCTGGGTTTAGTGCACCCTTGCCCCTCCTTGCTGTGTGTTGCATGATCCGGGAACCCTATTAGCACACGGCTGCTGTAGTTTGAGGTAGAACTGGCTACACCAGCTTGAAAATCCACCAGACAGCTACACCCCTTCCCTGTGTTTTGCTCCTTCAGGAAGGGTGGTGGTGCCGCTTGCTCTATAGGTCTTGCAAGTCTAGACAGCAATGAAGCCATAAAGTCTGGTTGCATGTGATGATCTTCAAGGTCTCTTTCAACCAAAAGGATTTTATTATTTTAAGAAGCTATAGAATTTTTCTGAAAGGCTAAAAACCAAAGCAGAAGGTATTTCTCATTAACTTTCTAAGCAGCTGCTGCATGTTATAAAAATATTAAAAACCCCTATATAAACAAAATCAGCCTACTTGACAGTTTCCTTTGAAAGGAAGTGACACCATCAGACCAGCTGAAAATAGAACAAAGGATAATTATCCTTTTACATAATACTTTCCACCTTTTAAAAAAGATCCTGTTAACTCATGGGTTGCACCTCTACGTACACAAAGCAGATTCAGTACTAATACATGTAAGATCAGAGGTGAATTTATATGGACCATATTTTGTTCAATTAAAGAGGTTTTTCTGAGATGCAAAGCTTTAGGCCAATGATGTTAACAGCTGTGATGAGGAGCGTTTTATGAACCTGGTTGAGAGAAAGAGAAGTCAAAGGAAACCATCAGTTTTCTTTCAAATTGTAGTGTAATGCATTCAAAATGCTTAGTTCTCGTGCCAATGTGTGCTGTGAAGAGCACAGCCACCCTGATCACAACATAAGTGAATCTACAGGTTTACTTCTCTTTACTTACCATGAATACTATTAGGAGAACCACTATCAGGAGTCATTCTGAGGACTTAAAGCCCAGAACAGACTCTCTAGCATTGAGTGGAGCACTTAGTCTATTAACAATAAAAATGAAGTGAATGTTGCTGTCGGGTTGAAGCACAGTGACTGAAGAGGAATGATGAAATGCTTAGCACTCCCTTCTTTGCTCTTTTCAGCTGTACACAGAAGCAGCTACTCTTTCCTCTGGTGTTGTACTACTTGCTGGGCAGCCTGTAGGGTATTAAAAACAATCCAGCCTGACACACAAACAAATCCCCTTTACTGTCATTTTTCAGACCTAAAATTTCTGTCTTTCTCTTCGCCATCGCATTTTGGGTAGGGGTGCATTTTGGTCTGCGCAAAACATCTTCACGTTCACACATGAATGGAGAGTCCTGGGATGTTTTTGCTCTGGATTAGATTGGGTTAGAGAATAGAAGTGAAGTCTTGTTTGCACAAAAATAAGTCTGAAACTGCAGAGTGCTGTACCACAGGATTGACCTTTCCAGGACCCAGAATAATCCGAGCCTCATAAACAGTACCGCTTACACTAACGCAAAGGTCAGACATGTTTGTGATTCCTCTATGACACGTGGTAGTCTTTTGGGAGCTACCAAAGAACCTATACAGAAATGCCAGACACAAGTCCATTTTACTAGCATGCTTCCTTTGAAAAGACAAAGTGAAGCAGGGTTTGTTTTATCTACTGGGCTTATAAAATAGATGTCTTTCTAGTCTGAACTGTTCTCATTAGAGCTACTCCATGTTAATAAGATGGGAGATGTATTTTGGTAAAAGACTAAAATAATGATGAAAACCACTCAGAAAATAAAACACTGTAGTGTGGAAGGGCTATCGACCACAGTTATCTTCAGAATTTCCAGCTTTCAATGGAGATACTGACCTCACGCTTCTTGGGTTCTCCATCATATCACAAGCTGATCCAGAGTCATCCACTCTAACAGAAATGAGTCTCAGGAATAATGGAGTATTCCCTTGCTCAATAAAAAAATCCAAACTCAAAGCTATTTCTGGGTTTTCTCATCCATATACACTCCATCAATGAGTGGCTACTGCCTGGTGAACAACAAGCCTTTCAAACTTGCATCTGGTGACAGCTGCATGTAAAAAGAGTCTTTGGACAGGTCCTTCTGTAGGTGTAATTGAGTAGGCTAGTTGAAAGTGATAAAGTTCTGGTCTTTTCTGCTCAAGAAAAGACTGGATGTGACTCAGTACCGTGATCTAGCTGCTTGTGGTGATACTAGGTCATAGACTGGACTTGGTGAACTTAGAGGTCTTTCCAGCCTCAATAACTCTGATTCTGTGATACAGAGCTATCATGTTATGCTGGCTAAGAGAGTACCTTCCTCTGATAAACAAAGCAGGGTTCCTCACCAAGAAATACATTTGAGAGTCTTCCCCCTCTTGCATCATTTCTTCTGGAGCAGTTGTATCTCCACTGCTTGGTCACAGATGTTGTCACACAAGCAGATTATTAGGCTAATCAGTTATCTCCGTTTAGGATTAAGCAAAACATGACATAGAATTACCAGCAACAGCTGACAGAAAGCTTGTAGAATTAGACCTGTTCCAGATTAACCCTCTGAAGCACAGGATATCCTTAGCCACCCAGTCCTTGGATTTCCATCGCAGCACATAGCTGTCTTTCTACGTTCATTAACCTGACGTGAGACAAGGACCAGACAAAATAAGACTCAAGTGACTCAAAGCAGGCTAGACAAAGCCCACCCCAACTTCACAAGGGTAATTTAAATCTTGAATGCACTTGATGCCTCTTGAACATCAGTAGAGCCTCACACATACTCTCTCCAGATAACATTCCCCAACTTTTACCAACCCATCATTCGCTCCAGAGATTACTGACAGGAAAGCCATGTGGCTTTCAACTTACTGAGTCTTTTTGGCTAATTGTTTCTTGCTGACCCAGATTTGATTTCTGTGTTCAGTTGATCAGCTGTTTTTCTAGGGGCCACGACTGAGTCTTTTATCTGAGGAAGAGAATACTCTAGCAACAAGAATAGCACCACCCATTATCGAACGAGATATGAAATGTGGACATAAGCCCATAAAACCTCCCACCTACAAAGAAACAGCCAGACCAGCCCCAGCAGCGTAATGTCCACATCAGGCACAGCCTGAGCCACAATGGCCACACAACAGAACACAGAATAATCTCAGTACGGGTAAATTAAAAACCTGTATGTAAATATTTTATTCTCTTGTATTTTGCAAATCAGAAAGCAGTGTTTGGTAATAAAAAATAATACAGAACTATTATTTTTTCTTCCAGTCCACACTCATATATTACCAGGTTTTCCACATTGCAGATAAAACTGTCTGTTACAGTCTAAAGGTAACATTCACCTTCTGTATATTCTGTACTTTGGGCTTATTTAACATTAGTCCTCTGAACTATTTACAAATATATTACAACCTTTAAACCTCAAAGCAAAGGAGTACTTCAGTAACCAATCTGACACAAGGATCAGTAGCTCCTACATAACTTCAGTGTTTAAGAGAAACTATACACGCAGTGCGGTAGGACTGAATAATTTATATCTTTAAAAAAAAAAAAAAGAAAAGCATTGAAAGTTTTTGAGTATAAAACTTTCCCACTGCAGTGGTACCTACTGGCCCGCCGCAACTGGAGGGCAGGAATGTGAGGTGATGTCACTGTGCTTGTAGAGAGCTTCATCTAAGTCCAGTGCCTTGTTGCTCAGCTTGATGGTCATGCAGCCATGGTAGGATGCGGTGACTGGAGTGGAAGTGACTGGAACATCTGTGTGAAATGGGAGACAAACATCTCTGATGGCTGGTTTTGAATAAATACATGCCCTAGCTATACTTACATGACTATCACCCAGTTAATTCAAGCTCTGCTCTACTCTACAGTTTCTATCTCCTTCCCCTGCCAGAAGACAAAAGCATAATCCCAGATGAGGGGAAAATTCCATCTGTTCTGATGTGTAGAAGCCCTTCTCTCAGGACAAACTCTTCCTCAGCTACTCAGTGTCTCTGCAAGGCATGTCTCTAGTCCTGAGGAAACTACATACTGCACAGCAACAAGGCTTCACTCCATATGCACACTGTGTGCTGCTTTCCACCTTGATGGCTTCCCCTCCTCTGTCTCTGGACTGTCTACTTCACCAACAGCAGAGCTGTCATACCTTCCTCTAATGCTCTCACTCTTCAAAATGCCTGCCAAAGGACTATAGAAAGGACTTTGCAACAGGAAGGCTCCTCTTATCTGCAGCCTCTACCACTTGCCAGACTCTTCTTTCAGTTATTTGAGATGATTGTGTTATACATCAACACAGGAAGGTTGTTAGCATTCATCAGAAGGGTGATGGAATATATTGAGTTCACAGAATCACAGAACACTAGGGATTGGAAGGAACCTTGAACGATAATCTAGTCTAATCCCCCTGACACAGCAGGACCACCCAGTGCAAGTCGCACAGAAACATACCCAGGAGGGTTTTAAATTTCTAGAGAAGGAGACACCACAAGCCTCCTGGGCAGCCCCTTCCAGTGCTCTGTCACCTCACTAGGAAGAAGTTTCTTCTCACATTCATGTGGAACCTCCTCTGTTCCAGCTTACACCTATTGCCCCTTGTCCTATCATTAGATGACACTGAGAAGAGCCTGGCTCCATCCTCCTCACACCCACCCTTCACGTATCTATAAACATTAATGAGGTCACCCTTCAGTCTCCTCCAAGCTAAAGAGACCCAGATCCTTCAGCCTTTCTTCATCAGAAGTGTTCTACTCCCTTCATCATCTTTGTGGCTCTGCACTGGACTCTCTCCAGCAGTTCTGTGTCCTTCTTGAATTGAGAGGCCCAGAACTGGACACAATACTCCAGATGTGGTCTCACCAGTGCAGAGTAGAGGGGGAGAAGAACTTCTCTTGATCTGCTAACCACCCCCTTTCTCATCCACCTCAGGATGCCATTGGCCCTTTTGGCCATAAGGGCACATTGCTGGCTCATGGTTATCTTGTTGTCCACCAGGACCCCCAGGTCCCTCTCTCCTACACTGCTCTCCAACAGGTCATTCCCCAACCTATACTGGTACCTGAGGTTGTTCTTGCCCAGATGCCAGACTCTACACTTGCCCTTGTTATAGTTCATTAAATCTGACCAATGAGACTAATTTTGAACTGGCAGATCTGTTGGTGATTTACTTCCAATCAATTTACCAGCAGCAGAAGACAAACAGCAAGGAAGAAAACACAAAGTACAATTCCACAGACTAGAGGAACCTGGTCAATCTTACCACTAATTTCTGTAACATAATATACAGACTGACCTTAAATAAAGAGGAATGCCCACATAATAACATGAAAATGTATGTGGACTGTGTCCTCAACCCTACCACGAAGGTTATTCGTTTATTTACAGCCTTACACCGACCCCATCAAAATGTTTGCACAATGAAAAGCAATGAATGTCTCAAAGATTATTTAACTTCACCTTGATGTAGTTAGCTAAGTAAACCCCTTATCTTTCCACTCAGACAAGGACAACTTGAACAATAGGTTGCCCTGTTGACCTGAGATTATATGTAATTTATAGCGTTCCGCCTGGACACATGTGGGGCCAAATTTGAAGCTGGTGGGATGAAACACAGCTCAGACTCTAGGGCAGGGTAAGAGAAACAATATTTGTGTGGGATCTGAGTGGCAGAGATAACTACATGTTTTTCAGCTTTCTGGCTGAAAAGTAGCATTACTTCGCAGTCACTTCAGCTAATCATTTTAGTTACTTCCTATTCCTCCCCATTTACCAAATGTTATCTGTGAAGTCTGCTTAAAAGAAGGCAGCATCTCTGTTTTAGCACCTCGCATGAGTGCAAACCAAATCTCAGAAGATGCTGAAAACCAGTTTGAAAACTTGTCTAAGGAATCACGTCATTTGGCGTAACGTGTGCCATGGGGCTGACAGAAGGGAATGTGAGCTCTCAGATGGATCTGTAAGATAATACCAAAAATATTTCTTTTAAACAATGTGTTTAATTTTCTGTTATGACTAGGATCAGATCTGTCTGAAATGCGGTCCTGCTACGACTTAGAAGCCAAGCCTTTAAAAAGGCTTTTTCACTTGGTAGTGTGATACGCATTACTTGGAAAACACCTTGCATCACACAAATTACACAATTCAGAATTCACTAGGACTTAAAATACTATTTAAAAGGCAGTAACTGTCTGTCTCTTGAAAGTCTAAATAGTATTTCTTCTATATCTGCAATAGCAGCTGTACTCTGTACTTAGGATGAGACATATTTTGACCCAGAATTCTTCATTTGTGGCAAATGGAATAGAGACATTAAGTGTGGCCACTACACTTTATTTTTTCCACAGGGTATGGAAGCAGGGGAAAAACAAAACTGACTTAATGCTTTCAGCAATGTGAATGAGCCAGACTCGCTTGGACCCGACCGCTTGGCGTAGTTATCTGATCCAGAGTTACGAATCCAACTGAAGTGCTGAAATGTTTATTTGTTTGGCAAATGACAAGGTTTCTCAGTGCAAGGACTGCGATCCTCTCGATGATAAAAGCAGACCACAGGCAGAAATTTCCAGTGCTGAGCAGAATAAATCTGAGGGGAAGGTAGCTAAGCCCACAGAAGCCTGCTATGTCTGAACAGCCATAGGCATGGCATCTCACGCTTGGTTCCAGGTAATTAAAACTGTGCTTCACCCGGCACAACAGAGAACCAGAGAGAACTCGGGACCACAGCAGAGTGAGATTGTTTGCTGAGCTGTGAAAGCCTCTACTCGAGAGAAAGCGGGTTATCTGTCTTGCTTGCGCAATGGACAAGTACGACAAGTCAATCGGACCCTGAAAAAAGTCACACTTGGGGATTCAGCCTTGTTGTCACCACTGCGGGAACTCAGTCCCAGAGCCTGTGGCCTCACATCTCCTAGGTGTGACTAGGAGCCATTTGCAATATTGGAATAAATACTCTATGAACACACTGTTGTTCATGGTAGGAACACTCAGGCCATGTGTCCTAGCGCCCCAGCACACATGGCACCACAAAGCCTGACTGCTTCAGTGCTTGCTGAGAGGCCAACAGTGCTGCCTCTCTCTTGCTTGGGCAAGTAAGGGCAAGGTTTTGCTTAGCTGTTTGCAACAAAAGTGGATATTCTGCAATGCATGAGAGACACAAATTTTTCCTCAGCTGCATTCCTCAGCAGTAGGGACAGATAAACCAGTTCAACCAGAACAAGAAACAAAGCTGCAAACTTGGACAAAATTCATCATTTAGATGATGAATGGTTCACGTTCCAGGTTTGGAAAAGAGAAGTGAACTGACCTCCCACTAGAAGCAGTATGTTACTGCAAAGCTATCACCAGAAATAGTTGTGCCCTATGTATCCTCTACTGGGAGGAAGTCTGATAATTGTGTAGTGCTATGACCCATTCAAAGAGAACATCAGCTGGGGAGAATCACCACACTGAGTTTCCCAAGCTTCAGTCAAACAATGTGGGGCCCTGGTACTCCCCCTAAGAAGCACTCACACATGTTCATCACATCAGTGAAGATCTGCTGGTGTTTGTAGTCCAGCTTGTTTGAGTTTTACCAGGTTTAAGACATGACTCTTACAGCTGTCCTTCAGATAATTTCTGTTGCTGCCCAGGGCCAATATCTTTCTCATCTCACCTCCAGCTGTCCTCAGGAGGACACAATCATTCAAGAAAAAGATCTAATTGCCAGGTACGCCCTCTCATCTGTTAAGATCACCTGCCTGCATTGCAGACAAAGCCTGTTCAGGCAGAAATAGAGAAGGAAGCTCTCAGCTTGGATGAATGGAGACTATTTTCCTGACTTGCAGCACATCATCATGAGCTGGAAGGCTCTACTCGATGCTACAAAACTGGATACTCACCTGGCAATCCTCCAATGTAGGTCTTCACTGCTGACTGCAAAGAGCTCTCCAAGATGGACAGGCTGTCCTCTAATTCAGAGATGCTTAGCTCACTCTCTCCTGTCATCCCATCTACCCTCAGTGATAAGTAATCTTCCTTGAGGAGGATGTCCACAGCGTGTTCTTTCTTATCACAGAGATTTATTGCCAATCTGGACACAACTGTGTTCTCCAAGGCCACAATGATAAACTGGACAGAAAAGGAAAGGCCAAGAAAAAGGAAATGAGCAAAAATATACCAGGGGGACTAATTGTTAGTAATGACCACTGCATTCCCAGAGACAATTCTTGGTGGGCCTTACAGAAGCTGTTATGCTGCAGTGGAATCAAACAGCTGCTGTACTATAAATGAAAAGTTGGCTCATGGGTGTTAGTGGAATCAGTCCTGATTTATTCTTGTGTAATGCCAGAATCTGGTTCTTTATTATGAATACCATTACACCAGTAGCTTCAGCCCTTCACCACAACCAGCTTTTCAGAGCAGTTGGAGTTATACGTAAAACTGGTCTTTTGACTGCTGTGGGACTGTTACTGATAAGCCCCAGACAATGGAAGGTCTGTGTTTATAGCATTAAGCAGCTTCTTATGGCAGAAAAACATAAAACCTTTTTCATATCAAAATATGCTTGCATTTAAGAGACCAGTTCCATCTTCCATCTGGATCACATCTGCAAAGAGCTCCCTTGTACAATTTGACGTGTCACCCATACAAAGTGGAACTTTGCTGTCCACCAAACACCTCAGATCATGTTCTGAAGTGGTGGGGGCAAATAAGCTGCCAGCAAACCTGACAGCTGGGATTTGAACATGAGTTACAGTTCCCAGGAAACAGCAAGGAACATGCTCCACAAAAGAAGTTTAAGTCTGTACCTGTTGTTTAAGTTTCTTTGTCGAGTGATAGTCAATCAGAGATAGTGATAAAGGGACCGATGTTTCCTCTGTAACTAGAGCGAACAGCACTCCAGTGTCTGTTGCTGGCTGAATTGCCACATTTACTGCTATTTCCCATCTCATCTTGGTTTCATTTCCAGAAGAAGGTTGCACTGCAGCAAAAGAAATGGGTAGCATGACAAACATGGGACTAATAGGTCAAACAGGTAGGCTGTGTGATTTCTGCCTTGAGATGATGACTGATGGATGGGCACACGGAAGGAATGCCACACTTCTTTTTCTCAGAAGGAAATTCTGAAGCATCTGAACACAAAATCAGAGAAGAAAGCTGCATCAGATTTCTCTTGCTACCTTCTGCATTGTGCTGCCTTTTGGAAAGTCAAAGAACAAGGTTAAACTTTTTTATCACAAAGAGAGATTAGAAATTTCCATGGCTATCCATCTGACACATGGAAAGGACTGCTGCAAGACAGGGCACCCAGATTTTTCACTATTCTTGACTGTCCAAAGATCATTGACTAACTTGAGTCTAAATCTGACATCTGGGAGACACACTTGTATGAAAGCCTATGTTAAGGTGAAAAAGGATGTAAGCACACTACGCTGATCGGTGACCTAACCCCTTCCTGATTGCCAGCCTCTCAGAAGCGTGAGATGTTTTAGCTCACCCGCTGAAGTCTGACTTAAACTCTCTGTCATCTTTCTTACTGACCCAGTGCCCTTGTAGTTAAAGAGATGCTGCTGGATACAAATAAAGATTTTAAGCCTGATTCTACAGCCTCCCTTCACAGGAGCGTTAGCTTTGCTGGTTCCCCACATGTTGAAACAAAAGAAGTAAGGTTTTTAGAAAGCTTACCATTACACAGCAAAAAAACCCTCCAAACAAATGCTGCTTGTAGGAAAAAAACCTAGTGCGAGTACTGAGGCCTCATCCCTGCTGAGTGCCCTCTCCTGCATTCAGATGTCTCTACTTTTGAATCCACGTGATGAACGAGACACCTGATACTGCCCGATTTACGACGCCACAGCAGAATAATCCGCAAACGATGCGCAGAAGACTACTGCAGCAGAGTGCTTGTACACTAAAGTAAAACAAGTATTTGGTAAGGGCTTAAAAATCCAGCTGATCACGCATATAAACAAACAGAATCATCTAGAACACAGAAAAGGTGCCTCTCAGAGGGCTACATTAACGTGGCCAAATTTGTTTTGAAACTTGTTATTGCTACATCTAGGCCAACTTCATTCAGCTTACACAAGGGATGTGCTTAGCGTGTTTTTCCCAATGATCAGAAGTAAATTCAGTCTTGGACATTTTGATAATATTGACATCCTGTCCATCATGAGCTCAAGATACAGCACCAAGGCTTGCAGCTCTCCCTGTTTAGCTAAAACCAGTGGGTAGAGCTGGAACCACCTATGCTGCTGACACAGATGTGCAAAGCTCCCCGAGATGATGAGGATGAGCTGGAACCAGTCTGTATGCAAAAGGCATTCCTGGAACTATGCAGAGAGAACTTAGTAAGTGCTGGGCAACTTCACACTGGTTCTAATGGTCACATGTCACCCTTCCTTTGCTGTGAGCAAGCTTAGCTATTCTTTCTCCATCCACAGCTACCAGGCTCTTCTGCATCCATCAACAGTAAGTCTGACATACATGGAAGTTTTAAGCTGTTTATTCACCAAGTATGGGTCATGGCAGGACAACAGGTCAGCAAATCAAAGAAAAAGAAAACAACTTACTGTAAGTAAGATTAAACACAGCAAAACCTCTTCCAGGATAGAAAGACCCTCGTCCTGCTATGGAAAAGCACTGCATCTTTTCATTCATCTTTATGGTCTCTTGGATGGTGGTATCCTCCCCATTTAGCCAGTTCCATGCCCGCATGCAGCCATCTAGCCGAGGATTTATCTAGGAAGATAAAGTAGACCACTGTTCAGGGAAGAGTACCTCTTCCCGGGTGCAGAGGAATAGAGTTATGATACTAAACAGAATATATCATGTTGAGGTCTTTGCACATGCAAACCAATTGTCATGAACCTCAGTCAAATAAGTGGTCAGTATCCCCCAGGAAATGCCCCTGAGCTCAGCTTGTCTCCACAGAACAGGACACTGGGTAGTGCAGGTGCTGATCTGGCCATATTGACTCTGCTAGCTCCTCTACATGCTGCACATCACTGGTGTGATTTACCTCTAACACTCAGAACCAAAAGGTGTGTAGCTCCCACAGTACTGAGTTGTGAATGCTGACGGCTGACTTGAAGTTTAAGAAGACAATCCTTTGTGTCACTGCAAACAACCTGCATTACATGCAGTGCAATGAGTGACCTGATCATGGTATAAGAAGCTGAGTTCCAGTGTTAGGGAGGGTGCTTGTGCCAAAAGATGTGTGCATCGTTCTGTAGGAACACCTTGCTCCTTCCAGCTTCTCGCTGTAGTATCCCGTACCAAATGTCAGCATTAAAGTATGAGACAGCACATAAAGAGAAGACTTGCAAAACCTCTAAATCAGCATCATTGCCCCCAGTAAACTGAAGCAGAGAGAGGATTAAGTGCCTCAGCTAGGATGCAAACCTCAGGAGTGCTTTGCTCTCAATCCTATATTCAGACTACAGCCCAAGCTTAATGTTTCAGACAGGCAGTGGCCCTGAATGACTTCTTGTGAGGAAATGGAGCCTTCCTCAGCTTCTTGCATCCCCAGAGCCTCAAGCTTGTTATCTCATTTAGAAATAAATACATGCCAGCTTGGGTTTCGAGGTGCCAATTCTGTGTGTGGTGGACATTCAAAACAGCCCGAGCAGCAGCCGTTTCAGGGACACAGCACTCTTCCAGTCTCACCCGGCGCGCTGTAAGTTTCATGCACACGCACGACAACGGCGACCAGCACAACTGTTATACATGTGAAGCACAAGCTTCAGCCACAAAACGAAAGTGTTGTGTCCTGGACCTCATGGGCATGATGACTCTGCAGGGCTACTCATGATCTCCAAGACAGCATGACCATCCTTGATTTCATCACGTGCCCCAGTTTTTCCTGTGCCCTAATTCTGCAGGCCAAGGGTGGGAATACACCTCACCCAAGCCTATCTGACAGAACATCAGGAGTCATCTTTGCCACTGGCTAAGGCTCTGTCGGAGACATTTAAGACCCACCTGGTTGTGTTCCTGTGTGACTTGGTCTAGGGGGATTGGACTGGATGATCTTTCAAGGTCCCTTCCAGTCCCTAATGATTCTATGAAAGTCAGTGGTGAGAAAGGTGCAGCCAGAAGGTTCCACCTGTTGCAAGCAGGCTGAGCTCTCAGGAAGGACCCACACCACCCCAAGAGAAGACAAAAATCAAGCCCTTCAGGCATGCATGCTCTACTTACTGGCAAGATAAGGTCCTTTGTTTTGAAAGGAATGCCTCCTACTGTCAGGTTGAGCTGATACAGTCCTTTCTCTAGAGTAAACAAATCCCCTGAGACAGCTATTTTCATAACTGCATCTCTGTTGACCTTTATAACCAAACTTCTTTCAAGTTCTTCAACAGAGATCTGAAAAACAGAACATTGTAAAGAGATAATTCAGTACAAAATAGGTTGATATATGCGCCCTCAGCTACAAGACAGATACTACCAGTGAAATCCTCAAGCTGGAGAAACATATTCTGTCCCCAAGCCACTTTGTCCACATTTTAGGTTATGCTCCACCTTGACGTGTAAATCTTTACTCTAGGAAGTAACCTGGGGTTGCCCTAATGGTGAAGACAGCCCAGCTGCTTCAAAACAGCTACACTAAAATATAAGTGAACAAACTACGTGGCCTTTGTAGGTTGTTTTACACAACAAGTAAATACAAGAATGAGACACTTTCTATTGCCACTGTGTGTGAAAAAGGAAAGACAAATGTGTTTTGTTGGACTAGCGAGAGATGATGCAGAAGCCTTCCTGACAGTCCTTTAAATACTGATCCCTCAAGCAACAACTTATATCCTTTTTTGAAAGGGTAATAAAAATGTGTAGCACACAATAATTTTTGTCTCAAAAGGTCTCTTCAGCTTTTACCTCCATGTTGCTGAAGGACTACTTTTAGAAATCACCACTGAAATAAAAACAAAGTTGTCATTTTAATTGTGGGCAGGTTACACAGAGAGGCAGCATAAAGTGGTCAGCTCTGCAGAGAGACTGCTTTGCAGCCTGGGTCCTGCTACTAACAAGGGGTTCTGTGGCCACAGGACAAGACAACCCCTTTTTTCTGTGTAGAGGAGAAGAAAGGAGCACAGCAGACACACACTCCTTCTTCCCAGCGTGTGACAGATACCACATCCTCAGAGACACCACGCAAGTCATTCGTATGGCTCTGTTCCCTGGGACACCCAGATGCTGCCTCCAACAGCAGGCTGATGAGTAGAACCAAGGATCTATTTTGGCAGCTGTTTAGACTTGTTCTTTCCTCTCTTGACTAGTAGGCCAGGTCATGAGTCTTTACAATTGTTCCAAAAGTTTCCTTTGGCCATTCTGAGTTCTTGACATGTGGCTTTAAATAAAGAATGATGTTCAGCAGATTTGTACCTGGACACTCCCTTTGGACTGTAATCTTCAATCTTTAAGAAAGCTTCAGTGAATTTGATAGTTGAAAAGATTGTTCACAGACTATCAAGCATTTTCTTCTGCTGATTCCAGCACAGTCTGGTTCATATTGGTAAGACACTTTTTACACCAGGTGTGTTGCACCTGTGAGCTGTATCCTTCAGCAAGTGAATTTACTTGTCTGAAGCTTGCTTGTTTGAAGTGGCATTCACATCTCCTGACTGCACTTCATGGAGAAACACAAGCCAGCTCCAACAGACTTTTCTGGGCATTGGCAGGCTCTGAAGTCCACTCTGGGTGTGAAAAGAAGCCCACAGATCCTGGCAGCCACAGCCCGACTGGCTTGGCTACACTGGCTCTCTGGCTAAAGGCTCACCCAGACACCTCTGCTCAGTGTTGTGGTCACCAGTGCCTTAGTGCACTGGAGAGAATGGAGCACCACAGGGAGCCAGCACTACCACCTCCCTGCTCCTAGCACAGAACACAGGAGGCAGTGGAGCAAACAGGAATGGGGAAAAGCCAGCTGCCACAAAGCCTGTACTGTTCTTCCTCTGCGAAGGAATCCTGTGACTTGCAGGGCCACCAAAATTCAGAAACTTTGTTTAGACTTGTTCTTCCCTCTCCTGGCTACTAGGCAGGAGTTTTCAGGGTTTTCAAACAGGTTACCATACGATTAGCCATAAGGGCAGTCAGCTTCGTGTTTTGGATTCACACCTTGGATAACTCCCAGCTGCCTCTTTACTGCAAAGCAAGCGGATAGACAGCACTGAAAAGGGACAGGACTCCTGGGAGCCTCAGGGTTAAACCAAACACAGATCTGCTTGTACTGCTTCACCTTCAGTTCTGACATTTAAGGGCAGGTACGCTATTATTTTTGCTAACCGTATTGTCCTCAGGGCAGCACTAAACTAAACATTGAAAATAAGCACAGTTATTACTTTTTTTGGGAAATACTAAACAAACAGCACCTTAGCGGTGTCTTTACTATCACCAGCTCACACACACCCCACTGTGTTCAGCTGCATTACACACACACAACCACATTCAAAGGGTTTATTCCTGAAGCTTGCTTGTTTGTGTTTTCAGTGCTGGGAATGATAATTTTAGAACAGATCAGGAGGGAGCAGCATCAGAGAAAATACCTAGGCAGGAATATTGACCTGAAGTTTTGAAATTGCCTTTGTATTTCCATGAAGTATGGAAACCTGTGCTCAAGAGCCCAAGAGACATGCTGCAGATGCTGTCTCTCATGTTTTGCTTTTAAATAGCCATTTTTAGTTCATCTGCTGAAATCTAATTCATAAAATTACTACTTTCCCACAGCCCCTGTAAGTTTCTCCCAAGTATTCAAAGTCTGCTGTTTTAAATCTAACCGAAACTGAGGGCTTGATTCTGTCTATATTGAAGATTAAGGCTTCCAAACTGCATTTGAACCTGGACTGTGACTGATGAAGTTTTTTGGGGTTGTGCTTCACAGAAGGTGAGGTTGAAGAGCACACACAAGTGCATAAGATCCCTCCCAACTTGAGCTATTCTATGATTCTTGAGACTGAATGGATAGCTATGTGCTTTACAACAGGGAATGGATAAAAAAGAGGATTTCCCAAACCAAAAAACAAGCCTGACAGCAGAAAAAGGGAACATGAGGGAGGGGATAAAACTAAGGCATAGTCTTCTAGTTGTATCATGTATAGATTAAACAGCATTTAGAGATGGGAGCGACACCTTATGTTAAGCAGAAGAGAAGTACCACCCGCAGAGTGGAGGCAAGGGCTGATAAAATGGAGCAGAGAAAGGAGATATGACAGCAGCCCAGCACTGCAGCAGCACCCCAAGTCTCAGAGATGAATCAACTATGAAGTCAAGAGACTAAAAGCTTCTCTGTCCTCCAGCCATTAATCTCTGGGTAAATCCCTTTGCCTTGTGCTGGTATCAGGCACAGCATTAACAGTTTCACTTTGGGAGATGGCCATTGACCCGCTCCAGGCAAACACTCCTGTTGCACTCACTTGATGATGTTCTATCCACTACTCATGACAGACTCTGTTTCTGGCAGGTGCCAGGCCCTGCTCAGCTCGTGCACTGTTGTGGTCACCACTGCCTTAGTGCACTGGAGAGAATGGAGCACTGTTGGCTGCAGGGGCATCTTGCTCCCCTTTTGACATGAGTCTTGTCTACCTGCACAGTCCCAAAAATCCTTGGGGAAGGAGATTTATAGAATCTCTCAGAAAACTGTCAGAGTGTGTTGCTGCAGCAATTCAGCCAGGCAATTTCTTGGTTATGATGGAATCTGGGTTATGACGGCTACCAGGAGACCAATAATTCTTGCCTAAAAATGATGCTTACGTTTACCACCCTGCCTTCTCTCTTTGCAGAAAGCAAGCACAGCCTTTGCTTAACCCTGTAACCCCTGTATGTGTGAGCACTTTTGTCTTACTTGAAGAAAATACATTTCAGCTGCATTCCCCAAAACTAACATAGGGAAGTCTGAAGATTCTTCATGAGATCTGGCACTTAGCAGGCATGTTATGATCTTGCGTTAAATGGTTTGGCTCGGTGATGGTAGCTTTCCACAACTCCCAAGTCACCCCAATGTCACCAGCTCTGCTTTTCACATCTCCTGGCACCATCCTGTCCGTGCAGGCAAACCCAACTGCCATGGTTCTCAAATTAGCAGAATAAATCTACAACAAATTTAGTAGGAAATGGCTCGAGGTTATTCCTACCTGTCATGCACTTGATCTATGGCCTTGCTGAACCTCTGCAGTAGTCACTGAGAACCTGAAGTTTCACTGACAGTAAAGGAACTGAATTAAATATCAACTCGTCTGCTGGAAACACTACCAAATGTCAGTAGTTGACAGTGAATGCACTGAAGGACTCCTTTATTCATTCAGCATTTTTCCCACTTTGCTTTTTCCTTTAATGCACAACTCAGGGGGAGGGGAATATACTAAAAAATAAATACAATTATTTGCAGTTACCACTGTCTGTCTCCTACGTGAGTTAGCTGAGAACTTCCTACCCGCTCTTCAAAAGACACATCAACTTAAAAGAAAAGGATCTAATTAGTAAGAAAAAAATCAAAGGAGAGGAAAAGGCAGAAGTGAGAAGGCATGTATAAATGTGAATCTGCCATGCATCATACTACAGGATGCTTTTCATGATCCTGTCACAAACGGTAACACCATGAACCACCAGGAGATATTCTGCAAGTGCATCAAAAATATGAGTCCTCACAAAAGCCCCAAGATGCAGAGCATCATCTGGTGAGATTGCCAGGATTATGTCATTAGTAAACAAGGAGGATCTAATAGACCTCAAGATGTTCACAAGGGAAATGGTCTGATTTGTATGTCAACCCTCTGTAAGACTTTAAAAAGAGAATACTGCACCAGAAGAGGTTTGTTAAGAGCTCGGACAATCTGAGCTCTGTGACTGAATCAGCAAATGAATGAATAAATAAAGCAGCCACACATGCCATACACAAAACACCCTTGGAAGCTTCGTTAATACAGCAGCTACAGAGCTCCTTCCTTCCAACCCTCAGCCAGAGTGTGTCTTCTCCACCTGATTTGAAGCTTGGTCCTGCTACATCCTAAAGACCCTGAGTCTATTCTGGTTGTGCAAGCTAGTGGTGCAGTTTAGGCTGCGATGGATGTAAAATACAAATTCAACATGTTAGGAAAAACACCCTCTTCTCACCCTAGAATGTGTAAGGTGATGGCATGCAGACTGGAAAATCGTATTCAAGAAAACACAAAGCCTAGCTGTGCTTGACGGAGCGCATGACGACAAGCCAAGAAAAAGATCTCAGCAGTCACCTGGACTCACCGTTTGCCACATGCCGTGGTTGATAAGAGGTCCACTGCTGGTCACACGGCCTATTCCGTTGTATTTCAACTGCAGCTCAAGCCGTCCTTTGCGCAAAGCCAAGACTACCCATGTGCTGTCTTGATGGCCTCCAGCAAAGAAAAGGATACCTTCAGGATCAAAGGTTCTAAAGTCGAACTCAGCCACAAGTCTGACCGCACAGGTGTCAAGAAATAAATTAGTTATGCAGAGTTCAAAAACCACAGAGTACTTTCCATACAGACAGCATCAATTCTAGCAGTTATAGAGCTCTGTTAAAGCACACTAGCTTTTAATGCACTCCTGACAGACTTAAGCTGTGAAGACAGCTTTTAAAATAGCACCAAGAACAAAGAATTCGTGACTGTACTTCCATAATTATCCCAGGAGCTCTGCAGTCAAGGTTGCCTTTCACAATTGCTGGCTTGGGTAACGTTTTGCCTCTCGGGACTCCATTAATACAAATAATGATGATCATTGGACTAAGTGTTACTGTAACAGCTTAAACTCATTGCATGCATTAAAGCCAAACAGCACGTTCAGTTGCCATTCTAAATTGTCTTCACCTTGTCAGTTGTTTCCTTTTGAAGCGCAGCCTGATAACGGGAGTGCCGCTGAACATCCTCCCCAGGTACAAGGTTTTCACACTTTTTCCAGCAGCAAAAGGCACACATGGTATTATGTCCTATAATCAAACACATTTTTGAGTGCTTATTCTCCTCACGCAGAAGAAAGACCATTGGAGATTATGCTGCCTTCTTGTTTCTCACGCGGTTACTACACGTAGAAGTGGGCTAGGGCACTTTAATGTTTCTATTCTCAAAATACAGTTGTCTTGGTACTGTGAACACTTCCTCTTTCCTTCCCTTCTCTCTGCTCTCTGCCTTGGAGGAATGTTTTCCTGTTGCACAATGCAGTCCTACCCATAAGGTAACGGCATAAGCTCTTCTACCGCAGCGTCATGCCTGCAGCAAGAGAAGGGCTAAGATCTTGGTGTTGGACGGGTTCCACAGTGGAAGTCTGCGCCACTGACGCCCGTCCACCTCAAATGCCTGGAAGATGAAAGGAACATGTGCAATGGCTTCTCCCTCAATTACATTGCACACCCTGAGACCTTTGCATCACCCTACTGAGCCTAACACAAAAAATCTTGTGCATAACATAGCCAAACAGAAGGCTTACGGGGCTACCACAGGCATGGTCTTTTTGGAATGGGGAGAGAGTGTCAGGAAATCTCCTGTCCCCAATGACTTTGCCAAAGCCCCACACGACTTTGCTAATGTGATTTGCCCTTGCTGATCTCTCAGCTCCAGTGGCTCTGGCCTGGGGCATCATCAGTTATTCGTAATGGCAAGGTCAAGTAACAGACAGTTCTGCAGCCAAGGTAATGGCAACAAACATACCTCACACGTGTTCATGTCCCGGGAGAGTTTTACCCCGCCTCTGCCATCGCAATGACAGGTGTAACTCCCTGGGGAGTTGACACAGGTTTGTTCACAGAGGTTTTCTTCACATTCATTTACATCTACGCAAAAACAGCAAAGAGAGGAGGAAACGGCAACTGAGTTTGTTTAAATATGAATCATCTGGGGGGAAAAGTTTTTTGTCAGTGCTGTTCTGTAGCACCTTTCATTTCAACAGGCCCAAGTGCTCTGTAGCCATTACTTACCCTACATGACATCTGCAAGAGGAGGGAAGAGTTAGAATTAGCATCTGCACAAATGTCTTTTCACAGACAGATTCCAGCTGCCCAAGGATACACAGCAAGTTAGCGGGAAGGCTGGAAGCAGAGCTCAACTCCTTGTTTTCTGGTGCAGAGCCCTGGGTTTTTCTGTGCAAGACTTCCTCCCTTCAGGCCCCTTCTGCTATGCCTGTCCTGATCTGGTTCCTGCTCTTTCAACTCCTGTTCCAGTCAGAGACTGCTTGTTTCATTGCTACTCAGCAGCTGGATCCTCAACAGACAAGCAAAAGCCGCGTTTCTCATTCATTGTTTTCCTTTTTTCCTTCCAGCTTGTTTTCATCCGCTTCACAAACAAACGCAGGAAATCAGACGGGGATGACCCACAGGGATCTCTTCAGGCAGAAATAAACACTTAAGAGCCCGGTAGGGTTAGCTGGCATGTGATCCAAGCCGTTATGTTAACTTAGACAAAAGGCAAGGAACAATGCTGGTTTTGGAATACTTTCAGGATTACTCCATTGAGAAAGCTTGCAGGCAGAGCAACCAGCAGAACTATGCATGGTTCCAATGCATGTTCAGCTCCTAGTTCAGAGTAAAACCACGAGACATGGTTTGAAAAAGAACAACAGCTACTGCTCTGTATCTCTTCTTGTCCTACAAAGAGACAGCAAAATGCACAGATGCTTCTGAGCTGCCACCAGATCCGGCACTTCTCATAACTTCAAGGAGTCTCAGTACTCTGTCTCACACAGCTTGATTCAAGTAAGCAGAGATGGCTGCAATCTCAAAGTCACCTTGTAAACTCAATGAACTCGATGGCTGCAAAGTGCAAACTCACTTGTGACTAGGGAAAGGGAACTGAAGTCCAACGTGTATTAGGAAAAAAAGCTTTTACTGAAGCCTGAAATTGCATTTCTGTGTTTTTGTGACTTTAAATCACGTGATACACGCTAACATGATGTGTTTTCATGAGCTTACCCTGGCAAGTCTTTCTCACTTCATCGTATTTGTAGCCCGAATCACAGAGACATTCATATGAGCTCAGTAAATTTTTACAGTGGGCTTCTCCACAGATGTCTGCTGATGCTGCGCATTCATCTACGTCTGCAAAAGAAGCAAACAGAGTGACTTCAGATGAGTGCAATCACTGTTTGCACACCAGGAAGGGCTCAGGGTCAAGAGATCCCTGTGCTATTTTGGTAACTGAAAAGACAGTATCTTTAAGAATACTATCTTTAGAAAAAGCAGGACCTTTAGAGTTAGAGAGCTATAAGAAGTGACTTCAGGCTCTCAAAACAGATCACTCCTTCTTTCTTTAAGCCATTAATCACTATCAGAAAACAAAGCAAAGCAAACCAGAAGAAAAACTGTAGAAGAAAGCAACTTGGACAGAATCAGAAAGCCCCTCTCCATTCAGGTGGCTGAAACTGCAGATTAAAAACACATCCTGCAGGAACTGAGAAACAGCAGCATGAATTTCACCAAAACACAGAGAATATGAAGCCTGTGGAGCATCACAGATTTCTGTTTTCCTTCCTCAGGCAGGCAGGCAATAATATTTCATGCTTTCATAAAACTAAAACTAGTGGCAAGAGAGAATTGAAAGAGCCCTATTTGTCACATAGATCAAGTCATGCCTGAGAAATGCTGTGGAGGTTCACCACCAAGGCAGCAAAGGACCGGAACTGGAGGTCGATAAAACCAAGCAAGTGTTTTTTCTAACGTGCTAAATAACACCCAGACAAATCTGGATGTTGACAAAACATCTGCAGCACAGTGAGGGTTTGGTATTCACTTTTGCTTTCTAGTACATGTTAAAGCTACAATTAGACATTAAGCTTTGTGATTTTCCCATGTTTGAGTGAACCACCTGATGGTTGTCTGTCTCACACACTGCCCAGCTTAGCCTGCAGACCCACAGAGGAAACCTGATGGTTTGGTGGGTGCAGACAAATAAAAAAAGACATCTTCCTGTCTTTTTTATGTCCAATATGACAGGAATAAAAACAAAAGGAAATTTAAATGCAATGACAAACCTCAGCTAGCATTAACCACACTTGACAGTCACCTCAGCAACTGAAGAGCCACACATCAAGGCTACAGAATGGAAATACTCTAGTCTTGGTGGTACCTAGCAACAGGACAAGGGGCAATGGGCACAAACTGGAATAATAAAGTCATAGAATCATTAGAGATTGGAGGGGACTTTGAAAGATCTAGTCCAATCCCCCTGACACAGCAGGATCACCTAGACCAAGTCACACAGGAACACATTCAGGTGGGTCTTAAACATCTCCAGTGTTTAGTGAAGGAAACTCCACAACCTCCCCCTGGGCAGCCTGTTCCAGTGTTCTGTCACCCTCACTGTGAAGAAGTTCCTTCTCACATTTATGTGGAACCTCCTATGTTCCAGCTTATACCCATTGCCCCTCGTCCTATCACCAGATGACATTGAGAAGAGCCTGGCTCCATCCTCCTGACACCCACCCTTCAAATATTTATAGACATGAATGAGGTCACCCCTCAGTCTCCTCTTCTTCAAGCTAAAGAGACCCAGCTCCCTCAGCCTCTCCTCAAAAGGGAAGTGCTCCACTTCCTTCATCATCCTTGTTGCCCTACGCTGGACTCCCTCCAGCAGCTCCACGTCCCTCTTGAACTGAGGGGCCCAGAACACAGGAGGTTCCATCTAAACATAAGGAAAACCTTTTTCACAGCAAAGGTAACAGAGCACTGGAACAGGCTTCCCAGACAGGTTGTGGAGTCTCCTCTGGAGACATTCAAAATCCACCTGGACACATTCCTGTGCAACCTGCACAACAGGATCTTCCTGTAGCAGCAAGGTTGGACTAGATGATCATC
Source organism: Rhinopomastus cyanomelas (assembly GCA_013400115.1). NCBI lineage: Eukaryota > Metazoa > Chordata > Aves > Bucerotiformes > Rhinopomastidae > Rhinopomastus > Rhinopomastus cyanomelas. The sequence continues at coordinate 108,183 of VXBP01001616.1, forward strand.
AGAGGCCTTTCCAAGTCCTGCAATTCTGTGACTCTGTGATATGTTCACAGAGCTTTAAAAAGGCAGCACTAAGGGATTATACAAATACACATACCTATAAAAACAAAGGTAATCATTAGCCCACTCTCTGTCCAGCTGGCCCTGCCAACTGGCAACAGAAGACAATTCAGAAGTTGGCTCTTCAAAGTGGCTGCTCCCATTAGAAAGGGACATCTTCTAACCTACTGTGTCATCATTTTTTACAATGGAAGCAATGCAGAAATAAAGTCCTGCTCTTCATCTTTCTGCTGGTAGTATTAGTGTGCTGTTCATGTGTGCAGGCTGCTTAGAAATAAGTCGTGGCATCCACTTAGAAGAGGTTTGCATACAGACTTGCCTGTTTTTTCATGAGATGCACGTAACTCTCAACAGCCACCTGTGATCATTCACGAGTCTGTGTCTCAGCACATGGTTTTCTTAACACGTTCAAAATCTCAGTTGCTGAAGTTTAAAACTGCAGAATGAATTTACACACCTAATCAATTCCTCTCTCTCTGTTCTCAGCTGCTGTGTAAAATAGCTGCCAACCTTCACTAGGGCCTTTCTACAACTATTAATATTCAGTTGCTGTGAATTAATCCATCTGTATCGATCTGAGTTCATTGGCTGCTGCACATACCCAAATTTAGAAAACAAGAAGCACACAAAAGAAAAAGAAATGTCTCACAAAAGAAAAAGAAATGTCTCACAAAAGAAAAAGAAATGTCTCACAAAAGAAAAAGAAATGTCTCACAAAAGAAAAACCAAATGGCTCACGAGTTACCACACTGTGAGGCTACTAAGGATCATAACAACACATTTGGACAGCCCTTCCCCTTCTCAAAGTCAGGATATGAGGACTGACCAGCTAAAACAACTCAGCACAATCCAAGCCACAAATCCTCGTGAATCACCCTTGTGTTATGACACTGGAAAGTAGCACAGTGCAACCACTACAAGCCCAGGCATGTAGTGCTGGCCAGAGCTCCCAGTACAACCCCAGCAGAGTGCAGCAATCAGGAGCCACTAGCAAATGTCTGGTGGTAGAGAGACCACGGCTGCTCAGTTCAGCCTATCTCTCTGAAGTAATGTCAAGCCATGAAGCACCTGCTGAAGCAAGCAGAGGCCCAGCAAAGCTTACCTTCACACGTTTTGCTGTCCTTCAGAGCATAACCGCTGTAGCACGAGCAACGGTAGCTGCCCAGCTTGTTGAGGCAGACCTGGTTACAGCCACCATTCTGCAGTTTGCATTCATCGATGTCTGCAGGAAAGGAAGGCCTTACAGTCAGCTTTTCACCTCTGTGGAAACTTTCCCTGGAGTGGGAAAGTGCGATGGGCTTTGGGAAGGAGGGAGGCTGAGGAAGAAACACTATTACAGCTGCAACACCATAATTGCAAGAAGCAGAAAGACTTCATTCAAACTCTTCATTAGCTCACGTTCATTTAAGTGAAAACTACAGAAAGAGAAGAGACTGTAATGAATGATCTCCATGGCTTTTGGGATGCAGAAGAGTGTCTTTGGTCATTGTGGAGGGGGAACGGTTTATTTGCAATAGCAAACTGATTGTAACTAACATAAAACTAACTTTTAAATTCATACTGTAACTGGTAGGTTTTGAACAATACCTTTAAATAAAACGAGAATATATCCTTACTGCTACATAAATTTTAACTTCACAGTTTCTGAAGAATGGGAGATAACTGTGCTCCACTGACATTGGCAGCAAAAGCCTGCTAAATCCAAAAGAGCCTGGTTTCATCTTCTTCAATCTACCCTAACTGCTTGTTATGTCCTGCTTCTGTGTGGGACCCCAGAACTAGCTGATGGGTAGAACACATTTAGTGGCTCCTACAAGTGTTCCTATAGTCTCCCCACAATATTTACATTGCAGGAGGAGAGGCTTTGGGCCTCCTGCTGTCTTGGTGACCTTAAATGTAGAGTGGCTGAATGCAGGTTCTGGCAATCACTGAATACTGGCTTGCAGAAAAGCAGTGGCCCTAGCAAAGGTTTGGAGGCCAAATTAGAACTAAAAAAACCAAAACAGAAAATGAGAGGAGGGAGGATAACTTTGGTACTTCATAAAGAAATAGAGAAAGCCCCCCTGGGGGCCTGGAACTGATTGCACAATTAGTTTTGGCTGGAAGATCTCTTTGGAGGTGATGGAAGTGCACTGTGGGATTAAGCAGATGCGAAGCAAAGTCCCTCTAGCAAGGAGGCTCTAACAGACTAATTTCATCAATCTGTACGTTGTCAGACCCTGATGAAAGTCACTGTTCTCACTGAAGGGATGCTAGAACAGAAAACAGGACAGCTTCTGTCTGCAGTCTGTGATCTGCTAAATGAGGGTTCACAGCTGCACTTACAGAAGTTCTGCTTGAAAAGCCACCAGAACTCTCAGAATTTCTGCTGCCCCTTTGAGGGAAGGGCAGCAGAAAGCTGGAGCACAATTCCTAAGCCTACACTGCCAAGACCACGCTGAGATCCATTAAGTATAAAAATGCTGACATGAAGGAATTACCCAATTCACAGAAGGGTAAAAACATGAGTGATGTGTAATGCAAGGCCAGTTCTGTGACTTCTGTATGACACAGCACTGTATCAGTGACCACTGGAGATCACAACAAAGTCCAACACATCTTTGCTGCTAGTACACAAGACCGTGAATCCACTTACCTTTCTCACATGTTTTTCCCTGCCAGCCATGCCTGCATTCACAGTAGAAATCGCCCTTGAGATCTTCACATCTGACGGTCCCCTCTTTGTGACAAGGATCAGGAGAACACTGGTTTGGCAAATCTGATTTAAAAGAGGAATAAAAAACCCAAAACAAAACAGAACAATATATTGAAGTCACTGACAACCAAGAGTTTCACTTGCGTTAGAAGTCAAGAAGCTTAATCAGTAAAGGAGAATCGCTGCCAGGAGCACTCACACCTGGCAAATCCTGAAGGGACTGCCAGCCTTGTATCTGAAGTGCGAGGACAGCTCAAGAGATGATTGCCTCCCTCTACTCTGCTCTTGTGAGACCTCACCTGGAGTCCTGCATATAGTTCTGTCCTTCCATATAAGAAGGACTTTGAACTGTTAGAGCAAGTCCAGATAAGGGCCACAGGGATGGTCAGAGGGCTAGGGTACCTCTCCTATGTGGACAGGCTGAAGCAGTTGGTGTTCAGCCTGGAGAATGCTACAGGGAGACTTGATAGTGGCCTTCTAGTACCTGAAGGGGGCCTACAGGGAAGCTGGAGTGGGACTTTTTACAAGGGACTCTAGTGATCAGACAAGCAGGAATGGTTTCAAGCTAAAAATAGGTAGAGTTAGATTAGATCTTAGGAGGAAATTCCTCACTATGAGAGTGGTGAGACTTTCGAACAAGTTGTCCAGAGAAGTTGTGGATGTCCACTTCCTGGAAGAGTTCCAGGTCAGGTCGGATGGGGCTCTGGGCAACCTGGTCTAATGAGAGGTGTCCTTGTCCATGGCAAAGGGGTCAGAACTAGATGGTCTTTAAAGTCCCTTCCAAACTAAACTGCCTCATGATTCTACCTCTTTTTTAAGGTAATTAATTTTACTCTTTCTAGCTTTGGAGAACATAGAAAGCAGATGGCAACTGAAGTACTCAAGGAAGGACAAGTAGTCTTTTCAATTACCTTTGCTAGCTCAACTGAGAATCTTATCAGTGCCAGTAGATTTGTGGCTAGCAAAGGTTTACATCTCAAATTTTCCTCAGAGCTGTCCAACATAGGCTTTTCTAAAAGAAATCCCAGTGTGTTAACCGCGTAATAATAGCAAACTACTAACCCAGTTTACAGGCAGCACAATATTCCTTTGGGGCCAACACAGAGTAATTCTGACACTGATTTTTAAGCCAAGTTCCAATATCTGGCAATGCATTTTCTCCCTAGGAAAGCAGCAAGAGAGTAGTCACCGTGCTTTGGGAAGGACTGGATGAACAAATGCCAAACTATCCTTCCCGATGAATGGAAGTCCAAATTAACCTACCTATGTATTGGCAAAATACCCTGGAATAGTGCTTTGCAGAGATGGAGACAGGATGAGAGAATACCCTTGTCCCCACAAAAACCCCAAATTGGTGTCTACCATGTAGTACAATTCTGTTACGCTGCTGTTCTAGATCAGTCATCTTCAAAAAACCTCAACGGGTCAACTGCTTCTCATCCTGTAGGCTGCAAAGTTCACTTAGTCAAGAGGTCTTGCTGTGCACACTTTTACTTTGATGTCTTATAAAGCATTGAACAGCAATTTTGTTTGCACTGACTGACCTGGTTTTGAATCTCATTTATCCTAGACTGAGGTTGCTAAACACCTTGGGAGGTCATGTTGTGCAACCCCCTGTTCACATGTTTTCCAACCAAAACGATCACAGAATCATTAGGGATTGGAAGAGACCTCGAAAGATCATCCAGTCCAATCCCCCTGCCACAGCAGGACCACCTAGACCAAGTCGCACAGGAACACATCCAGGTGGGTTTTAAACGTCTCCAGAGAAAGAGACTCCACAACCCCCCTGGGGATGCTCAGGTGGAACCTTCTGTGTTTCAGTTTGCCCCACTGCAGTTGTGACTCTCAGTTTGCCTTCTGGACAGCCATGAAGACTGGTGCTACGTTTGGCAGAAAAGTGAGGCAAGAGCATGTTCTCAGATGTTGGACAGCATGTGTGTTACAGCTGTCATGAAAAAGTGGTCTGGTTTTTTGGCTGCACTGCACACTGAGTTACCTGAAGACCATGCAGTTCGATGCCCATGGTGTTGCACTTCATTCAGAGTAAAATGAAGGACCGATTTCGTGGTCCCTTGCTTTCATCATACTGTACAATGCAAGATTTTCCACTTTTATAGCCGATAATTGGCAACGGCTGTCATTAACTACAGGAGGCTAAATCAAGCAAGACAAAATAGAGGGTAGACAATCCAAAGAGCCTCATGGAAATAACCATCCACTCACTGAAAACAAGCCCTCATCTTTCTTTCTCTTCACTCCAGATGTGCAAAGCTGGAGCAAAGCCAGAGCCAAGGTAGAAGCCAGACCACACAAGAGAAAATGTGGGCTGTCTGAGCATCCACCTGCCAGAATACCTCCAGATAAAATCACTGCCCAGTTGACACATCACTGGAGGTGGAGTAGTTGAGGAAGGAGGGGCCATGTTTCGGCGGAAATGAGCCATGATAGAGCAGCTCTGATCAGCACAGGTTTCTTTCCTAGGCAGATGACAACTGTATGTGGCAAACAGAACAGTGTCAGTATAATAAGCCAAGACCTGAAGCTGCACAAAACAAGCCTCCCAGACGTGGCAGTGCTTTCAAAGTCACTTGAAAACCAAAACCAGACAACAGGAGTGTGTGTCCCTATCTGGTGTCTCATCGACCTTCTCATTCCTTCAAACTGGAGGTTGATGTGCCTTGAAGAGCCAACAGGATTAGCACTGCGCAACAGAACACCACCCTCTCACAGCCCATGGTAGATGGCCAGAATGGCCATAGAGGTTTCATCATAACAACACTGTGACAATAGTTTGCTCCTCTTGTGAGGGTCTGAGAACATGAGACATGGTCTTATACTCTCCTCTTGGCTTTACAGCTGTGTAAATCTGTCAACTTCACTAAAGTTTTAAAAGGCATGAGGAGCAGGACCTTTCTGTGTGCTTTGTTCTATGTGTGGTAGAACACATGTAGATCATAAGTGCAGACAAAGAATGGAACTACCATTTCCATTTTTGAAGTCTAGATGGAAACAAGACTTTACCTAAATACACTGACTGCTGCTTCCAGTTCATTAGTCTGTACTATGAATGTACTTCTTGACCCTCACAAACTGGTGCAAATCAAAACCTCACTGGGAAAACGTTAGGTTGTGAAGACTATCACATTCAGTATTTAAAAAGCAGACACATGTGACCTGACAATAGTCCTATTGTGGTTTTTAAGGCTACATATAGTTTTATTAAAAAAAAAATCTCCTGCAGTTTTCCAAGCTCTTGCAGAGCAGAATCCCTCATTCCTGACTGGAATTCAAACCTACAGGATTTCTTTCAGAAGATCCATATCTGCAGACCAAAGTGCAGGTATCTGTGTGTCAGGCAAGGCATCTATCCCTGAATTACAGCACCACAAGGGTTGGAAGGGACCTCTGGAGATCATTTAGTCCAAGCCCTCTGCCAGAGCAGATTCTCCTAGAGCAGATCACACAGGAACACGTCCAGGTGGGTTTTCAGTGTCTCCCAAGCAAGTTCCTGGAAGTCTCACTGCAGTCGTTGGAGATGTAGTCAATACAATAAATTAAGTCCAGAGTGATTCAGCTCTCCCGAGAGCAGACATGGTTCGGTCAGCAGAATCCCTCTAGAACTGCTGACTGCAGATAAACCCTGATGGGACTATTCACTGATGGAATCACCTGCATTCACCTCTCTGAAACTAGGACACAGAACTGCTGGGGAGAGTTCAGCGCAGAGCCACGAAGATGATGAAGGAACGTCTGAGGGAGCTGGGTCTCTAGCTCAGGGAAAAGGAGACTGAGGGGTGACCTCATTAATGTCTATAAATATGTGAAGGGTGGGTGTCAGAAGGTTGGAGCCAGTCTCTTCTCAATGTCATCTAGGGATAGAACAAGAGGCAATGGGTGTCAGCTGGAACATAGGAGGTTCCACATAAATATGAGGAGGACCTTCTTTGCTGTGAGGGTGACTGGAAGGGGCTGCCGAGGGGAATTGTGGAGTCTCCTTCTCTGGAGATGTTTAAAACCCATCCTGTTTAAATAAAACACATATGTTCCTGTGCAACTTGGTCTAGGTGGTCCTGCTGCGGCAGGGGGATTGTACTAGATGATCTTTTGAGGTTCCTTCCAGTCTGTACTGTTCTGTGATTCTTTGAATCTTACCTGTAACCCTGATCTCAAGATCTTATGCAACTTAGAGTCTGAACTGTCTCATCACTGTCACGGTTAAAATTTGTGATTTATTTCTAGTACAAACCAGTCTAGTTAATTGCCCTCCAGCCCCTAGGTTGTGCAATATTGTTGAATGCCAGATTGAAAGAGCTTTCCCCTGCTTTGCTCTGAGAGGGGAAAGACTGTTAAGAAACAAAATTGAAATGTGTCTTGCAGGCACAACCCCACAGAGATACATAAAATTCCGGCAACTTCTGTGAAAAACTAGGAAGCCCGCTGGAACTGGCCAAACGCAAAGCCTGTTGTTCTTCCAAGCACATTTCAGGCTCCTTCTCCACTACCTATCCTGTGAATTGACAGCAGCTAGCTAAAGCTAAGCCACTGAAAAATAACTTAATATTTTAATGGGAAAAATACGATTTTTCATTTTCAAGTCAAAATATCTGTATCAGAAATGAGCACAAATCCCTCAAACAATTTTTTTCCCCCATGACCAGTTTTTAGATTCACATTTCTAAAGCACTAATTAGGTCTTTGGAACAAGTGATCCCAGCTGATACCAGCACTGTCAGTGTTTACAAGCCTCACATCCCACGTTGAAGTTGTGCAGGACTGTGGTGGAATCCCCCTCCCTGGAGGTATTTCAGAGTGCTTAGGGACATGGTTTGATCAAGGACTGGGTTAATGGTTGTACTTGATGAGCTTGTGGCACACCACAGCCGACACAGGCACCAGGTCTGATAATCCCCAGTTCAGAGGGCACCCAGAAGTGACACTGCTGCATTAGGTGGGGACAATTTTTCACACACCACTTACTAACCTTGCAATTCACTCTTCAAAAAGAGGTTTATAAACGTGAAGGGTGGACTAAATGCTGGCCCTGCTTTGGTAGGACCAGGGTGGATACATGACTAACAAAGCTTGACCACAATTACAGACAGAACCACGGGGGTAAAAATGAAAACAAGTCAGCAAACAAGTGAGCACACATGTGATTTTGTACCTGTTTGAACTCCCAGAATATATTTAGACTATTTATGCAGATGGATACCTTTAGCACTGCTAAGCTTCAAGAAGGAACTGGAAAGTCATTAGAGATGTTCCCTAAATTCTGATCTCTAGTGTTAGTGATGGACAAACTCCTTTCCTCCACTATGCAGATATATTGCACTTCCAGATCCAAGTAAGATTTAGAAGGCTGCAATATTTAAAGTACAGTTACACGTGTTTCAGTGGAAATGAACAGTTACACAGAACTGCTCTACTTAGCGTGAAGAAGTCTGACACAAGCCTGGGTTTGACTTCAAGCTTTTTTTAGGGTTCCTAAACAGGGGTGAGCCAAAGTTAGCATTCAAGGGAAATGAAAATGAAATGAAAACCAAGCATAGCTTACAACCTTATGGCAAATCCTATTTCTCACCTCTTGTTTATCAGGCTATTCAGACCTTGGGAAACTGGCACGAAAGAAACATCTTACATCATGGAAGACCAACGTACTGAAACATGGCAGTGACATGAGATTGGCTTATAACATGGAAAAGGTCTTGTTGCTCAGATGGAATGAGTTATATGAGGAGAAAGTTCTTCACCGAGAGAGTCATTGGCCACTGGAATGGCCTGCCCAGGGAGGTGGTGGAGTTGCCAACTCTGGAGCTGTTCAAGGCACGATTGGACGTGGCACTTGGTGCCATGGTCTAGCCTTGAGCTCTGTGGTGACAGGTTGGACTTTATGATCTATGAGGTCTCTTCCAACCTTGATAATACTGTGATACTGTGATATGGACCGACTATCAAGCCTAGAGAATAGGAGGACCAGTACTAAGATACTCTCCACAGTGGAGATATCTGTGCTGGTCCCACTCCTTCTGGCAGGACTAGAGAACATGTAATCACAATATATAAACCAAAAATGCTTACTGTGAACACAAGTAAGGAAATCTGGACTTCTTGTATACGGCGATCCGTATTTCTGAATACAAGCTGAAACACAGAAAGGATATTGTTATTATTTTAACAATGACACGGCAGCTATTTAAAGCCTGAAAAGCAACACCTGGCCTGGCAATTCATTAAGGTTTTGGCAGGTGGATGCAAAACCTATGCAATATTATAACATCCCAGATGGATGCTTTAGAATCCTTAGCTTCATTGACATTTTTAACTCTGATGTACAGTAGAGTTATAAACCATCTGAAAAAGATGATCACTTAACCAGGTGCTACTACGATTGTAAAAGCCTTTTAGTAGCTGCTCAAATTTGACCCACTAAATCTCTTTTATAAAAAAAAAATCTAAAAAGCATGTGATCTTAAATGCTACATAAAAAACACAAATAGAAAACTACATGATACAGAGGTTATGACACAGTCAATAGAATAAGCCAGTGGTTCAGTCAGTAAAGGAAATGTTTTTTAAACAATAAGATTGGTTAATAGCTAAGTCAATTACAAGGGAAAAAGGTAGAAGGCTTCAAATTATTTACTCGTGATGGAAGCAACATCAATACTTGGATGTGTAGAAAGCCCAAAGTATTTTGTGTAAGTAAAAAGCATAACTCAAAATTGCATAAGGAATGTGCAGTCTGTGCTAAAAGTGAGCGATGCAGATTTATTGCAGTCAGCTTTACACCACTTCCCTTGGCAGAGACTTCAGCTGTTAGGAACCACACACCAACACTGCCACAAAGTAGAAGATGCAACTCACCCAAGTATTTCGGGTAAAAATATTCCTGTAGGAGGAAAAACAACCACAATTATTTATTGAATATTTACTTTTATTGTTTTAGTATTGAAGAGCAGCTGTAAGTTTGGTGGTCCTGCCTAGCAGTTGTTTTAGCAGTGTCCAAACACCAGATGCTAATTTTGCTTTATTCAGAGCCAGGAGAAGCACAGTCTTTTGGAAAAGAAAGAAGCATCAACCCCAGACTCAAGATACGTTTTTGGGACTGATAAGTGGCAGTGGCAAGTATGAAGCCACTTAACCATTATCCAAGAGATAAAAGTGATGATATCAGGTAGGGCAAAGAATAGTAATCTAGAGCTAAAACCCCACAGGGAAAGTGCAAGATCATTCAGTCACCCAGTGCCTCTTCAGTAGCCCCCTGCTGATGCAGAACCCTTTTCTCCAACCACTTGAAAAAAGAGTGTAGAACATCCTACAACTCTAACAGCACCCACTCCTGTACCACCCACTCCATCACACTATGGCCCACTCAAAGAAAGCAATAATGATAATTTGCAAGTGAGGCCAAAACTGACACTCATTAATCTAAAACCAGTCTGAAAAAGGAATTCTCACTCATAATACACAGGTATTGTCTGCTCCCTATCTTGTTTCAGCAAAGTGTAGCCATGCAGCAAGAGCAGCAGTTTGACTTCGCATGTTAGACTAATGTTCAGCCTGCTGAGGCTGTGCCAGTGGCACGATGGCTTGTGCCAGCACAGAGGAACAACAGGAAAACGCAGCTGCACTGCATGGAAGAGTGAGACATTGGCCTCAGCTGATCATTACACCACACATGCTGTTAAATTGGGCCATGCAATGAGGGAAGATTTGGGGATTGTATCAGTGCTTCATTTTTGTTGTTTAAACCAAACTGGCTGATCTCTCCAGTAATTATAAAAGCACACAGGATCATTCTCTTTCATACAGTACAATAAATCTACATATTACACCCTCTGCAGTGAGATTGGGACAGTAGGTATCCTGTACTCTTCAGGCTTAATTTGGCCTATGCAGTACACAAGATAAGAAACTATTTTGTCTTCTCTTACTACAGATGTCTGGATAAGACCATGCGCACACACAGGCGCGTACATCCAACAGAGACAGGCACACAGCAGGATTCAGTTTGACCTAGGCTGCCTAATGCAATCGCACTGCTGTCTTCACCAGAAAAATCAATCACTTCTGGCAAATGTGCTCCAATTACTGAAATGCATGATGTAAATATTCAGGCTAAATCAGGAGAGCATCAATAAACTCATAGATGTAGCTTATGCTTCCTCTGTTTTTCGATTGTAATGTGAGTGTGATAGACTTAGCATCTTCTGGGTCTGAGCTTTGTGATACTTCTTTCGGTTAAAAAACTGAGTGAAGAGCTCAGATCTCATTCCAGCTCCCCCTCCTTTGTTTTCCTAAGGCTTAGTTTTGGAAAAGTCAAGTAAAAAACGTACACTCAAAACAAATCTAAGCAGTCTAAGTATTCAGATGAGTGCCCAGCCGTGCTGTAACCACAAGCTGAATTTCAGGCAGCATTCAAGGCATGAGATGAACTATTCCAACCCTTTTTCCATTCTTTCTCCTCTATTCAGTGTATGTCACAAGAGTGTGTAGATGTGTTTAACCAGTAATAGAATAATCTGTGCACGGGCAGGAGCAGCTGCACTCACAGAACATGAGACAGGAGCTTCCATATTCATAGCTACTGGCCTAATTGCTTCAAGTGAGTGATGGCAAAGACAGAAAACCTCATTTTCTCCCTGACCTCTGACAAATGAGTGCAAGAAAAATTGTGCATCATTTACTTTTGAGATAAAGGTTAAGGCAAGTTATTTTCATTGCACATCCTCGTCTTCCAAGCTGATTGTATTCGATGCCAGCTGAACATCAGAAGAGTAAAACTCCAAGACACTGTACTAGGACAAGATTCATTTCACAAGGTAGCAGGATATTGATATAAATTAAACCCTTCTTTACCTAATCTTCCTCATCACTTCTGTTATACAAAGCTATTTGCTGACCAGTACCACTTCTCCAGGTCTACGTCACCTGCTGATAATCCCATTCTGAAACAAAGCAATATAATCTCATGTTCTATCCTTGCTCATTCTTGTGTGATTAGTTTTCATTTTCTCCACAATCAATTTTCCTTACGAGAGGGTTCTGGGAATACAGGGACAGCTTACTTCCATTCAGCCAGAGGGTTAAACAGAAATAAAGGATGAACATTCTTGCACCTTGAGAAAATGAACTTGCTTAAACTGAAAGGAGCAGTCTCTTTTCAAAAGACACTTGCTGGGAAGCTTCCCAGTTAAAAATTCAAGTTGTGCCCTAATCTGCACAGAAAGAGAGGCAGACAGACAAGTGTTCTTTGTCATGTGAGCGCTCGGCCAGGCTGGATGGGGCTCTGGCCAGCCTGGTCTAGGGTGGGGTGTCCCTGTCCATGGTGGAGGGGTTGGAGCTGGATGATCCTGTGGTCCCTTCCAACCCTGAGTGATTCTGTTTCCATAATTTCTCCAGTGAAGTGATCCTGCTGTGGCAGGGGGACTGGACTAGATGATCTTTCGGGGTCCCTTCCAATCCCTAATGATTCTATGATTCTAACTCTACAAAACCTTTTTCAGCTCTCTGTGCTGTACTACTGAGTCTTAACAACCCACAGGTATCGGGGAAGATGCAGACTCTATATATTAAGGTTCCTCTTAAATCTGAGATTTCTAACTTTCAGTCTCAGGCTCACCAAATGTGCCACCATCTAGAGAGCCACCCAGCATTCACAGGAACAAAATGCAGGAGGTTTTTTAACTGTGGCCACCACGGTAGCAAAAGTCAACACAGAATTCTAGTGTTATGTTTTCAGATTGGACTCTGGTGAAAAAAGCCAACATTTAAACATTGTCAACATTTCCCATTTGGATTTGCTTTCCTAGTTACTGCAGAAAATAGGAGCAGAAGCAATGGGCTTTTTAAATAAAAGGTTATAAACAAATATGCTGAACATATATATCCTCTAAGAGGCTGTTGCACAGATATTGACCACACCAAGCTTTCTAACCAAACCACTAAGTGCATTAAAGGGGAAGACAACATCTTGCAGAAGCATCAACCTTTGCAAGAGACCAACCATCATGAATGTAGTATCAACAATTCCAACTTCTGCACCTGCTTCTACCAAGAAAACTGAAGGTATTTCCATCCCTTCTTTCTGTAATCCAATGCACCTTCTGTCTAACCCAGTTCCCAGAGGTCAGCCAGCATGACTGGGACACCAGAAGTTTCAACAGTCGAGAGTGTGACAGCTCCAGCCCACAGAACGGCGCTGGGAGTGAAGCTCAGCACGTGTCTCAGGTAAAGAGGGAGAAACAGGAGAGACTGCAAAAGTGTCTCATGTCTGCAAGTCTCCGTCCTTTCAGTGAAGTGGAAAGTACAGGATGGGGCCAGGTCCTGGATTGCTAAATTTCAGCCCAGCTCAGGAGACCTTTCCCTTGCTGGCCAGGATGCAGAGCTCTGCTTCAGCAGAGCAGATTTAATCTCTAGAGGTCCCACCCCTTTCACACGAACACATGTACGTGCTGGAAGCAAGTACTCCAGTGCACTGATTTCCAGAGCAGCAGTGCATGCATCTATTTCAACATTTTCCTAAGGTTAAGCATTTCCATTCTAACCTAGATTCAGAGCTTGTTCTTATGCTGAAGCCACTGCAGCACTGAGTGTGGATGTCTAAAGTGAAGGGAAAGCATGAATTTAAAAGTGCCCTCCAAAAACAACTCAAACTAGTACCTCCTCAAAGCTACGGGTCATTCATTTTTGTATTTGTTTTTAATTCCAAATGGTTTTATTCCAAACTATTCAAGAACAGTCTGAGGGAGCCACTGCAACTGCATTGAAACAACTGAGGAAAGCATGAAGGTTAAGAATTCCTAGCAGGGCTGTGCAGTCAAAGGGGCAGAAGGTTCTCAGCCAAACAAAACCTACACTGTGACTACTGTGATTTTCAACTGTATGGCCAAATTGTCTCTTAGTGGTAAAATACAGAAGTTAGCGAGATACAGCGGGTGTGCAATAACACTGCTGCATTTCTAGAGAAAATGGAAGAACACCAAATCTGAGCAGGCGTTAACGTGAGTCACTGTATAAAAATAGACCTTCTGAAAACATAACAATGATCCTGTCAACACCACAAAAACGTTCTCAGTGTTGCTTAAGTTCATTGGCAACACTGGAACCCTCAGCCAAAACGGTCTGCCAACTGCTTCTGGGTTTTAGCTTGATTACTAGGTCAGGTAAGCCTAATCAGCTCTGAATCTAATTAAAATCACGTTTGAGCTGCAGTGGCAGCAGATGAAAGACACCATTTACAGAAGGACTGACTGTTCATGTTCCTGGGCAACTAGCTCTCAGGGTCCCTTCTTGAGCAGGGCAATCGGACCAAATGATCTCCAAAGGTGCCAGCCAGCTTCAAACTCCCTTTGGTACTGCAGCGTTGCTAACACTGAAGGACCACACAGGCTTGTGTTAGCCTTGGCAAACAAAAAACCCCGCACTTGGAGTTACCTAGTTACCTCTTAGAGCGCAGCGACAAGTCCCACGTTGCGCCTTTTCATCATTTCCATATAATGCCTCTCCCTTTTCCTCTTTCATCCAGGGCTGCATGTTTGTCTTGGGCAGACCTCATTTGTAAATGTGCCTCATGTTTCCACAGTGCAGGCCCGCGTTGTCTTGAGGAAAAAAAGGGCTGCTACCCACCAGAAGTGGCTAGAACTTGGTGTTTGGCAGTTGTCGAACAGTTATAACGTGGGAATGCAAATCTTATTAGTGCTCAAGGCCTGTCTGCATTTCTTAAAACTCAGCTGAAGATTTTCAGTGCCTAGCAAACCTCATGGTGAATGGTTAGGCTGCCTTCCCACACAACGTGACTAAGGAGCCCTGAAATTCAGAATTTTAAGTGTGCATAACCTGTATTTACAGAAGTTAAGCTCAAAGCAACGCGACGTCGCTTGCACAAGCATCCCTTCTCATTGTAAGGATCTCTACACTCAGCCAGGTTAGTTTGCTTCCTGTACTTCCATGCAAGGAGCAAAGAGAACTTTTCTCCACAATTCAGCGAGTAAGGCATTGGAAAAGCGATCAGGTCTTCTTATGATCCAAAAGCAGCTCTTCCAAGATCCTCCAAGTCTTATCTACTACCACCACAGTTATAGTAGCTTAGGATGACTTTTAGATTTTAGGTGCACTTCACACTGTCCAGCTGTTCTGGGGCACAAAGACTGACTGCCCCTTCCAAAAAGTTCTTATCTTTCCAAACAAGCAGCATTCAAGTCCACCCTCCCCAGCATCACCCATTTCATAGAGACCAGGCATTTCTGCAGAATCCTGAAGGCTGGAACCACAACACACCTAATGCCATAGCTTCCCGTGCCCTCTTCTTCAGGGCGGCATTATTCTCCAAGAGTTTACCAAGGTGCCACCGCTCTGCTGTGAGCAAAAACCCACCAATGACTCGAATGCACAGTTACAGGGTGAAAACCAGAGCAAAAGGGGAAAAACAAAACCATTTCTGTATGTCACAGCCGAGCAAAACCACAGACACTTTACATTTGTGAACACGTAAGGGGCACAGAGAGGTGACTCCTGTGTGTACCTTGTTGAAGGGTTTGACTGGACAGCAGTGGTGCCTGGAACCAAATCCTCAAACAAAAATAATTGTCAGAGTTATTCCATGAGTGGATTGCTTCTGCTTTTGAGATATTTTTAATGCAAGCTGATCATGGATGCCTTGAGGCTCCCTCCACTGCTTCAGGACTGAAAGGCTGCCTTCCTCCAGCTGCATTAAGGTGCAATTTGAAAACAGATCTTTACTTCTCTTACTTGTGGCAATAGTTAGAATATTATGTGTGGTTAAACTAACACTTGCTTAGAAACCAGTCAGCTTTGGCTAAGCAGGATCTGACAAGACTCTTAGCCTATCAAGAACCTATACCGTGTCTTTGGCAAGATCCTATACTGTTCCTTTGGCATGAGGGTGGTTGAACACTGGAACAGGTTGTCCAGTGAGGTAAATGAGGCCCCATCCCTGGAGATATTCATGGAGAGGCTCAACAAAGCCCTGAATCTATTTGAGGATGCTCTTGCTCATTGCAGGGCAGTTGGACTAGATGACCTTAAGAGGTCCCTTCCAATGCAGGTGATTCTACGAGTCTATGATGACTGTGCAATTACTTAAGCTCTGTGTGAAACAGAACAGATTGCATATCACACCCAGCATCACTTACATATTTATGATCTTCCTTACAGCCTCTCAATGTTTTATGCACTGAAGTGAATAAATAGTGCCCTTTCCCCCTTACTATCCCATACAAATTTGCTTACCTGCAGAGCTTTCAACTCAGTTGTGTTCAGCCACATTAAGGCATCATTGGGTTTTGCTTCAGAGGGGACAGGCTAGCAAAGAATAGGGAAGTGCCATCTGAGACAACACTAGACCCTTGTGACAGTCTGATCCCATACTTCCCTAATCATTATTTTAATAACTGGATAACTTTTGCTTTTCTGTTTCCTGTCCTAAATGTTTTCTGGAATTGAACTGGGACTTCCTGTTCCAGGAGTTAGCCAAACATAGTAGCTCTCCAGATGCACAAGCTTTTGTACAGCACAAGCATGACCCATTCTCTTTTTACCTCTTAATTTTTGCACCCTTCTGTCCTGAAGGCAGCACCAGCACTTGTTCCCTCCCCTGAGCATCCTCCTTACTCTTCCAACTTTGCTCTTCCTCTGGGTCCCACTGCTGATGCTCAGAGGAAGAGGAATAAAACCCAAAACAACAAACAAGGAAACTTCCCCACAGTTACGTGCATGTGTGGAGACCCTCTAGAACAACTGTTGTAACAAAACAGTGATGAAGGTAGAGCTATGAGAGGAAGAACTTCCAGTGGATTT
Organism: Rhinopomastus cyanomelas; assembly: GCA_013400115.1. Classification (NCBI taxonomy): domain Eukaryota; kingdom Metazoa; phylum Chordata; class Aves; order Bucerotiformes; family Rhinopomastidae; genus Rhinopomastus; species Rhinopomastus cyanomelas. The sequence goes on from VXBP01001616.1 coordinate 124,756, forward strand.
TCCAAGGTTCAGTTGTTGAGTCACTGACCCTTTCTACTTCTCCCTCAGCACCTGGCTTTTTAATCCTAAACCCACGCTGTCCTTTCAACCCTCTGTGAAGCTGCATGGTGGACTGGAGAACCAATCCAGTTACAAAACCATCACTGGTCTCTCCAGACTGTCTTTAGATAGGTTACTTAAATCAGTCCTTGCAGTTGCACACGTTGCTGTGGAGGAAGGGCAAACAGAACAGGCTAGGGGTTGCTGGCTCCAGCTACATCAGCTGAGCTCCCAAATGTGAAACCAAAGCCTGAAAAGTAACTTGAGTAGAAGTAAAGCTCCCTGTGATGTTTCTTCTCAGTTTCTTGTAAATCTCCAGTAGCATTTCCCTCCTTGTTCTTCATTGGAAGAACAGCCACCTTCTTAACTGGAAAGTAATTACTTGTAACTCATTAAGGTCACTTGTGAGCTAGAGCAAAACATGAAGCACAACTGCCAATTTATATAACTTCAGAGTTTCTCTCACTTGACTCTAACAGTTGCACTAACAAACTGTATTAACTCTCACCAGGCTGCTCCTATTGTATTGGTTTTTAATTTAAAAAGAAAATTATCCACCAAAGAGTTATCTTCAATTTTTAATTGGCTTTGCCACCAAACTTTCACATATTTATTCAATACATATTTTTCACATGTTTATTAAAATCTATTGTATTCCTCTAAGAAACTGATTTACCCTAATTTATCTGCTTTTTCCATTATCTTCTTTCTTCACCCAAACCTGAATAATCCGCCTCTTGCAAGTTACCATTCGGAGTGGATTTTTCCATCGTATCTTCAAAGCCCCTCAGGGTAATATTAACCACTTCTGTCCTCTGCTGTTCCTTCCCCCCTGCTGCACAGGAGGTTTATTACTTTTCACGATGCAGTGTTTCAGTATTTCCAAGTCTAAACTTCTGGGTTAAAATCCCACAAGTGGAAACAGATAAAGGTCAGGTAGGCATGAGTCCAGCAGAGCTGGTGGAGCTCTGTCTGCTTCTACCAACGGCAAACTTTGTTCACCCTTCCGAGTAACTTTTTATAAAGCAGCATTTAGCTAATAAAAGTCTGACCTGTCTTCTGCCTCTTTTGTCACCCCCCTGCCCCTGAACTCCACCACAAGGAAAGGCTGTGTCTGTGCCACCAAGCTGATAGATGCCTCCAGCTTCACAGTCCCAATCTGCTTGCCTTCCAGATCAGTTGGAACCCCTGGAGTTCAGAACAACAGTCTGCCATACTGTGCTTTCTTCATAAACTACGAGGAGGAGGACAATGTGCTCACCCAGGTCTCATTCTGACCGAAAGCAGGGATGCTGCTGTGGCACACATCTGGACACTCAAATTTTCCTGCTTTCCTCTTCTTTCCTTCAGTTGATTCCTGAACAAAACTCTAACTCTCCCCATGCTTTCTTTCTCCAAATTTATTAAGCAGGTACTACTGTGCCCAGGAATTTATCCATCCATATGCTAAGTCCAAGCAGGTTAAATCATCAAACACAGAGCCCTGCAGTAACTCTTTCCCTCTCCTAGAGGAGTTCTGCACCAACAAGAAGAACTACAAATGTTTATACCAGCTATAAATCTAACACTCCCTTTCACTCTGCCAAGATGCCATAACAAATAATGTATTTAGAGGAATTTTCCATGAAGTACAACCATATTTTTGACTGGGTCTGGAAAGGACTATTCTATAGAGGGCTGAGGACAGCTGTAAGGACTGTATCAGGTTTTTTCTTGTCTAGACTACATAACACTCACTAAATTACTCAAAGAAATGTCATACTGTGTAACCCCTCTCCTTCCCCTACAGATCTTCATACGTTTCTGATTAATATCCATGAACGTGTATGCACCTTGCTATTCTTAAAAATCAGACCTGCACACTGCATGCCCTCCACCCCTCCTGAAAGACGCTTGGATGACTACAGGCCATGCGCGCAGCTCGTCTGTCTCATCATAGAATCACTATGGATTGCAAGGGACCTCGAAAGATCATCTAGTCCAATCCCCCTGACACAGCACCATGTCACATAATGGAACAAATGCACAAGTGAAAGTTACCAACGAGCTGGTAACACTACGAAACACAACCACACTGACCATCATCACACCCTATATATTGCTTCATCTTCATTTCAGCTTCCCGATAAACCCAGCCTAGCAGAAACAATGCTGACATTGCTGGGTGTTTTGCTGGGATCAGTAATTTTTAAAACATGATTTCAAACCACCCTCCCCCCCCAAAAAACCCCAACAACCTAGTCCAGACTTATAGCTGACTTTGCCCTGAATGGGAAAATGAGCTAAATTAGTAGACTAGAGACCCTCCAACTCCCTTTCAGCCTTAGCTACCCTGTGATTCTCTTGACAGTGTTTCATGTATCTGAGAAGTCCTGGATTTTAGTGGGAGTTTGGATGCAGGTCCCTTGAAAAGCAAGAGAACTTTTCCTGCGGGTGCCTGTGAATCAGACGTTCATTCTGCAGTCATATGAAATCCAGCTGGCTTTCCGTGGTATCCTACTGAAGGTCAAATCCATAAACAGTAAACACAGGTGGCCAGGCTGAGCTACACCAGTGTTTGTGATGGATCTAACCCCTTTGAAATTACTCAGCATGGCAACTTCAGTGGTGACCTGCAGGAAGACCAGGAACTTGAACAGTAGCTGGAGTAACAATAGCAAGCAAGATGTGTAGTGACAGAGGCTGTACTGATAAACTGTGGCACCCAATGATAAGAGGCTGCTTTCAGACACCTTCCTTATACTGAGCCTTTCAAACCAGAGAAACAACTTGCAGCAAAAGAAGTGTCCTTGTGCATTTATGCTTTAGTGAAATCCAACTTTCCCAAGAACTCCAGCAGCTACACTCCCTTCTGCTCTTTGTTTCACATGCTTGGTCAGCCACATTTTTCGAGCAGGTCAACCAAATTCCAGAGCAGTTTATCAGTCAGTTAACAAGCTTTAATACCTTGACTGCATACCAAGGTCAAATATTTCCACAGTACTACTACTTTTTATAAGGACTCAATGTTTTAAATAAGATAACGTTCTTATCTCGACATCCAAGACATTTTGCAACTTCACCCCATCTACCACACCTAGCCTATCTTTTTAATAGATCACATTTAGAAACAGTCCTCATCTCTCTCACAAACAAGTTTTCTATCCTTATTTTTTCCTATCATGTCATCTTTTCATTCTTCTGCTTGGCATCTCTAACTCAAATGAAATTATAAAACAGGAACCCTCCCAGAATTCTGCAACAATATCCGAGGATGTTCTAACCAGCTAATGAAGAAGATAGGCTGCAAGACTCGTTAACTCAGGCTCACCGTTGTTTTTACCATGTATAGTTGTGTCCTGCCTCCTAAAACAACCAAAAACCTAATCTAAAAATATTTCAATTGATCTTCCTTCCTCCAGTCTGGGCGAGGTGATATTTATACCTTCCGTAGCACTGGAGACAAAAGCTGCACTGGCCTGCAAATGAGTGGCTGTCTAGCCCTGCCCAAACACACTGTCCTTAGGGGCTGATGTGAGCAGTCACACCTGTGGGGACACCCGCATTCAGGTTGCGCAGAGCAGGCGTCTGTGTGTGTCTTCTGATGACTGCCTGCAGCTGTTGATTGGGAAAGCTGATCGCTGGAACAACGAAAGGCACAGAGAAAGGCTGCTCTGATGTAGGGGCACATTTCGTTTGTACTTGCTGTACACTTGTATTCAGTGTCCAGCAAACAGCCCCTTCCATAAAGTGTTACTCTTGGCTAGATGTTAGAATTGGCTGGAACAAACTATGGGAAGAACCACACAAGCTACACTACAGCCTTGCTTCACCTCACCTAAACTTCTGGAGCTGTCAGATGGAATCTGTTAATGCAGTTCCCCATTGCATCAAGTCACAGATCCTGAAATGAGGTCTTTAAATTCTCTTCACAAACCTATAGGAGAGTTAAGAGTGGCAAGTGTGTCTCAGCTCCTGGCCACCTTCTGTTAGTCACAAAGGTAGGACACAGCATCAGTGAAACAGCAGCAGAGGAACTTCCTATAACTTAAGAAACACTTCCCTTACCTCAGGTGCATATTGAGATGCAAAAAGATCAAGTCAGGTGAAAATGCAGATGGGGAAAATACTCTGCCCATCAAATCCACAGATACTGCTGGAGGAGTAGTCACTTTTGCCTCAGAAAGCACTAAAGGTTTCTCATGTGCATAATGACAGCCCACACACACGACCTCAGCCACCATGCATTAGAAAACTGCCACTGAACAGCAGCTGCTGCCTTCACATCACGTACTGATCACAAAACAGATAGCAAGGGCCATAAATCCCCCCCAAGAGGCGGTGTCACACTTGAAGCAAAGTAAGAGCAAGGAGCAGGATGTACTGCACATAACAAGCACGTTCACTGTTTTTGTGCTGTAGAAAAGCTGGCATCTTATGTGGCTACAGACCTGAAAGTATTATAAAACACACTACTGTGCTGTAGAAGCATGGGTAATGTTACACATGAGAAGACTTTAAACCAAAATTATTTCATTGTTTTCATTACAGGAGGAGGACTGCTTCTTTTTTTTCAATAAACAAAATGGGGATATTTAAGAGTGCTGTTATTCATTAATTAATGAGCACTGTTAAAAACTCCTGACATATTTACACGCTCTGCCACCAGCTAAACTGATTTACCAACACGTTGCCTTTGGCTATTTCTTGGCCAGAAGCCAGTTGCAAAACTGGTGACCTCAGACGGCCTTTTATTCACAATGCTAAAAAAAAAATTAAAATAGCTTGCATTTGGGATATTTTTTCCTGCAACTGCTGCTCTATGGGGTAATACTTACACTGGGTTTAAAGTTATGTTACTCAACATGAATTGAGAACCAGCCACTCTCAACAAGTTACAGTTATCCGTATTGGCTCATCTTTACAGGACAGAAACAAACATGGGGATGTGACTGGGGCCGTGCAAACTGCATGACATTCAACAAGTCCCAAGCACAAGGTCCTACATCTGGGCTGGGGTAATCCCAGGCACCAATATGTGATGAATGGTGAATGAAGTGAGAGCAGTCCTGAGGAGAAGGACTTACAAGTATTGGTAGATGAGAAGCTAAACATGAACCAGCAGTGTGTGAGTGCAGCCCAGAAGGCCAACCACATCCTGAGTTGTATCAAAAGAAGCTTTACTGGCAGGTCAAGGAAGGTGATTCTCCAACTCTACTCTGCTCTTGTGAGACCTCCTCTGGAGTACTGTGTTCAATACTGGAGCCTCTAATACCAAAAGGACATGGAACTGTTAAGAGTGAGTCCAGAGGAGGGACACAGGGATGAGCAGAGGGCTAGAGAACCTCTCTTATGAGGACAGGCTGAAGCAATTGTGGCTGTTCAGCCTGGAGAAGAGAAGGCTCTTGAGGGACCTTATAGCAGCCTTCCAGTACTTGAAGGGGGGCTACAGGAAAGCTAGATAAGGACTTTTTACAAGGAACTCTAGTGATAGGACGAGGAGGAATGGCTTAATAAATTAGATCTTGGGAAGAAAGTCCTCATCACGAGGGTAATGAGGCACTGGAACAGGTTGCCCAGAGAAGTGGTGGATGTCCCCTCCCTGGAAGCATTTAAACTCAGCTTAAGGATCCCTGTTCAACCTATCTGGTCTACTGAGAGATGTCCTTGCATATGTCAGTGGGGCTGGAACTAGATGGTCTCTGAAGTCCCTTCCAACCTAAGCCATTCTGTGACTGCACACACACCAAAGAGGTGTAGCACTAAACATTGCCCAGGCAAGTGCTCCGTATTAAGCTGTAAATTAAAGACTGTCAAAAGGAAAGCCAGCATCACAGTGTTTTTACTCTACTTACTAGTGCCTTGTGACAACAAGCTACTGTGCTGCAGATGCAGTGCTGAACCTGCTAAAGCAGCATGCATGTCATGACTTGTCTGACTGAAGCACAAAACATCTCCTTAGATTAGTCCCTCCCTTGCCTGTGGTGTGTGTGTCTCTGTACACACTCACACACACACACACTTCTCCCTAGAGCATCATACCATTAACAGGAACAGACAGTGCAGTATCAAGGCTCAGTTTGAACACCAAGAATATCCACTTCCCACTGCTAAACCAATGCCAAATCATCTCTGCCTGAGAACCATTTATGCAAAACAGTGTAGAGAGGAGGTATAAAGCCATCTGAAGTGTAAGCCAAGCTTAGTAAAGCAACACAAATGAATCCACATGCTGTCCAAAATGAGAAGATGCTACAAAAGTCAGTTCTGCTTGTAGCTTTATGGGGTGAATCCACGCTAAGTGCCAGAAGTGCAGCAGGACCACATTTCCGTACGCATGGTCTCTTGCTGTCACAGTGACAGGTCCTGAATCTAGTGATTCCAACATGCTAACTGAGCTGAACAGGGCCCAGAGGAATTAAAGTGTGTTTGTGACGTACTTCTGAGAAAACTCTTTTCTGACCTGTACCACATCACCTGTTTTAAATACAGCTGGGATGGGGGGATGAAGTAAAGCGGGATGGTAAGATGTCCAGACAACGAAGCCATAACTTTATGCCACACTGGTCCTGCTTCATGGATTTATATCACAGGAGAACTGAGCCCTTCCACTCTCCAGAGACAACATCATATCAGCAGGCCCCCCTCACCTAGATCATCCTCACCCAGGCACTTCTATCTGGCCAGCTGAGTGCCAGTTATGCCATGTGGCTTCCAGTTATTCACCTAAAGATTCTGATTCCTCCTTCTGCCAGCAGCTTCCTCAGCTGTACAGCAGCTGTCACCCAAGCTGCAGATGCACGGAGAGAGTGCAGAGGGCAGAGCCAGAGGTGCTCCTGCCCGTGGCAGAGGGTTTGGAACTAGAGTATCTTTAAGGTCCCTTCCAGCCCAAAACATCTATGGACCCACCCAAGTCCCCGCGGTGGCTGTGCGCCCTTACCGTCTCGGGGTCGTTCTCGAACACCTCCCGGGCCTCCTCCTTGCTGCAGTGCTCCTCCACGCACTCTCTCTCCAGGTGCCCTTGCTTGGTCTCCTCGAAGATCTGGTAGGCTCGTCGCTGCCTCTGCCGCAGGAACTGAGCAGCCTCCGGGGCGCGCAGCAGCACGGCTGGGCCACCCATCGCCGGACCGAGGCACAAGGGGCGACGAGAAGGAGCGGAGAGGGAGGAAGGAAGGAGAGGCAGCGGTGAACATCCGAGCCCGCACACACACACACCCTGCACGCATTGCCGCTCCGCCGAGGGGCGCCGAGCCCCTGTGGCCGCCGTCGCAACGGCATCCCTCGCCGCAAACGCCGCAGCCGCCGAGCTGCGCATCCGCCACCCCTCCATCCCCAGCCGCTCCCGCACCCCGCACACACGCTGGGTGCCGGGGGATGCTCGGCGTTGTGCGCGGGAGCCACTGTCGCTCTTCCTTACCCCTGCCCTACTCACTCTGCGAGGAGTCTGCTGCCAGCAGGATGAGCAGCAGCGCGGCCCCCACGGTAGCCGCGGGATGCGGCATGATGCGGCGGCAGCGGCGGCGGCTGGGGCCGGGCGGAAAGGCAGGAGCGGCGCGGGTTGCGGAGCGGGGTGCGGGGCGGGCGGCGGCGGCGGGGCGGGCGGGGTCGCAGCACTACTGCGGGAACGCGGCGCCGGGAGCCCAGCGGGGGAGCCGGGAAGCCGCTCGCCCTCCCTGCCAATCGCTTGCTAAGCTCCAAGCCGCGGTGTGCGGACACACCTCGCGGCGGGGCGGCGGCCCCAGACCCGCGTTACCTGCGCGGCTGCGGGGGGACGGACCGGGAGCGGGGCTGAGGGGCGGGCGGCGGGACCAGGAGAGGGGCGGGAGACGGGAGGGCAGTTCCCGGACCTCCGCCGAGCTCTGCTGGCGGGCTCGGCCCTTTAATAGCCCTGGGGCTCATCATCAGAGAGGGAGAAGCTGACACCAAACCCAGCCCGGTCCTGCCTGAAATCAGAAACTAGAGTTCTGCCCACGCCCCCACACAGACTGTCTTCACCGCTGAATTTTCACTTGTGAAGATTTTTTGGTTTTATTGCAGTACTTTAGGTTAAACTGATCAGGAAAGAGATGAATGTGGCTTATACCAGTAAAAACTTCTGCACTGTAAGGGTCATCAGGCACTGGAACAGGCTGTCCAGGGAGAAGGTTGAATCACCATCCCTGGATGTGTTTAAAGGTCATGCAGGTACAGGGCTCAAAGACAGGGCTTAACGGTGGGCTTGGTAGAGTTGGGTTATGGCTAGACTCAGTCTTAAAGACCTTTTCCAACCTAAATGATTATATGATTCTATGACTGTATATTGCTAGCCATCATTTACTGTCTCCTCTTCACCCATAGTTGCAATTTCTCATATGGGAAACTCTGTCAGCTGTAACCCAGAGCTGTAGGGTCAGAGTTTAGAGCTGCACTCAGACGCTCTTTAAAGCTAAGCTGGTTACCTGTGCCACCCTGCAGACAGGTAAGTGTGACAGATAACACTAAATCTATACATTCTTCAAGAAGATTTTAATGGCATAACTTGTGTGAAAAAAAGAACATGTCCCGTGTAGTTTTAGTATTTCTAATGTTAGTCTATTTAGTTCTAGTATATCTAATACAGACTTGGTGTCTCCTTAAGAAACTTACTGCAAATACATTGTAGTAGGCATAAACAATTTAACAATAATACATATAGGTAAGGTACATGAGAACATAAGCCCACTTGTTCAAAGCAATCAGTCTAGTATCTTCTCAATGACAGCAGTCAAGTGCAGACATACAGGTAAGGGGCATAAAAGCATACAGAGCAGTCTTTCCTTTCTGTTTTTAGCTTCTGAAGTGCAGAAGAAGTGATCTCTTGGGTGAAAACTCTCTACTGTCACCCTGACAGCAACAAATGTACTTCTTCCATGTGAATATGTCAGTTTTTAGATCTGTTGGCACTTCTGGCCTCCAGGAAGGGTAGCAAGATCCCAAATGTCCACAAAGGCTAGAAAGGAATTTTTCCCAACCAGTTTTAAATCTAGTGCTTAGTGAATGTATGAGGTACTTCTGTCATCTGAGAAATAGTGAAGTACCATGACCTATTTGGTTGCACCATGGTATTTTATACACCTTATATGCTTTCAGAACCTTCACTTGTCCTAAATTATGAAGTTTTGGTCTATTATTTATTCCCAAACCCGTTTGAGGCATTGCTCAGAGTCCCACTAGTCCATGTTGCTTGTTCCTGTCCTTTGGTCACATTCACTTCTTGTGCTGACACGCAGCAAACCCAACAAAAAATGATTAATTTTAGTTCAGAAAATTTCTCCAACCAAGTTGCTGCACAGCTGCACAAACACCAAAAGGGAGAGGCTTTCAGGGGTGGCAGTGAGTAGCCGCAAGCAAAGGGAGTGGGGGCCTGCTAAGTTCAGCAGCAGAGCTGGTGAGAATGGCATGTGAAGCTACAGCTGTAGGCACAGGTTTCTTAGGACTGGCTGGCACTTTCTTCTCTCTGTCATGTCTGGAGATGCAGCTGTGCTGTTTCAGCTCGCTCACCTGGCAGGAAACTCTTCCCTTTTTTTCAGTGCCTGTATGTGTTCTACCATGTTACTGTGCTGCACCAGCTCAGTGACAGGGTAAAGGAGCATGGAGTAGGCTTGCACCAGTAAATCCACAGGCCACTGTGGCATTTAGAGCCTGCAACCCTCTGACTGAAGCCATTCCACATCTTTGTTTTCATCCTTCTCTTCTCTATTTGTACTTCTTTTCAAATGAAGTGGACAAAGGCACATGCAACAATCATGGTGTGTGTTTACGGTGGTACTGTTCTGCTTAGGTCTTACTTGTCAATTCTTATTGTTTCCAAACACTGCAGAGGTTCCTTTTGACTTTGTGACCTGAGCTATGAACAAAAGGTCTGGAACCTCTTTATTGAGTGGAATCACTGTTTTACCAGTGGATACTTATGGTGAGAGTTGCCTACCAAGGGTGCATCACTTTGCATGTCCATACATTAAATTTCCCAGAATCACGGAATATTAGCGATTGAAAGGGACCTCAAAAGGTTGTCTAGTCCAGTCCCCCTGCCAGAGCAGGATCACCTAGATCAAATCGCACAGGAACATGGCCAGGTGGGTTTTAAACATCTCCAGAGAAGGAGACACCACAACCCCCTGGGCAGCCCCTTCCAGTGCTCTGCCACCCTCACTGCGAAGAAGTTCCTGATGATATTTTTGTGGAACCTCCTCTGTTCTAGTTTACACCCATTGCCCCTTGTCCTATGACTAGATGACACTGAGAAGAGCCTGGCTCCATCCTCCTGACACCCACCCCTCACACATCTATAAACATTAATGAGGTCACCCCTCAGTTTCCTTTTCTCCAAGCTAAAGAGACTTAGCTTCCTCAGCCTTTCCTCATCAGGGAGGTGTTCTACTCTCTTCATCATCTTTGTGGCTCTGTGCTGGAGTCTCTCCAGGAGTTCCTAAACTGAGGGGCCCAGAACTGGACACAATATTCCAAAAGTGGTGTCAGCAGGGCAGAGTAGAGGGGGAGGAGAACCTCTCTTGATCCGCTAACCTCCCCCATTCTGATCCAACCCAGGATGCCATTGGCCTTCTCAGCCACAAGGGCACATTGCTGGCTCATGGTCATCCTGCTGTCTTCTCTTGATTGTCCATTTAAGATTTGGCTGTTTGGATGAACTTTATATTATCTGCCAACTGTCCTCATAGCATTAAACTTCTACATAAAATGTCTGAAGACATTGAGCAGCAAAGATTTTTGTGGTTCTGGAAACAGCTTTATATTGTGTAATCTAGCCATTAGTTTAATTTCTATTAGACTGTTTGAATCCTTTTCCTTGTATTGCACACGAATACACTTTGAGAGCCTGTGCAGAAAGACCAGGTCAAAAACCTCCTGAAAATCCAAGTGTGTACTGTTATCAGAACCGTCATCATCTTAATAAAATTCACTCCTTGAGCCTCTAATGTGGTGTGAAACATGACCTCCTAAGAAATAGGCACTGCTGATGCTTCCCAACGTGTCATTCAGTTCATATTTTCTGTTCTTTTTTATAGCTTATTGTACTGATTTGAGTGAGCCCAGAAGACCTTTCAATAGTCACATTTTCCACTTTCCATTCTTCTGTAAGTGCTGTAGCATTTTAGGCAGATTTAAGCAATGAGCTGCATAAAGTACCAGTTTCATTTGCTTCAGAAGTCATAGCTTTATACTGTCTGATCTCAGCTACCCCGGTGAGGTCTTAGGAAGCAAAAAAACCAGGATAGAAAAGTAATGCAGAAAACACTACGCCACTGTCATATGCACGGCATGTCCCACTGTCTGCTCCCTTTTGACTTGGAAGTAATTGAGGCACAGAGACTTCCAGATGTTAAATCTGGACCTGTAGGTTTATATTCCATTGGTTTCTAGACACTGGCCAGAAATATGCATCAAACTTAGCAAATTTTGAGAGAAGTGATTAAAGGTACTACTAGAAGAGGTTTACTAAAGACAAAAATATCAAAAGCTCATCAAGTAACAGAACTTGGGTCAGATGTGAATTCTGATGACTATCATGTGGTTCATCCCCCTTACCTCAGCCTAAAACGAAAACCAAGATGCAAACCAATGCTTAGTCTGTAGCCAAGCTGTGGAACTGTAGTAGGAGATGGTGAAGTAGGCAAAGTTCCTTTGGGTTCCTACAACTAATGAATTTGTGGGTACCAAGCTGTAGAATGAAAGCAAAAAATTCCAAGAAGACTAAACAGGCCCCACAAATAGAGTCAAAGATGTTGTGTTATGGAGAAGAGGACTCATAGAATCATTAGGGATTGGAAGGAACCTCAAAAGATCATCCAGTCCAACCCCCCTGCCACAGCACCATCACCTAGGCTAAGTCACACAGGAACACATCCAGGTGGATTTTAAATGTCTCTAGTGAAGAAGACTCCACAAACCCCCTGGGCAGCCTGTTCCAGTCCTCCACCACCCTCACTATGAAGAAGTTCCTTCTGATATTGATGTGGAACCTTCTATGTTCCATCTTACACCCATTGCCCCTCGTCCTATCACTAGATGACATTGAGAAGAGCCTGGCTCCATCCTCCTGACACCCACCCTTCACATATTTATAGATATTAATGATGTCACCTCTCAGTCTCCTCTACTCCAAGCTGAAGAGACCCAGCTCCTTCAGCCGTTCTTCATCAGAGAGGTGCTCCACCTCCCTCGTCATCCTTGTTGCCCTACGCTGGAGTCCCTCCAGCAGCTCTGTGTCCTTCTTGAACTGAGGAGCCCACAACTGGACACAATACTCCCGATGTGGTCTCACCAGTGCAGAGTAAAGGGGAGGAGAACCTCTCTTGATCTGCTAACCACCCCCCTTCTGATCCACCCCAGGATGCCGTTGGCCCTCTTGGCCACAAGAGGAAGGGATTCCCAAGTGTGCCCTTCCTTGCTTCCATCCAATTGTTCCTCCAGACACGGACACTATGAGTGGGATGGTTCTTGTTGACTTCTAAAGGACTAGCTTTTCCATGTTAAGTACATGTTTGGCCACGAGGGAAAACCGATTAGGCTTATGTCCTGTGGGTTGGCACATGCTGCCAAAGTATCTCGGGTGTCAGGGACAAGTGACTGTTTCACTTACACATTCCATGTCCATTTCTTGATCTTTTTCCCCCAGAAGTGCTCCAAAGGTGGCATTCCTGTTTATGTACTTTGTTCTCTGAGAAGGGAGGAGTGAAAGGATGTAAGATTACATCCGAATAGCGAGAAAACATTGCGGAAGGCAACAGGGTTAGTCAGAAAATCCCTGTGAAAGTAAGCAAGCTTACTGCACAGTCCTTGACCCAAAAGCCAGAGCTGGGTACATGCCAAAAAAACTCAGCACTTTAAGGTCTGGGACTTGCTGCTCAGCTGTGTGAATTATAATTTGCAGCCTGACGCCAGGAAATTAACTGGAGGTTTCAAGGACACGAAGTTGTTGTCAACTGTTGTCAATCCTCCTGCACCAGTCTCAGTTCCAGGTCAGTGGGGTTTCCTTTCATTAGAGGTCAAAGTGGTGCCTGAAAATGGCTTTAGGCACCAGCAGAACCAAAACACTCATCTGTGCCTCAGGGGAACTCTACACATCATCTCTCAGACTGAGGGATGGCACTGACCACCAAAACTCCAGCCCCAGCCTACAGAATGTTGTGGCTCCTTGTTCATTAAATACAACTTCTGTTCTTATAAGGGATGAGGTGAGGATGGGGGGCAAGAGGGTCTCTTTTCTGTGCAGACTGAGTCATAGAATCATAGAATCATTACGGATTGGAAGGGACCTTGAAAGATCATCTAGTCCAATCCTGAGCACCTGGGAGGCAGGAAGCCCGACGGAGCTGTTGTGTTTGTCATGACAAGAAGAGATTGCAAAGAAATCAAAACTAGCAGAGGTCCTTACACAACTGACTCTCCTCACTTGTTACTTGCTTTGAAAAGAATAGATCTGAGAAGAGTAGCTTTGCTCTCACCCATTTTGAAAAAGACCTCTGGATCCCTGGGATTCAAGCATTAGGTTAGAGAATGAGCTACTTTGTCAAGGAAGCCCAGTTCCTTTACTACAAGCTTGTCTTTGCATGTCTGTTATCCATTTAGGGATATTACATTAGGGTGTAATAGATTCCTTGCTTGAAGCTAAAACATCCATCATACCATCACCAAGTGCTTTTATAGTACCTCCTTGTCTTGCTACTGGGCATTAAATATAAGTAGAGATTGAAAAACCTCTTGATTTTCATCCACGCGAGCAGGCAGAGAATGGAGCTCACAAACTGTGGGCAAGCAGACTATAAAGAGCTCTAGGACATCCCTGACAGGTAATTTACATCAAAAACCAGCACTTGAAGAATCCTCCTGTCTTCACACACACATGAATTTTCATTATATGGAAAAATCACACACAAGATCCCTATTGAAGCCATGATGTTTTAAAGAAGAGCTGAGGATTTGCATTTCTCCTTCACCCAAAGATGAAAGAGTCCCTGTAGCAGCACATGGAGCTTGCCCAGAGGGACCTAAATTAATGAGAAAAGCTGTGGGCTCCCAGGCTAGAAAATTAAGATTTCTTCTCAGCATCAGCAGGACTTGTGCCCAGAGTGCAAGACAGGAAGGTTTCAGACTATCAGTGCAACCTCAGCTGCTTGGGAAACCCATGCAGCGGACTGGACCTTCTCCCAAAGTGAACGGATGCAGGTGAACTAGGGCTTTTTGCACAGTTCGTGCTTTAGTTTTGGTGAACAACAGAGTTCAAATCACATCAGCTTCACTTAATGTCTGGCTGTAGAGTGAACAAGAATAAATCAAAACTGTGAAGTGTTTGTACTAATGAGAGGAGAGCTGGAAGAGTGGAAAAGAGGTTAGGACGCAAGCCTTCTTAAGAAGACTTCAGGTCAGTCAGCATGACAGTGGATGACCATGCAGCTCTGGTGAAAGGTGTTACTGTGCATATATGAGACCTTTCTGAAAGGCAAAGGTTGATGTCACAAACATAAGAAGCTGCAACTAAGACCCAGGATAAATATGAGAAATTACTCTCTGCTCTTCCAAATACAAACCCTTCCTGGATCTGTACGAACATGTGTCTTTGTTTACATCAGGCCAGTGTGAAGTTCCATCAAGAGGTCCCTGATCATGCTAATCACATTAAATTCCTGCTATATTTGAATTAAACAATTTCTAAGAAAACCATATGCAAGACAGTTCCCATTATACCATGTAAATTTTTTATCTGGGTGATGAAGAAACTATGGTGACCTGTCCAATAAATGAAAGAACTAAGAGAAAAGGTGGTGTCAGCATATGGAGCCCATTTCTGACTTACAGTGGGACAAGAGTTCAACAAACTTGAATCCCAAACAAAACACCCTGAATAAGAATGAGCTTTTTAGTAATGTAAAGTTTTTAATAAATGTTGCTTGTTGATGTGATTTGAGTTTTATTAGGCCAGCTGTGCATTAATAAACTATGTATGAGGTCATCATGGTTTCTACCCCTATGCATTCCACATCTGCTTGTTTTCTACATTTTTAGTTGCTTGAATAAAGCCTAAAATCACAGAACTGCAGGGACTGGAACAGACTTCTGAAGATAATCTGGTCCAACCCCCCTTTTAGAGCAGGATCACCTAGGAAGAAATATAAATAGAAGTAATATAAATATAATATATATCATAATATATATAATATCTTAATTCAAGGGTGACATGAAAAGCACAAGAACACTGCAGCAAAACAGTAAAAACAAACATCAGCCCATACAGTGTATTCTGCCCTACCAAATGCACCAGTTGGCCAGTGGACTTGCTGAGAGATTACACAAATGTGAGCTGTCTCTTGGAGGCAGGAGGGAGTGTACTGATGCCTATCCCTGCCTTTGAAATGGATTTCTTAGAAGAACAGAGCATGATGTATTCTTCATCGTGCTCGTTAGCTGGAAGCAATAAACACATAACTTAAAATTGTATATTGAGAAAGCACTGGCTTCTTGGAAGCCACTGGCTACAGTCACAGCTATATAACAAAATAAAGAGAAGTCGAGAGGGGAAAAAATAGTTTCTCGTGAGACATGGCTTTTGCAGATGCTTGGTGCTCTTGGAAAGGACCCCACACTGAAGCAGTGCCCGTGCATCAGTCCGGGTTTGGTAGTGAAGAAGAGCTGTCTCTGCAGAACAGCTCCTAAACCGTGGCCCCTGGGGCAGCTGCTGGCAACTGGGGAGAGTTGCCTGGTAACAAGGAGCTGCCTAGCTGCCTCTTCTTTTCCAGCTGTTAAATTGCATTGAAAGGAACAGAATAGCACCAGAATAAAACCCCTCACTCATCATTTGACAGATTTAATACAACAAAACAGAGCTACTTAATGATACCACCAAATTGTTTGCCAGGATAGCCTTGTTTCTTACTGGCAAAGCAAGCAAAGTGCTTTCAGCCTTTGGCCACAAGCACTGTTTCTCCCATGGATGCATTTTATTTGAAGCAGGTGCATAAGGTCATCAGCAAGTGCTTCTGCTGATTGGTGCAGCAGTGCTTTGGTTTTGTCACCCACCTGTTCCTGTTAGCAGCAGGAAACACTGACCTCCTTGCCAAAGCCAAGAGCATCCATACTTTTATTGTCCCTAATTAAAAGGCAAACAAGGAGGGTAACATAACTAAACATTCCATGAACGTGAAAAGCCTTAGATGGAACTCGGGTGCTGTTTCCATACTATGTGCACACATCACCCCTGGCTTCCTATCTGTGTGTGTGTGTATGGAATATGTGCACACACAGAGTCAGGGGCTGGAACAGACATCTACTGTACGTGGTGAGGATGACATTTTGCCCTCTGGACTGCATCTTCCCTATTTTGTATTCAGAGGAGGGGAGTCTTTGCAGCAGAGTCATAGCATGTCAGCGCTGCAAAATGAAAACAGGGCTTTCTGTAATCATTTATTGATTAGCTCCTTGTTCCAAAAAGGTGTGTTGGTGGGATGCTCTGACCTCTGGCAGGTGTGAAGGACGAGGAAGAGGTAACAGTGCAGGAGAATTTGCCAGATAAGGCCAAGAAATAGACATAAAGAAACTGCAATCCCATTTTTGGAAAGAGTATGCAGAGATATGCATTAAAATACCAACATTTAGCTTTACTTTTTGAATGGAAAATACAATAGCTGCTGTGTTTGTTTCTCAATACAAATGGAAATTTGCATATTTTATTTTTATTATGATGATGACACTACTAATGCTATTAATACTACTAATAACATAAAGCAAGAGTTATAAGTTTGTATATGTATTGCCAAGTCCCAGCATTCTATAAACACGAGTTAAGCTTCTTACAACAGTGTTCTGAGACAGGAAGGTAGTATTCCTGTTTTAAGCCTAGAAGTCTGAAGCTTTGAGGTGAGGAAATTCAAATGTAAAACCCAGGAAGGGCTCAAACTGACTTAATTTTTTTAAATCCAAGGTGGTGCCGGAGGTGTATGTCCAGGACTTACAATACCACCTTTTCTTTCTAGTGTTTGATGTGATGTCAAAATTCCTAGGGCAAAGAGAGAAAAATCACGGGACAGAATGCTGTTCAAATAAAAGGAGAGGATTATCTTTTTAAGCTGAGAGAGAGAAAATATTTTCCTCTTCTGAGCTCGTGTGAGAACAGTAATTAAAAAATGAAGATCTGGTTATTCAAAAGCAATGGATTTTGCCTATCACTGATGCCAGTTGAGTCTGCAAACTCTACTGCAGGAAGAGGTGAATAACTGCTTGAGAGAGTTTGTGAACAAATGACATTCAGACCATGGTAATTAAAGCCCTTCTTGGTTTTTATGGACTGGAACCAGAAAAACAACGATCCAAATGACCAGTTCAGCCCTGCACTTTGGCATGGGCTAACCAGTGCGCCACACAAAACACATTACCAACATGGCAAAGGGGATCTGGAGGGGGCTGCAGCCCCTTCTACAGACTGGTGCAATGGGGAGATTAATCTCCCCCTCTCCAGAATGTGGCTAGGACTTTCTTCAGCCTGTGTTGCTGACCCCTTGTCCCCCAGGCGCTCATCCTCACTTCCTGTAAGCAACACTATGAAGTGGTGTAGGTGATGGAGAAGGGAACTCTCCATCGCCAGTGTAGGTGATGGAGAAGGCATGTGGAAAGGACACCCAGCAGGGAATAGGTATCTTCTATTATGTGTTCCTGTGTGACTTGGTCTAGGTGATCCTGCTGTTGCAGGAGGATTGGACTGGATGATCTTTAGAGGTCCCTTCCAATCCCTAATGATTCTATGTTAGCTTCTTTCAGTATTTAGAACCCAGCCTAAAACAATGAACACTGGGCTCTGCTGCAGACTCTTCACCAAATTTACTTGTAAATTACTTGTATTGACTCTTTCCAAAAGAAACTCTGTCATCCAGTGGTTGCCCTTTGTCTATAATGTCTTTGCTTTTGTCTAGGGTTTGGCACCAGCTGCACTGGGAAAAGGAACATAATCATAGTTTGCTTCTCAGTTATTTAACCAGAAATTCAAACTTTATGTCCCAGAAATTACACAGTGGTTATATCTGAGAAACAAATTCAAGTATCCCTTTAAGGAGCCATGGCTAAGCAGAATACTCCTGAGCAAGCCAAACCCACCACAAGAAAAACACCTCAATGTCAGAAAAACTTCAGTTGCTATCTGGACAGAAAAAGCTCAGCTGCTTTCTTACTAAACTTTTCCAGTTCTTATGTTTATTAAGTGTGTATTGTTTATACATTGTTCTCTACAAACATTTTTTTACATAAATGTTTATACTGAGGGAGGGAGGAAAGGGTGGGAAAAAACCAACAAATAAATCCAACCCATGTAAGGCTCTCAGTCAGTACACACACTGCAAGGCAGAACCTCACGGTGTTGGCCTCGCTCTCTGCCAGGTGCTTTTGCTGTCTGAAAAGGTAGCTCAGCTCCCCGTAGCGCTGCTGGTGTTATCAAAACTAAAAATCTTGTCATGTCCACCACTTGCACAGACACCACCTCTTAAAGCAGGTGCACACCCAATGTATGTTTTGAGGGTGAAGCCCACTTACTCCAGATGCACTACTCTGAAAGCAGGGGACTTTCTGTGTGTGTGCCGCATGCGCTACGTGCCATCAGCACGTATGGCAATGCCACTGATGTGTCTCTTGCTCACTAGTTAACCCACGGGATATGGGTTCCTGTGTGGTCCCATGTGTATACACCTTGCATGTTCATTGCTGTGGTGGAGATGAGCGCTCCATTCAGTGCTTTCTTGGCTCAGGGTGCTCAGCTGTGGCTGCCTCCAGAGCACCACGCAGGGAGTGACCCTGAACTTGACCCCAGAACCATCCCAAGCACCAGCACACCCTTCTCTCGGCAGGGAGAGGCATCCAACTTCCAGCAGCAATCTTCCCTCTTTCCCCACGTGCTGAGGTATCTCCTGAGTGACCCCCACAGCTGGCTAGTGCTGACAGGACCCACAGAGAACCTGCATCATGAGCTGATCCCATGTGACAACGATCCTCACTTCATACTCCTGCCTGCACAGAGGGAGCGGTGTCCCTGTCCCACTTCCTGTGGGAACATGGGGGGCTCATCTGACACTCATCAGTTGCAAGTGGTCCTCTGCTGCACTTGAAGACGCTGCCTCCACCCCCCCAAAAAAGAGGCGTCCCTGCAGACGTGCTCCTTCTTGTCCTCCCTGTTCTCTACATTCCGCTCGCCGTAGCAGAGCGCAGCTTCTGCCGGGGCCTCAGCAGCCTGCAAGGGGTCGTTTTGCCCTGGAAAGGCAGCAAACAAACGCAAGTGGCCCTGGCCGGGCTGTTTGCTGTGTGCTCCGTGTTGCCTGTTAGCCCGGCTTTACGCAGGGAAAGAAGCGGCGGGGCTGTTCTCTCGATCCCGCCTGGAATTTACCAAGAGCAAGGGTGGAATTCCTTCTGCTACAGCCAAGCGTAACTGGGGCCTTCACATTTCCAGAAGTGAGGCAGGTTCTCTGGCCAAATTAAAGAGGGTGGCGAATTGCCAAAGCAAACATTTTTGTCCCGCTGGCTTATCTGATGCTGGCAGCCGGCAGCGTTACTGTATCGCAGCGAGTTGCTTCCTCTGCGAAACATAGAAGCGAGGAGCAGGAACGGATGAGGGAGCCGCCAGCAAACCCCCCGCGTCTCGCTGGGTTAGCTCACCGTGGTGGGAGAGGAAGTGGGAAACAGGCAAAATGAAACTTTCCTCGAAGAGCCCAACTGCCACTTTGTGTGTGTGAGCGGTGTCAACCAGAGAAGAGAGCCTGAAGCACGGAGGGAGCGGCGGTCTGGCAGCCAAAAGCTCTGGCAGAGCCCAGGTCTGTTGCGAAAACCAGGAGCTCTGTGTGCGGTTGGGATGGGTGACTCGGCAAGACCTATCTCAGATCTCATGGCAGGGGAAATGTGGAGGGGGAAGTAAACAACTTACCTGCCTTCAGACATGTCTAGAGCAGACGTGTGTGTCCCGTCCATTCACTCACGGCAAGCAGAGGGATATCTTTGTGGCCATGGTTTGGCTGAGACATTTCGAGCGTCTGCTTTGAGATGAGATGATTCAGGCACTGAATCACAGAACATTAGGGATTGGAAGGGACCTCGAAAGATCATCTAGGGGCTAGAGGATAAGCCCTATGAGGAGAGGCTAAGGGAGCTGAGTTTGTTCAGCCTGGAGAAGATGAGGCTCAGGGGTGACCTAATTGCTCTCTATAACTACCTGAAAGGTGGTTGTAGTCAAGCGGGAGTCAGTCTTTTCTCCCTGGCCACTGGAGACAGGACAAGGGGTCATAGTCTTAAGCTCCATCAGTGGAGGTTTAGACTTGACATTAGGAAAAGATTTTTCACTGAAAGAGTGATCTGGTTTTGGAATGGGCTGCCCACAGAGGTGGAGGTGGAGGGAACACCTCCGTCCCTGGAGGTGTTCAAGGTTAGGCTAGATGAGGTGCTGAGTGGCATGATCTAGATGTTAGATGTTAGGATTACTGGGTTTATTTGGATTTAGGTTGGAGTGGATGATCTTTAAGGTCTTTTCCAACCTTATCATTACTGTGATACTGTGATCCAGTCCAATCCCCCTGCCACAGCAGGATCACCTAGACCAAGCCACACAGAAACACATGCAGCTGGGTTTTAAGCATATACTCACCAGTTAAAAAGAGATTACTCCTTAGTGTATGCCAGTGTTCTGAACACCACTATTGCACCAAAAGAACACACAGGTCAGAAGAACTTCGGTGTGGCAGCTGCCATCAGCCATCCTCTCTGGCCACTGGGAGCTGCCTATCCAAGCAGCAAAGGGATGAGTGGGAAACTAAAACCTTCCTTCAGCAAGGACCTAACTGTCCAACGCAAACGTGTAAAGCAGCACTGCAGCGATGAGGAGTGGCAAGGATTATCTCCACAGATAATGGAGTTTTACAGTTAGCTATCCCTCCAAACCCCAGTCCTACAGTGGAAGTATTTAGAAAATCCCAGTGCATCCCAGGCCAGGAGCCTTTGAGGAAAACAGCACCTATGGAAAAATTTAGAAAAGAAAATGATGTGCTGCAGGAAACGTTCCTCGTTACCGCTATAAACGAGCCTTCAGCACAACTGTTTTGCTGCAGAGCTGTTTCTTAGGAGCACAAAACACAGCATACAAAGGGATGAAGGGATTGTCCAGGATGAAGGGCTGAAATAGGTTTGTGGAGCTGAGAAATTGGATTTCTGTGGTAGCACCCCAGTATGTCTACGGCTGGAATATAAGGAGCAGATCCAAATGCTCCTAACACATGAGGACACCAGGAGATGATGTGCACTCCAGTGGGAGGAGGAAGGACACAGTCTGATCCTCCTCACCAAGGAGGCCGTGGCCTTTGTTTAATGGTTGGCTAATTTAGTGTGGTGTGTGCATGGGGAGTTATGTGGTGTTATGAAAGGAAAGCTTTGGCTGAAAGGAAGAAGGCTTGGGTTATGAAACCTCTGTGTGGTAGAGCAATGATGGCTCAGCTGGCCTTCAGGTCTGGCTCACATACAGCTCTCAGCACCCTGCAGCTGATCTCATTGCCTGGAGAGTAAGCTGTTGTCCAGGATATAACTTGCTCACTTATAATCCCTATGTCAATTGGACTAATTTTTTTTGCACATGAAAATGTGCTTTGACATGTTAAGTTCCAAACCCTCAGTTCAGTTGGGTAGGCTGAGACATAGTCTCTTTTAATATTTATTGGCACGGCAGCAGAAAATGTGTTTGCTAACTCTTATGCACATCATGATGTTTGCTGATGTCAAATATGTTCTGCAGAAGGGCTGAAGGAATCTCAAGGCTGAACAAAGGCCAACAGAACCATCTAATTCCCTGCTAACATCCTCGGTCATTGTCCATGCTTAGCCTGCATCCAGGACTAAACTATAACAGTTGCTCTAGCACCTCCCCAGCAGAGAAGGGGGACTGGGAAAAGAAGAGGAGACCACAATTTGAAGACAGATGATTCCTGAAATGGCCAAAGTAATATCAATGCCAAAATAAAGTATTTGAAGTTATACTCATCTCAGAAAACACTTACAATAAACGGGAAGGCATTCCTCACAAGAAGGAGAGAAACAGAGGAAGGAGAAGTCCAAGCAGTAGGATCCCTTTGCTTCAGAAAACTTGCCCTTTTATATGGTGTGACATCTGTGGTCTGGGATACACCTGTAGCCAACTCTGCTCAGCTGCCCCAGTCAGCTCTAAGCTGCTAATGGCCTGCAGAATGTGACCTGTGATTCTGTCTCAGCAAATCCAGGAGAGATGTCATCCAAAATTATCTTGGCTTCTCCAATTTCCTTCACTTGGAGCTGAAAATTAGCAAGAGAAGCACATGCAAACATCTATGTGTGTAGCTATAGGAAAGCAACACACAGAACACTGTATCTCCATAGACCAAATCTAAGAGAGTATTATAAATACTCCCTTAGTATTGTTATAAATACTATCTGAGTCTAAGGGTGTATGATAAATAATGCACATATTCACATATGTATATGTTTTCCAGTAGACAAGAGTCACGATTTTATGTTGTGATGCTGAAAGCCATGGTTCAGAGCCAGGTCTGTCACCACTGAGTCTCTAGCAGGAGCTGGTGCTGTGAATTTCATCCCATTGTCACACAGTGGTGTTGAGCTCTATCTTACCAGACTTTCTGAACTAAGCCCTGTCCAGAAAAACTCTCACATGTGTTACTCCAGGCATGCAAGAAGTTCTTTGTACATATGTTCTTCTGTGAGGTGGAGCTGTACATCTAGTTTCAAGAGTAGGATCCAGATCCTAAACAAGAATTAAGAACATCAATGTCTTCGCGAAACTGAACCTCTCAGTCAACTCCTGGGTATTTTCCTCTACACAATCCTCCAAACTTAATATTGAAAAGAAAGGAGAGAAACAAATAATAAATCTAGATGCAGCATAATGAGATCCAAGACTACACAAAATATTCTTAATCATAGAATCATAGAATCATTAGGGATTGGAAGGGACCCCAAAAGATCATTCAGTCCATTTATTTCATCAAAAAACGAGGAGTAGGGTGAAATTTGCAGAAGGTACATATAATCCTGAATTTCTTAAAACTTATTCAAAAATAAGCTAGTCAACCTAGAAGCCTCGTCAAAGCAAACTCTGGTTTTCTTTTTGGCTCTGAGGTGACCTTATTGTAGCCTTCCAGTATCTGAAGGAGGCCTGCAAAAGGGCTGGGGAGGGGCTTTTTAAGATGTCAGGTAGTGACAGGACTAGGGGGAAATGGAGCAAAGCTGGAGATGGGTAGATTTAGACTGGATGTGAGGAGGAAGTTCTTCACTTTGAGAGTGGTGAGAGCCTGGAATGAGTTGGCCCAGGGAGGTGGTTGGGGCCCCACCCTTGGAGGTGTTTAAGGCCAGGCTGGATGGGGCTCTGGTCAGCCTGGTCTAGAGTGGGGTGTCCCTGCCCATGGTGAGGGAGTTGGAACTGGATGGTCCTGTGGTGTCTTCCAACCCTGACTGACTCTATGGCTTGGTCTAGGTGATCCTGCTGTGGCAGGGGGACTGGACTAGATGACCTTCCAAGGTCCCTTCCAAACCCTAATGATTCTATGATTCTATGAATATCTTTATCTAATTGAAATAAATGTAGTTAGAATAAGCTATATTCTAGCATACTGTAGATATACAAAAGGCTCCACATCTCACAGGGCTTTGTTAGTGGTTGGCAGTAGGCTTTGATGGGACTCATCTGAATAGGACAAGATAGGATAAGCATGAATATCCAACTGCATAATACATTGCATAGCATGATTGCACACATGTCCACGTAACATCTCAGACTGAGGCTTGTGAACACCAGGAATGTTGTCAGTGTGAGCAGAAGAGAAATAATATGAAACCAAACAAGCCAATAGATTGCGTTGCAGAGGAGAAGCTATTGATGGTCTCTTTAGGGACACAGTAGTTGCACTCACACTGAAACATCTTACCCTCACACACCATGCTTCTCCTACCAAATGTGGGTGTCCCAAGAAGCACATCAGTTCAGGACTTTAGTTCAGAGGCCACAGGAGAGGAGCATGCTCTGCTTTAAAAGCATTTTTACATTGGCCCCATCAATTTTAATGTTGTTTTAGGAATCCAGTTCCAGTATCTGCAGGAGCTCTGAGCACCAGGTTTAGGTGATCCTGCTGTTGCAGGCGGATTGGACTAGATGATCTTTCGAGGTCCCTTCCAATCTCTAATGATTCTGTGATTCTATGATTGCTGCCATACCCAGCAACTTGACTACTCTCAGCCATTGGCCTGAGAGCCACACACAGGAGAGCAGCAGAAACTGGGGCACTCTTTGCTTTTGTTTCTTCATCTGTGAGAATTGTCCAGATGACTGTGATTGAGTCAAAGGGTGGCCAGTAAGGGAAATAAAAGAGCCCAGGCTATGCTGGCTGGTTTGAAAGACTAAGTTTGTTTACACCCACTCTTTTTTTCCTCTCTTCTCATTTTCTATGACTTGTGGAGCAGAAGGGTAGGACATGCACACGTGCTGAGTGAGGCTTCAGCACCAAATGAAGAGCTTTTTACAAACAGCAGCAGTAGCACGGGAAGGATAGCTTCCAAGTGTGGACTTCAGACCTAACGCAGCCTGTCTTGTCTCAAAGGACCTTATGGTTCCCTGCAATTATAAATGTGACTGAGTGAGTTTTTCCTCAGCTCTGTTTATATTTGCACATTCTTGCCTGGTTAAAAAGGTTTTTTTGTTTGTTTCACTGGTTCTTTGGGTTTTGTCTCTGTGATGCAGCATATTTGACTGCTTCCCTTGAAACGTCAACTCTATCAAGAGAAGACAGCACTGACTGTCTGGGATTACTCTCCTACATTTGGGAGTAGTTGATATCTACCCCTTAATTTTGATCAATGGGAGAGTTTTATTGGTCTGGGGGTGTTTTTTGACTTCTTGTTTTAAAGTTGATTTTCTTTCCAAACAACACTGTCACAGACATTTGTACTTCTCCCCTTATAAAAGCATGGTTTTCCATAATAAGAAACCAACATGTATTAAATATGTTTCTACTAAATATTACACAGTATCACAGTATTATCAAGGTTGGAAGAGACCTCATAGATCATCAAGTCCAACCTGTCACCACAGAGCTCAAGGCTAGACCATGGCACCAAGTGCCACGTCCAATCCTGCCTTGAACAGCTCCAGAATTGGCGACTCCACCACCTCCCTGGGCAGGCCATTCCAGTGGCCAATGACTCTCTCGGTGAAGAACTTTCTCCTCACCTCAAGCCTAAATTTCCCCTGGCGCAGCTTGAGGCTGTGTCCTCTTGTTCTGGTGCTGGCTGCCTGAGAGAAGAGAGCAACCTCCTCCTGGCCACAACCACCCCTCAGGTAGTTGCAGACAGCAATAAGGTCTCCCCTGAGCCTCCTCTTCTCAAGGCTAAACAATCCCAACTCCCTCAGCCTCTCCTCATAGGGCTTGTGCTCAAGGCCCCTCACCAGCCTCGTTGCCCTTCTCTGGACACGCTCAAGCACCTCAATGTCCTTCCTAAATTGAGGGGCCCAGAACTGGACACAGTACTCAAGGTGCGGCCTAACCAGTGCAGAGTACAGGGGCAGAATGACCTCCCTGCTCCTGCTGGCCACACCATTCCTGATGCAGGCCAGGATGCCATTGGCCCTCTTGGCCACCTGGGCACACTGCTGGCTCATGTTCAGGCGGGTATCAATCAGCACCCCCAGGTCCCTTTCTGTTTGGCTGCTCTCCAGCCACTCCGACCCCAGCCTGTAGCTCTGCATGGGATTGTTGTGGCCAAAGTGCAGCACCCGGCACTTGGACTTATTGAACGCCATCCCGTTGGACTCTGCCCATCTGTCCAGGCGGTCAAGGTCCCGCTGCAGAGCCCTTCTGCCCTCCAACTCAGACACATCTGCCCCCAGCTTTGTATCATCTGCAAACTTGCTGATGACTGACTCAATGCCCTCATCCAGATCATCTATGAAAATGTTAAAGAGGATGGGGCCCAGCACTGATCCCTGAGGAACACCACTAGTGACCGGCCGCCAGCTTGATGTGGCAGCATTCACCACCACCCTCTGGGCTCGGCCCTCCAGCCAGTTCCTAACCCAGCACAGAGTGTTGCCGTCCAAGCCGTGGGCTGACAGCTTAGCCAGCAGTTTGCTGTGGGGGACAGTGTCAAAGGCCTTGCTGAAGTCCAGATAGACCACATCCACAGGCCTCCCCACATCCACCAAGCGGGTCACCTGATCATAGAAGGAGAGCAGGTTGGAGAGGCAAGATCTGCCCTTCCTGAACCCATGTTGGCTGGACCTGAGCCCTTGGCCATCCCTCAGGTGTGCAGTTACTGCCCCCAAGATAACCTGCTCCATCAGTTTCTGCTAAATCTATGTTAGTTGGTGGCAGCAGCAAAGCTGATAACTTCTTGGGGTTTCCTGGCCCTGAGAGCTTTTCCACTATGAAGTTATTCCATCAAAGTCAACGGAGGCAATATGGCTCAGAGCACTCTATCGAAGACTTTCCCAGCTTGTCTACAATGTAAGTGAAGAACCTACACCTCACCTTGAACCTTTCTGCCTACTTGATGAACTTGAATATCTTTTCCGACCTAAATTATTCCATGACTCTATGATTCTGTCTTTTCTTACAAGGAACACCGTTTCTATCCTTGTGTAATCCTCCCAAAATGTTTTTGGTGATCTCTTCCTTCTTGCCTTATCTATCTGCAATACGCAAACGGCATTTTCCTTTCCCCTTCTGCATCTATTTTACTTTTTCATCTCTCACAAGAGTTCTCCTGTGACTCAGGAGAACAGGACATGTCTGGTGTCTGGTGTACGTACCTGGCACACCCTGTGGTATTTTTCACAACAGCTTGATGTTGAGCCATTGCATCCTTTTTGCCACTCAAAGTTGCAAACCTGTGAAAGCTCAAATTTCTCTTACTGAGTTATTTTTTCAAACTGTAGTGCTCATAGCTCAAGATCCTTTGAAATTCAAATCGCATTCACCAAAGGGCTTGCTACACTTTCCAGTGTAGTGGAGGAGTACTAATCATATTTAGTGCATTATTGAAGTTACTAATGAAAGCACTGAATAGCACAAGACTTAGGCTCTTGTAAGTGTTCATTTCACACACCCTCCTATTCTGATCACAGACCACAGTTCACAACTCTCCTAACACACTTTTCCTATCAGCTTTCATGTCAGTTGATTTAGTGTATGCATATTTTGCTCTAAAGGTAGGAGTTTGACCTTTGCCTGGCAGATCTCAAAATACTTTCAATGAAACTGTTTTGCAAAGCCAAAAAGTAGGAAGAGTGTGTTAAAGCCACCGACACAATAGATTCGGAATTGCTGTTGATAAATTCACTTACTGCACTAATAACTAAGATATAATAACAATACTAGCAAAAAGAAAGCTACCTTGCATATTTCTCACCATGTGGTGAAGGCACAACTCTTACCAGGAAGGTGTCCCTGTCTTGGGTAAAGGAAGAGCAGTACAGTCCCTTGACCACCCCTGCTAGCTCTTGAGTCTTTTTTAATCCCCAGAGACTTACTCCCTTTGTGGCCTTTTGTACCTTAACTCCACCAGTCTCTGCCTCCTTCGTTGACCTTTAGCATTATTTGGGTGGAGTGTGGAGTAAAATGGTCATACATGCTTAACAAGTACTTCATAAAGTTCATTACCACATGCAGTGAGGTGTACTTAGTATTAACTTGACATTTAATTAGGCAAAGATCCTTGCTCAGACACTAGCTCCTTCAAAATCTGTGTCAAAGCTGCTGCTTCCTTAGTTTTAGCCAAAAGGGAACTGCCTTATCTTCACAAGACACCCTCCTTCAGCTGTTCCCCTATGCTAGCCCAAGGAATGTCCACCCCCAGAGATAACATAGGAATCTCATGCTCGCAAGCATCTTAACCTTCTACACACAATTCCTGCAACATCAACGTGCATCAGGATGCCACGCGAGCAGCTGGTCGCAAGACCTTGCCAAATTGAAGAGATATTGCACATCCCCTACCTGTAAATAAAATATTGTGATAAATAAATCTATTTCATAGAATCATAGAATCATTAGGGATTGGAAGGGACCTCAAAAGATCATCTAGTCCAATCCACCTGCCACAGCAGGATCACCTAGACCAAGTCACACAGGAACACATCCAGGTGGGTCTTGAACATCTCCAGTATTCAGACACTCCACAACCACCCTGGGCTTCCTTCCCTTGAAAGGCCTTTGCCTTATTTTGGCATGACCTGTCCTTGAAAAATTGGGGCTAAGTGACACCTTTGTACTTGGATTTTTTTCTGAGACTTGTAAATTCCTGGACTGTAAAGCCTTTCCTGAGTAAAAGAAATTGCAGTTTGAAGCCAGTCAGAAGTAGGTGGAAGTTTTTTCAAAAGTTTAACTGAGTAGATTGTGCAAAATGCACAAGATGGCTTCAATCCACTTTCCAGTAGGTTTTCAGTGGTGTAGGATGGAAATGAAGCAGCAGACCTGTTGGTGACACCAGCAGCCATCCTTCCATCCGTGCCTCCTCAGAAGTCAGGTGCTCGTCAAAGCACACTGCGTATAGTCATTTTGCATTTAACAAACCACCTACATTCTTAACAGATAGATGTTATTTGATAATATTTGGCTTTCAAATTGCAGCCTGCAGAAGGATCAGAGGCTACATCATGTGGGAAGGAATTTAAAGTTTTCCTATGTTTTTGTATCTCTTTGCTCTCACAAAATCAGTGGCAAAACTCTTTTGGGGGGGTGAGGTTGGGCAATCTCTCAGTGTGATCAGAAGCTGTTTTGCATTTGATGCACTCAGTTGACTGGCTGAACAATACCTACATTAAATAGAAACCCACTGCAAAGCTCTTCCCTCTTGCATGCCCGAGCTGGTCTGCTGGAAGATGTGAAGTCCATCACATCTTAGAATCATAGAATCATAGAATCATTAGAGATTGGAAGGGACCTCAAAAGATCATCTAGTCCAATCCGCCTGCAACAGCTGGATCACCTAGACCAAGTCGCACGGGAACACATCCAGGTAGGTCTTAAACATCTCCAGTGAGGGAGACTCCACAACCCCCCTGGGCAGCCTGTTCCAGTGCTCCGTCACCCTCACCGTGAAGAAGTTCCTTCTCAGGTTGATGTGGAACCTCTTGTGTTCCAGCTTACACCCATTGCCCCTCGTCCCATCACTACATGACACCGAGAACAGCCCAGCTCCATCCTCCTGACACCCACCCCTCAAATATTTGTAGACATCTTGTGCTCTGCAAAGGTTGGCACAGGTGTGGGAAGCACTGCATTCCCTGATGGCAACCCCTGCATCAGATCATAGAATCATAGAATCATTAGGGATTGGAAGGGACCTCGAAAGATCATCTAGTCCAATCCCCCTGCCAGAGCGGGATCACCTGACTGGAGAAGCCATGGAATCAGAGTCACTCAGGGTAGGAAGGAACAATCATCCAGTTCCAACACCCCCAGCACAGTCAGGGACACCCCACCCTAGACCAGGCTGGCCAGAGCCCCATCTAGCCTGGCCCTAAACACCTCCAGGGATGAGTGTTTAAGGATCCCACCCTGTTTCTCTTGCCTACCATGCCACTATGGCAGAGGTTGCAGTGACTACAGAGCTGATCTTGGAGGGAGTGCTGGGAAAACAGAGTGGTCTCTCATCCCAAGACAAGGTTAACTCTTAGAGAAAAAAGATTTTAAAATGCAGAGTGTGGCTACTTGGCCTTAAAATACTCCTGCCAACTGCAAGTTCATGTTCTACTGCCCCCTCCAAAGCAGCCCTACCACAGCTGACATCTCAGCAGGCAAGACTCAGGGGCACAGTGGCAAGTTGCAGCCAGTGTAATATATGTGTTGTATCCCTGATGCTCACCTGACCCAGGGTTAGCAGGAATGTGTTGTCTTATTGTGCAAAAAAGTGCCTCTAGGTCACTTCAAGAGCATTTCAGATTCCAGTGGGACTAACGGTAGCGTGAACTGCTCCTCTTGGTAGCAAGTGAGTATAGCCCATTCATATGATTTATAACAACTAAAATAAAAATGATCTTTTCCTTCTGAAAATAAATAGAAACAATGTAGTTTAAAATGAGCCTAAAATAGATATTTAAGTCATGAAAAAAGCCTTTCTGTTTTGTTGTTTCAACCTGTAAGAATTTGTATTCATTTTGGCTCCTTCAACAGCAGCTACTAGTGATGAAATAACTGAAGAAAGAGCATCACTCACTGAGTGGGCTCTGAGTAAATCACGTAGTATCATGACCTGTATGTTCCTATTGGGTGGCTGCTGCACTTGCACGGTTCCAAGTGGAGAAGAATGCATGTTTCTGTAGCAACACACAGCTGGCTGATTGGAAAAAAGCACACAAAGGTTATTAATAAAAAATCACACAAGGGGACTTGGAAAGACGAGGCCGTGACTTACTGCTGCTGTCCTTCTTCTCAGAATACATCTGCTTATAATAAACTTTCCTATCTGTGGAAGGAGAAAGATATTCAGCGGTGAGTTATTTGGATTGTTAAAAAAACAACAAATTGAGGAGAGAGTCCATTTTTCAGCATTTTATTTACTACTCCAGGACAAGCTGTGGAGAAGCACTTTCAAAATTCTGAAGCTTTGCCATCATGCTGAGCAAGTACTCGGCAAGGAAAACCCCATTTTGCAGCGGGTTTCAATTACATCTACAGTGGATTTCAGGGCAGTTACATCAGCTCCTACACACTGGGCAAATCAAGAGGCTGATTACAGTGGCTGAGGTGTGGAAACAGGCATCTTGTTGTTCTCTCGGTTATTTCATAGAATCACAGAATCATAGAATCATTAGGGATTGGAAGGGACCTCAAAAGATCATCCTAGTCTAATCCCCCAACACAGCAGCATCACCTAGACCAAGTCACACAGAAACACATCCAGGTGGTTTTGAAACATCGCCAGTGAAGGAGACTCCACAACCACCCTGGGCAGCCTGTGCCAGTGCTCCATCACCCTCACCGGGAAGAAGTTCCTTCTGATATTTATATGGAACCTCCTATGTTCCAGCTTGCACCCATTGGCCCTCGTCCTATCACTACATGACACTGAGAAGATCCTGGCTCCATCCTCCTGACACCCACCCTTCACATATTTACAGACATTAATGAGGTCACCCCTCAGTCTCCTATTCTCCAAGCTCAAGAGATCCAGCTCCCTCAGCCTTTCCTCATAAGGGAGGTTTATTTCACCTCAGTTTTCTTCTGTTAACACACAGATTTCTCAAGAAGCAGTCAGTGTTTGCAAAACAGCCCAGTAATGAACTGTAGGCAGGATTTTGCCTGTTCAGAGATCAGACTGATGATGCAGTTGCCCTTCCTGAGGATCCATGCGTCTACGAACGGTCACCGCGTACTTGCATCGTCTATTCAGGTTTATTTCAAATTTGTGCCTTACATGAGCACAGATTCTGTTCTGATGTTCAACACAAAACAGAAATACTAGCTAGCAACATCTTCCTAGTTTGATAAGTAAATTGACTACTCTTTTCATTTGGGGACTAGGTTTTAAATGGGAGCAGGGGGAGACTTCACAAAAGATGACATGATCTCTTATTTGGCGATGCTTTAAATGCTTGGGGGAAAAGC
The DNA here is from genome assembly GCA_013400115.1 of Rhinopomastus cyanomelas. NCBI lineage: Eukaryota > Metazoa > Chordata > Aves > Bucerotiformes > Rhinopomastidae > Rhinopomastus > Rhinopomastus cyanomelas. The sequence continues at coordinate 156,411 of VXBP01001616.1, forward strand.
CTGCAGACTAAATATGACCTTTGTGAGCTTTTAAAGTAAACCAGTACAAAGTCCTGCCAGGCCTTTAGGAAGACAATTGCAAAATCAGCAAGCCAAACACCATAATCAATTGCTTGTCTAGACATAGTCCTCCCACCTCCTTTCTAGCCCTCACGTCTCTCCATGGTCATTCCTGAAATACCTCAGCAGCGCCTGCCTGCACATCCTTGCAGACAATCTCCCCGAGATGGTCCAAACATCATACATACTGTCCATATGTTTCTTCCTTCTAGTGGACTTGGGGAACAAGTTTCTCTGAATGCAAGAGGAAAGTGAGGAGGCTGGTGTCCATGTGGCTGTGATGATGGGTGCCAGTAAGGATCGCCAGGCTGTCCAAGGAGAGAATTTCTGTTGTCTCCACTGGAACATACATGTGTGGCAATGAGACCTCATATGGGTAGGGGAGCTATGAAATGCCTGCTAGGAGAAGGTGAAAGCTGCTGCAGGAGTCTCTGGCTTTACTGGCTTTTCCTCTCTGCACTCAGCAGACTTGGAGGTGAGAAGACTGCAGGGGCTTCAGCTCCGTGATGCAGCCAAGATGGAAGAAAGCAGGCTGGCTCCTGCTGCCCACAGGAGGGTCTGAGTGTAGCTATAGGCCACGTGGGCCCTGGGGTTCACAGCAGATCCTTGCTTGAAGGAAGGAGTGAGTGGGAGAAGGCTCCCTAACTGTCTCAGGGCTGGTGGACACCATGACCTTGTGCAGGCACTGGGAGGACAAGGGGCTGGCATAGGTAGGGGGCTGTCAATGGCCAAGGAGGCTGTGAAAAGAGGTTTAGCGGGAGCTGGGGTGGAGGACTGGTTTTTCTGGCGGGATAGGGATGCTGTAACCCATAGAACCATGAAAGAGGAGCACACTGAAAGGGCTTCAGTGACTTGAGGACTGCAGAGGACTGGTGAATAGCAGGACAAACTCCCCTCCTGTAATTGCATGACTTAAGCAGAAATTCAGTGCCATTTCCTTTCCAAAAGAAGATGTTGTTTTGATGCAAAGCCATACATTTCACAAACGTGCCAACATACTGGCTGACACAGCTCCTCTTCCAGAAGAAGACTATATTACTTCTTCTAGGTAGGAGGTCAAATAAAGAGGAGAATGGACAGAAACCACATTCCAGTGTATTTGTTATTTCCAAGCTCCTAACTGAGAAAAAACAGAGTTGCACAATGTTTTTAGCTATTTCACCCATGATTGTTCTCCCAGGGATCCAACATTACAAGAGACACTCATGTGGACAGCCTGGGCAAATATATCTTTAAAAATTCCAGCAGGATGAAGAACAAGATTTTCTGGAAATCAGTCCATGCAAAACACTGCCCAAATTCCATTCGAACGAAGAGACACGTCCACAGATTAGACACGTGGACAGCTTTCAGGCTTCAGTTACAAGAACTCTTTAGCTCAGCCTCTACTGTCAGGTGGGAAAACTCACACACTCTTAAAAATGTTATGAGCACCAGCACCACCACCCCCCAGCACCCCCACTCCCTTTTTAGACTTGTAATCCCTGGAAGGATCTTGTGGTTTTAGCTTCTCAGTTTTGGAATCTTCAGTCTGAGAGACTGAAGAGAAAAGAGAAAAAGGCTGAGGAGTCAGCTAGAGCCCTGGACACCTCCGTGCCTGCTCCCTTCGTATTGAGCTGTGTTTCGGGCTCCTCTGCACAGATCTCTGTGACACGAGTCCGACCTATAAGAGCCTGAAACAGCACAAAAGTGACACGAGCCTTGCAGCGCTCCTTGACCTTGGCACGTGCCCCCTGTCAATTTAGTGGTTTTGTCAAGAACTACCCTCTGAGTCCTGCTTGTGTGGAAGAGCTTGGGCATGCACAGCCTCCACTGCCGTTGTTTTGCTGGCATTCTTACGGCATTTGGGGATCCAAATCCCTTCATTTCCTTTGAAGGCCTTCATCTGGCTTCTTAAAGAAAACTGTGAGTCCTGTTGTGGGCATGGAGGATGTTGGGTTAATGGTCATGTTTTCTTTTAATCCTGTGCGTTTGTGCCCAGTCCTAAACACACATTATTTATGCTCTGGGAAGCTAGTTCACTGATCTGCACTGCACTATTTGGCAAGGTGAAGATGGCAGGGTCTCATCTGAAGGGCAGGATGGCTAGTTCCATGATTATTTGCCATAGGTGACACAGGAAGAGGAGCACGCAGATGTCTAGCCAGAGGGAAGAAGTTAAACCACTGATCATAGACAGACTTGGTTCAGGATGACTTAACTGGGTATGTCAGCAGAAATCATAGAATCATAGAATCATTCAGGATTGGAAGGGACCTCAAAAGATCATCCAGTCCAATCCCCCTGACACAGCAGGATCACCTAGGCCAAGTCTCACAGGAACACATTCAGGCAGGTCAGACATCTCCAGTGAGGGAGACTCCACAACCACCCTGGGCAGCCTGTTCCAGTGCTCTGTCAACCTCACTGGGAAGAGTTACATCCCAGGTTTTGGACAGCAGAGTCCATAGGACACGAAAGCCTGGCTCACATTTTTGCTTCTCCAGCTCTTTAAATTCTTATACCCAAGTCACTCATTTCTGCACTGTGTCTAGACATCCTTTGGTGCTTTCCAGCACCTATAGCTGCCTGAGAAGGTGGGGAGGGAGTTGCTGATCTGTCCTTTCTGGGATCCAGTGATAATAGAGGTGGGAATGGCTCCAAGCTTCACCAGAGGAGGTTTAGTCTGGACATTAGGAAGTGTTTTTTTACTGAGATGGTGGTCAAACCCTGGCACAGGCTGCCCAGAGAGATGGTCGATGCCCCAAGTCTGTCAGTGTTTGTGTCTGGACTAACACCCTTGACAACAGGCTTTAACTTTCGGACAGCCCTGAAGCAGTCAGACAACAAGACTGGATTGTCATTGCAGGTCCCTTCCGACCAAAATGGTCTATTTGATTCTGATTTATTTTCGGTCTTGTCCTCTGTGCTTAGTGTTAACTGTGAGTTTATAACTGCTGAGGGTAGTTTTCGATCTCACAGGCTGATTCAGTTCCACAGATTTCACGGCAGTTAAAGGGGGAACTTTTCTCTCAGTCTGCTAGTGCATCAGAGGGTGATGTTCACAATCTTCACTTCTCTGTGGAGAAAATGAATAAGTCACAGCCTCTCAGCAGCCACCATCCTCCAGCTCAAGTTGGACCACATTCACTCTGCAGGGACTGATGGAAGTAGGAGTGGTTTGAATGGGCTTGTTATGTTTTCTGCGTGTGGCGTTGGATAACCTGAACCAAAGAGCCCTTGGGAGAGAGCCTTTAGCAGAACCTTGTCTCTTTGAGCAAACCTGAGGCAGTCCTCCCCTGCATGTATCATACAGTTCAGCCCTTCATGATGAGACAGCTTTACAAATGAAAGATCACTGCTCATTCAGCAGACAGTCATCTTGTGGCTAACACACTCCTGAGTGCCTGAGGAGAGCCAGGAGAGTATAGTAAGTATGGAAGTGGGACAGAGGGAAGAAAAGCACGCAGTGCTATCATTAAAGCAGCCAAAGACAGCGGAGTTCTAGAGCTACAGCTATACAGGACAGGTATGGAAAAGCTCTTACACACACAAAAATTAACGTGGATGTTAACTGGATTTCCAAATGCAATGTGACCTGTGCAGCCATGGTGTCTGTCTCTGCCTGCACCTTCCTTTCACACAAAGTTTGATTCACACACTTCCCCTGCCGGTTTTGGATGGGCAAGAAAGCAGGCAGCTGTTTCAAGGATACCATGGGCTCACAAAATCAGCTGCCATGTTCAGAAAATTCAAAGGACGGCTACTGTGAAAGGGAAGCTGGCCCTTACCAGCCTCACGTCGCATCGGATCATGGGGTGACACGAGCAGGTACCGGTGCCATGGGAGGGAATTGGGAAGATGTTGGGAGTCTCGGGAAAGACACAACACTGACTGTCTTGATTTCAGAGTTACAGTTTTCTTCCCTCTTCTTGACCTTTGTATTTTTCCTGTTGAAGAAGCAATATCTTATGAATTCAACTGAGTATGGGATATACAATAAGCCATAAAAATAAAGCAAAACAAAGAAAAGTGAGTGAAGAGGTTAGGACAGCTGGAGTTATTGCAGAAAGTCATCAGCCAGAAAAAAAACTCCCTAAGAAAACAGACTTTGTTGGCTTTCTTGTTCCCAGAACTGGCTTGGACTCTTTCTGAGACTTTCCCCTCCTCTTATGACTTTCCAGGCTTGCTAAATTTCTCTGTGGCTTCTCAAGGCCAAAAGCAAACTGTGCCTGCAGGAGCACATCCACCTCAACTGTCAAGAGTTTTGCACATTCTTGTTTTCCCTTCCATCACCTCCAAGCAGTCCTAAGTCACAAAGTTCAGGTCATTGCTTGAATTTTTGTACAGTTCAGCCTATGCAAGCCTGGGGCTTTGTGACGTGAGGATGTCACCTGCAAAAAAACAAAAGCCAGAGTGGCTCAAGGCATTGCAGGGAGTCATGTGGACCCCACAGAGTGAGGGTAAAATTGTTATCAAACCAGAGCATCACTTCTACACAGGTGAGGGAGAGGGTGGCAGCAGCATAAGGTGTGAGGCAGCAGAGAAGCAACCTACAGAGAGATGGGCAGGATCTACCCCTCTTTGGAGTAGCAGCCTTCTCCTGTTGCCAAAAGCTCTTCTGAACTCACCTACTTTTAAACCTACTGTAAAAATATCATCCTTAAGGGGCAGCACTGATGGGGTCATTCACAACATGTTCAGAGAAGTGATATGTAAAGGGAGACATAGGTTGGCTCTTCCTCCCTGTGCCAGCCATGCACAGCCGAGTATGTAAGAGTTCAACTCCACTCAGGTTCCTAACCCCTACTTTTTAGGGATCCAGTGAAAAATGTGTTCAGCTTTACCTCAGGCTACCTCATTCCATAGTCTCAAACATCTGTATTCCCTATTGCACAGGCTACATCATGTTCTTCCCCTGCTAATGTCACTGATGTGTAAGTAAGGTAGTGCCACTGGTGGGGGAAAGTCTGCACCCATTGATCTGTAGCTCTGGCAGCTCTGTCCTGACTCCCCATTTGTCAGAGTCACACCAGAATCTTCTTGTGTCATCTCAACAAGAAGGGGGAACAATCACTTCTACTAAGCCATATACTGAAAGAGACTTCTACATTCAGCTTGTCTCCATAAAGGCAAAATTCAAAAATTTCAGTGTCACTTATTTTCAGCTCAGGGCAGCTTCACCTTTGCAGCTTCTCCTGGGAGACAGCAGGTGAGAGGAACTCTTCATAGAATCATAGAATCATTAGGGATTGGAAGAGACCTTGAAAGATCATCTAGTCCAATCCCCCTGCCACAGCAGGATCACCTAGACCAAGTCACACAGGAACACATCCAGGTGGGTTTTAAACATCTCCAGAGAAGGAGACTCCACAACCTCCCTTGGGCAGCCTGTTCCAGTGCTCTGTCACCCTCACTGCTTAAGTGCAGCAGAGGAGGTGAGAGCCCAGCCTCCAGCAGCCTTGCTGTTTCGGTGGTGGCCTTTCACTGTAAATGTAGATGTGGCCCAATTTACCAGCTGTAAATACCTATTGTGCAATGAAGCCCCATGAGCCCTTCTCCTCTCCTCAGCATTTCCACATTGTCAAGGTGAGCAGTAGGCACAAGCTACTGCCACCCAGCGCTCCTGTCTGTCAGACTACTCTCAGATACACAAAAGTCAGTGGTTTCTGCTGCTTTGCAGCAAAAAGAATGATTATTGTTTCTGACTCAGCTCAGAAGATTTTGTCATGTCTGATTTTGCTGGAGGCTCCAGCCCTTTCACGCCAAGTTATGGTATCACGCAGCAAGAACAGCTAAACAGCCCCAGATGGTCTGGTGGGTTTGCTCTGGCCTCTTAGGTTCTCAGCAGCACCGTTGAATGCCCTGTTACTCTTGGACAGTGTAGAGGCTGCTTTTCTGAGCCAGGTTTGTCAACAGTCTAGGTGGATTCTCCAGGGCTCCATTCTGGGGCTCGGTGCGCTTTGGCTTGGCGAGTGTTTAAAGTGCACTCCAGTGTTGAGTAAATCATATCCCCATGTACGACCATAAAGGAATGTGGATGATCCTGTCTGTGGTTGTCCGCAGTATCTTTGTGGAGGTTTTGGAAAGGAGTGATAAACCAAAAAAAGCATCCTTCCAGATATTTTTGAAATGCTACCTCCAAATGCAAGGGAGAAAAAGTTTAAAGAGAAATTAAGCTGTTGTGAGCCTTTTGGACTAGTAACCACTGGTGGAGGAATAAGATCGCTTCTAAAAATATTGCTTAGCCAAAAGCTCTGTGGCTGATTTTTCTTACTGATGCGTGCAGCAAAACACAGAACTATGAAGAAAAATTAAACATTCAGTGACTTGATAGGTAGCTAATGAGCAACAAAACCAGCTTCACTGCACATGCATTGGCCTGCACAAGATAAAGGACATGGCAAAGCTGGCACCAAGGGTTATGGAGAAGCATCATAAACCCACCTGGCCATGTTCCTGTGCAATTTGGTCTAGGTGATCATGCAGTGGCAGGGGGATTGGACTAGAGGATCTTTTGAGGTCACTTCCAAACCCTAACGTTCTGTGATTCTGTGTGATCATCATCATCATCATCCTGCATCATCTTCTAAGGCGGCTCATTTTATTGGCAAAACCTCCAGCTTTGGTGGCAGTGAGGACGCCCCACCTGCCGAGGCTGAGCTAAAGGAATCTGCAGAGACTTCTCAGCATGGCATAAAGCAACAGATTTGCTAGATTTATTGAGGTGTTAGGTTTGGGATTTGCTGTTCAAGCATTCCTTCACTGAGATGCAATGGATACTCTGACTTGCTGAGAACAGAAATCTGGTCTCCATTATGTGCAAGTGCTGTGTCATACGAAGCTGGAATAGAAAGGCACCATTCTTTTAGACCACCTTGGGTCATTATGACTGCATCCTGCCATTGCTCTATATCTGGGTCTCCAAGCTGTGTCCATTAAGAGACCTGAAAAAGTATGAAAGACAGGATATAGCCCTTTGTTCTTTCAGGTTACAATCACAAGAAATCAGAGTGGGATATGGCTCCCAGCACTCTGAGCTGGCCTGCAGCTACCAGCTTTATGAGAATGGCTTGCAGCCCTTGATGTGAAAAGCCTTTGGCAAAACAGGCCATCCTCTGATTGCTTCCAAGCTCTGATATTGCCAAAGAGCAACTCTTTTCTCATTGTACGAACATACCAGCCATTGCAGAGCTTTGGCAGTGGTTTGCATTTAATAACAGGGTGTTCTTGGGTCCTTCTGGCAACACTCTTCTACCTACCTCCATTTATCATGTTTTAGTTGATGTTTTGTTTCTTCATCAAAACCCCATTTGATTTGTCCAATGCTCTTGCGTACTGGATTAGCCCCCTACGTGCACGTTTGGCTGAAAAGCAGCTGAAAGAAGGAGGGGAAGTGCTCAAATCATGTCCCTCTGTGAGTGTCTACAACTGCCTGGCTAAGAGCTCCTCATGGTCCTTCAATCCCCAGCGTCCTTCTTGCAGACCCCACTACCTTGCCTCTTCTGTGGTTATGCTCTGTGCAAAGGATAGTGGTGAACACACTCTTGGTGGTCCCAAGGAAAGCTCTTTCTATCCAGTGGCAGATCCAGCTTCTTCCAGTTTGAGTAGGACTAGAAACACTTCAAAGGGCAAACCCGAAATATGCTTGTTGAAGCTTGATGGCGTAGCATCAGCTCAGTGAAGCAAGATTTGGTCTGCTGCCATAAATGGCTCTGTAGAAGTAAATCTTACCAATAACAAGCCAAAGAGAGGTAGTAGCCTTGTAGTCGGTGATGAAAACCTGGTCCACACACTTCCACTCACAATCCATTTGATGTTTTGTAATTAATGCCAACCAGAAACCTGGGATAGATCTTTAAGTACCCAAGCAGGAACACTGTTTTGGAATTTAAGCCAAGTGACTCTGAACAATTCATTTGTCTAAATATTTTCCTTGTAGAAATCAATTTTCATCCAGAGCACCCTTGTGAAATTTATTTAGGCATTGTATCTCTTCTGGAAAAAAAGTCTCTACAATTTTGCAGTCTTTGAGAATAATTCAATATTGAGGACTATTAAGAGACCAGCTTAAAAAAAACCCCAAACCAACAGCCCTTTCAAAACTAGCTTTTACCACTCCAGAGAAGGAGATTCTACAACCTCCCTAGACAGCCTGTTCCAGTGCTCTGTCACCCTCACCGGGAAGAAGTTCCTTCTGATATTGACGTGGAACCTCCTATGTTCCAGCTCACAACCATTGCCCAGATGACCTTGAGAAGAGCCTGGGTCCATCCTCCTGACACCCATCCTTCACATATTTATAGACATTAATGGTGTCACTCGATGATCTCTTGGGTCCCTTCCAACCCCTAACATCCTATGATCCTCTGATCCCTCAGTCTACTCTTCTCCAAGTTAAAGAGCTCCAGCTTCCTCAGTCTTTCCTCATAAGGCAGGGGTTCTGCTGACCCATTCCTAAAGTCAGCTTTAAACTCAGATAATTGCAAGTGAAAGGGAGATAATATTCATGAAGATTTTACAGACAAAACATTTTCTAATCACAGCAAAACTGTGACATTTCTGGGTTGTAAACTGTAAACTGAAACCTCCTTTTTCCATAAATGTTTGACATTAACAGCTGTGAAGAACAGCAGAGTAAAGAAACATCCAGAGCAAAAGGTCCTTAAGCACAAAAACACGTGATGCTCCAACTGATTGATAAGAGAAGACTTACTGTGCTGCTCTAGTGATTCCTCAGCTCATTCCTGCAGCTCAGGGGGGTTTGCTGTTTGCTCTTGCTCTTGACTCTTGCACGTTCACTTCTGCCAGCAGCAGATATCTCGTTACTGAGTTTTCCTTTTGCTCTTTCTTTCAGTCAGTTTGGAAGGAAGAAGGTGCTGTCCCCAAGAGCTGAAGGCAATGAGTCCTGATTAGCACAGAGCTGTAGGCTGGCCTTGAGCCTTGCAAAAGGACTCATGGCACATCATTCACCTCACATCCCTTTCAAGCCTTTTCCTTCTGGCTTATTGAAGGAACCTCAGAAGACATCAGGAACACTTTGAAATTTGAGTACATAGAGGCAGCAGAGAGGTTCAGGAAAGAACAGGAACTCAATCAGTAGAACACCATCACACTGCCCTTCTTCCCCTTGCAAATCTCCTTAAGTAAATGAAAGTGCAAAGCAATGTCCACTGCTGTCTCCAGCCACCCCTGCGTAGGAGTGAGGGCCATTCTGAATTCGGTTTCCACGAGGGAGATTTATTTTCCTTTAACTTGTGTGGTGGTTACACACAATATTTGGGTGTTGCTGTCGCTATCTTGCCTAAAGCATTACCTCCCCTGCGTGTCCCAGGCTGCTGCTGCTGTACAACAGAGGCAAAACACAGGCTGTTGTTTTGGACTTCTCCTGGGTTTGGAGGCATTTGATGCCTCGTCATGGCCAGTGCTGGGACTCAAAGCTCTCTTAGGCCGTGTGTGCTACTAACCAGCCAGCAATTTTGAAAATATTTTTATTGCTGCTAATTACCCTTCGGGGAGACTGTAAAATGCAGTCTCTGTGGGAATGGCTAGGCTGTCTCTGCCTGGAGGAGAAGCATGGGAGTGATCAGCCACATCTGCTAACCAGAGCACTGCAGTGATCGCTTCTGTGTCCCTGTGCCCACTCTGTGCCAGGCTGCCCAGGGAACTGTACAGCTTTTTCAATTACTGGTGCTCACTTGGTAGGGAAAAGAGTGCCAATCTGTTAGAAATCTGCCTCGTTCTGAAACCAGTACTTCATCGAACCTCCCACCAGCAGACTGCAGACTTCCCAGTTCAAAGCAGCTGCACTGCCATGGTTTGGTCTAGTGGCTGGCGTCTGTGCCATGAGGCTGTCCAAGCAGTGCTGAGGCTACAGCCAGATTTATTCCTGGTGTCCATCTCCATCATTCCATCCATGACATCTGTAAGAGTGTGATGCTGAGGAAAGAGCTCCTGTGGCTATCTGGGACACTGCAGAGCAGTAGTTCTGTCCTGACTTGTGTCACCCTGATGGGGGGGGTCTCAGGACAGCCTAAGTCCACACACAGCCCAAAGACAGCACTCTACCTGCTCCTCTACCTCTATCTACATGGGATCTTCTCCTATCTTTAGTGCCAGCACCAATGCTTCTAACGCCACGGTTGGCATGAGGCAGGAGATAAGTGAGAGAAGGATGTTCAAATGGCTGGGGATGAGAGAGGCATTAAAGTTGCTCCTTTGGTCACCATGTAATTATAGAATTATAATTATAAATTATAAATTATAGAAATATAATCCGAGAAAGTGAAGTTATAGCTGAAGTGCATCACGAAGCTGCACCAGAACATCCTTGAACCACTCACCAGGTCCTACATCTGCAGAATAGGTGCTGTCGCCTGCCCGTTGGGGTCTGCGTGACACCACAGTGAAGCACAGGAAGGAATGAGCACTGAACATTGCTGCAGCAAAGAGAGGAGAGAAAAGCAGGAGGTGAGAAAGTATTTATGCATAAAAATAAAGAGAGATGTGGATGATGACATTAGCACAATTCCTTCCAAGGTGCTGAGGAAAGGACGGGGAGGGGAAAGTCACAGCACTGGGGCAGGGCTGCCCACTACTGCTGAAAAGAAGCTGTTGGGCAGCACAATGCTCTGGACTACACCTTATCCTTGCCACGCTGCCATCCTTGCCCCTCTAGACAGGCTGCTCCTCAAACAGAGATGCGTCCCCGCACACACTGAAGGCACAAAACGCTGGTCCCCACCTCCACCCATGGAAACCTGGACCTGCTTCTGGCCGTGGCCCAGGAGAGTGGTGCCGTGTGAGTAGCACCTCATTTTGTGGCTTTGAACATTGCAGGGCAAATGAAGGATGAAACATTTTCTTTGAGCTCACAATGACCTGCCTCTGCCCAACTAGAGTCGTGCCCAAGCTATTTTAAAACCCTCTTAGAACGCTTTATTGTGTTGTTCAAGAGCAAGATGGGTGAGACTAAAGGCTGTGGCCCGATCTGCGCTGCACTTGGGCTGGGGTCAGTAGAAAACTCCGTCGCAATTTTCCAGTCTGGCTCATCCAAGACTTTTGGAAAGGATTTTGTACTCAAATGCTCTTTGTGCTCGAGGTTTTCCTTCCACAGATTGACTTCTTTTGCAGCTCATCACAGCGCAGCTTGAGTAAGTATTTGCCTGACTGCAGTGAGCTTGATTTTTTAAAAGAGCAAGGCTCAAAAGGCCAGAGATCTGGTAGATCCCTGCCAGACTGAACTGCAAAGTGGAGTGAAGAGCTGTGATTTTGATTCAAAGTCCCACATACAAAACCCTGTCTATCCCAGGGGAGCTTCAACCCAACCGAAGTGTTGTCTTCGAAGGAGCCAAACATTTCAGCATAAAGCCCTTCCTGGAAAGAATTGCAAGCTTGAGCTGACACAACCATGTGAAGAAACTTTGTCCATAACCACAGCAACTGAAAATCAGAACACATGTGCTGTGCCTGAGCTTTGCTTCTGTCAGGAAACGTCCCCTTTTGCCCGGTCTGGACACCTGCTCCTTACCCACATGAGCCCTGCTTCATGCCGTGAGCACTGATACACTGGGAAGGAGGGATCTGGCAGGTGCCTGGTGTTGTCCATGTCAGTTAGGGGCCGATGACCACCTGGTCCTTATGTTACCCACTGCCCTTGATGCCTGGTGTTTCTTGGGAAACCAGCACTGAAACCAGATGGCAGGAGCCAGGGCAGCGAGGAGCACAAGTGGGGCTGGTGCAGCTGCAGCTTGGGAGGCAGGGCTGGCCACACAGACACCAGACCAGTGCAGACTGCTGCCCACACCACACTGAAGGGCACTGGATCTTCAGAGGTACAAGAGTTCCAGGAGACTCTGTGGATCAGAGACAGAAGAGCTGGGGATCAGTCAAGGAAAACACAGCCTGATGCCTTTGGCATACTCACTTCAACCCATGCTCCTGTGTGCTCTTCTCCCACAGTAGGAGTTTCATAAATAACCTGCTCAGAGGGTTTTCTTTCTCTTGACAGCCTTTCAGGACTTGACTTTGAGGCATTAAAAACACTCACAAGTGATGTGAAACACAAGAGAAGCAGGTATCTGCTGCTGGCATTTGTTTTTTTGTGACAGACTTCCTCAGCATCAGCTGCAACATCGCTGAAGGTGGCTCCTTCTTCTGTTCATCTGCATTTTTCTGGGCTCTGTAAACAGTGATGACAGAGTGTTAAAAGACATTAATTTATAGGGTTTCCAGGAGGCAATTGCAGGCAAGCCTCATGACGAGTCTGAACGGAGACTGTTGATGTACTCTTTGTGCAGTACACACCTTCACCTCTCAGTGGCCAGGAAAGCTTTAGCAGCAGTGCCACAATATGAGCAAACAACACAAACATTAAACATCCAGAAGCAGAGGTGCTGTATGGGAGCCCTGGGGGTGCTCTGCCTTTGCGTCCTGCCTGGCACAGGCCACTAGCCCAGAGTGCCTGTAGGATAACCTTGTTCAGACAAAATGATGGACTGCTACATAGCCTTTCCAAGAAGACTTCAGACTTGCTAGGAGCCTTTTTCAAAGTGAAATCCCCCTGAATCATCCCTCTGAGGTTTTCTGGGTCAGACCCATCAAGGTCACAGGTTTGGAGAAGCATGGAGAGATAATTTTAAACAATAGCATTGAAAGTCCTGGGCATGAGCCCTCCTAAGTCATTATGCTTCATTTCTGGAAAATGCTGAACATGGGAAAACTGATGAACTCCCAAGTCAGGTCACAGACCTGTCAGGTACCTACCCTGTGAGCAGTACCTCTCCTACTTTGATATGAGCCAGTGGGTTGAGGTTGTGACACACAAACCTCTGCTTGCTGTGTCATTTGAATAGACAAGGTCCAGGATGGTAGAATTTTAGTGATAAGACTTGTGCTGTGATTTGTGATTGTTTTTCCTACCCTCAGTGTTAAAAACACATCTGAAATCCTGACTTTCCACTAATGGGTGGCATGAAATCACTTTATGTCAGGATGTCATTTTAAAAGCCTACCAGTGCAAAAATAAACACAATCATAGCATCATGGGGTAATTAAGGATTGGAAGGACCTTGAAAGATCATCTAGTCCAATCCCCCTGACACAGCAGGATCACCTAGACCAAGTCGCACAGGAACACATCCAGATGGGTTTTAAACATCTCCAGAGAAGGAGACTCCACAACCACCCTGGGCAGCCTGTTCCAGTGCTCTGTCACCCTCACTGGGAAGAAGTTCACATAGAAAACATGTTTGCTGGCACTCCAGCACTGGATAGCAAACTCTTCATGGACACGGTAACTCCAACCCCAGAGTGATGCAGTAATTTAGACAATAGTTCACAACAGCCAGCAGAATCACACAAGGTTCCTGCTGACTTCAGCAAGGGCAGGATCAGTCCCACAGGACACTCTGCTTACAGGGTTTAACCTCACATTTGCCAGTGGAGAGAGCCACGCAAGCCATCTCTTACCTCACTATGTCCCAGTGCCCTGAGGCTGCTGTAGGAAAACTTCTGCTGAACAAAGTATGGGAGGAAAAGATGGGACCCAGTGGGCCTGCTTTAGGTACCACACTGTTCTCCAGCAGTACTTGCCTAAGTGTCCAGTATGGTTAAAAATAACTTTGTAGGTGGGTCCACACAGAGGACTGCAAAGTGAAGGCATGGGTGATGGCCCTAACCTGCTGCTGCAGTGATGGTTGGGCACCACGTGGTTCTGAACATGGACAATCCCCTGTTCCTACACAGAATCATAGAATCATTACAGACTGGAAGGGACCTCGAAAAGTCATCTAGTCCAATCCCTCTGCAACAGCAGGATCACCTAGACCAAATCACACAGGAACACCACAGAAGGTGACATTTCCCAATGGCTTCAAACTGATCTGAGTGCGGGCTGCTCACAGGAGCTATCTGATTCTCTTTTTCTCTGGGCTGGTTCCTGCCCTCCTCTATGCTGCTGGGACTGCTCATCTTTTGGTAGGTTTAGTAGATGTTGCTTTCAGAGAAAGTCACTTGTCTGCTGCAACATTCAGCCCAGCAAGCCTCGGGTCCCCCCTGTTCTGGGGGACTAACTCTTCAGTGCCATTGTGAAATCACAGCCTGCTTGTGAGCAGTCCTGGCCACCAGTGCCAGCAGCAAGGGTCAAATCCCAACTGTTGCAGAAGCAGGCAAAAAATAGAAGATGGGATGTTTGGAGCCACACAAAGCAAAGATGTAACTGCTGTCATTTGGAGCTGGGCTAATAAACGTCATGGCTTTGGTCGATGAAATCCCAGTGTACCACAGTGATTTAACCCTTTACACCTTCAGCAGCTGCGCAAACTTGCTTAAGCTGATCATGAAACTGATCAACAACCATAACCCTGCCCAAAGCACTAAATTAGCTGGTTAGAGAGGGTATCGGTTCTCCCATGCTGTCCTTTGATTTCTGTTCACACAAACAGTGCTGGGACAAGAACGGGGATGCTGAAGACTTGGTTGTCATGGATCACACTGGGAGTAGCCAGCAGCTCAGGCCAGCACCTGACCTGCTGCAGACCTCAGCTGAGATGCATGTGCAGAGGGTGGGGGATGCTGGCAGAAGCATCCCCACAGGCTTAGCTAAACCAGACTCCCAGACACAAGAAGGACTAATGGATCTGGCAGGTGGGAGCACCCTGAGACATCACAGAGCTCTGAAGAACAGTTTAGTGAGGAAATCTCTGTACACACAGCAGTCCACCCACCTGTCCAGTGGGGCAGTTCCACTGGGGTACTGCATGAGGTGCTGTATGGGAGATGCACAGCAGGCTGGTTCTACACCTGTGTCTGGCAGCAACGTGCTGGCAGCGCGAGGCAGCAAGTCGTGTGGATGCTGCATCCCCTCTGCACCAGCCAAAGCAGGGGCAGATACCCTGTTCCCAACCAGAGGGAAGGAAGCTGAGCTTAATGAAGCTCACCAATAATTAATTAGGGGGCAAAGAGAAACAAAAGCAGTAGCTGAGGGTTTAAACAGGGGAGCAGTCTGGCACCAGCGTGGCTGCCAGGCCTCTTTTTCTTTTCTTTTGGGGCTGTGTGGAGGCAGCAGCGGGGAGACATTTCTGAGGGCTCCTGGTTCAGCATCAACGCAGGCAGTTAGAGGGGATGGTGAAGACATTGAGGTCCTTAGGCACTCCCGGTGTGAAAGTCTGGCCACAGTGAAGCTGGTGGGAATGCTGCCACTGCTTTCCACTGAACCATGATTTCACCCCGTAGGTATTAGCTTTTCCTCTCCTCCCAAGACCAGCACAGATATTAGAAAACCACAGCTATCAGAGCTGCACATGAGTATTCCACGCCACAAACCTGGCACAGAATGAACCTGTGAGGACAGGCCAGAGAGCAGTGAAGATGGAACACAACAAAGAGCAGTTAGAAGTGACCAAAAAGAGCAGATTCTGCCTTTAGTGGGAAATAATACTGTGCTCCACAAAACCAATCAGCTGGCACACACGGCTTAAAGCTTGCTGTGAACTTTGTTCTCCTACACTTGTATACAGAGTCTTCTGGCACCTTTGGTCTTTCTCCAGTCTAGGCTGGAAGATGCACCAGGTCCAGGTTTCGTGTAGGGAAAAGGGGAACAGTTGCACTGACTAAAACATCTCTTGCCTTGTTTTCACATCCATGTGGCACCACGTCACCTGGTCACCAAGAGGGCCCAACTGATGGTATCACAGTATCACAGTATCACAGATTATCAAGGTTGGAAGAGACCTCATAGATCATCAAGTCCAACCTGTCACCACAGAGCTCAAGGCTAGACCATGGCACCAAGTGCCACGTCCAATCCTGCCTTGAACAGCTCCAGAGTTGGCGACTCCACCACCTCCCTGGGCAGGCCATTCCTGCCCACATGGTGCTGCACATGTGACCGATGTGCACTTTCAGTGGGTGGTCCTCTCAGGGATGCTCCCTTGGGCTTTAGCTGAGAAATAACCAAGTGTTCTAACGGGGCAGGGAAGAGAGTTATGAATGCCTGGCGCTGAGGAACTGCTGTGTAGTTCACACAACTGCTTTCTAAAAGCTTCTTTTCATAGCCTGGACTGCTGCCTGCTTCTGTTCACCATGATAAGGAGAGAAGCTGCTGTAGCACATATAAACGAGACTAAACGGGAAAGTGAAACCGATGGTGACGTCAAAAACACACATTTGGAAGGTGGCTTTTTTTGGATGCCTCTCTTCTTGCAGCCCAGAGGAAATCAGCTGTGCTGCAGGTGTTTTCTAGGAAGGGTTCAAATTTGAAACCTGCCAAATGACCCAAAAGCCGTGCAGATGGAGAGTCCATTGCGGCTGCCAACCCACAGGTACGGTGGGAATTTTGCTCAGAATTGTGTCCAGTTCCTTTCACTTGTGATTTTGGTGGCTGAAACAACTCTGGAGGCCAAATTTTTCATCTATCTTGAAGTCACTCAATCTTTGCCCTATTTTATAGGCTTTTTCCTGCTTTAGTTTGTCCTGGGTTCATATATCCCAACACACTTTTGTTTGAGATGGTCTCTGTGACCTTTCCAAAGGGACACCCACACATTTCAGAAGGCGTAATTGAGGGGTTCGTGGCAGTTTTCTACCTGACACGAAGGCAGCGTTTCAGAGTTCGGCTATGAAATCTGCTCTGATGTTGGATCTCTACAATGCACTGGGGACATCAGCCATGAGCTGGGGAAACATCTCAAACCTGACTGGCATGCACATGAAGTAACATCACCCAGCACGTGGCACCTGGCATTAATGGGGCAACACATCAGCCCTTGCTGCTGTGCGAGGGTGCTCCTGCAGAGACTCATCGCAACGAGGAGCTGTGACTGTCCAGGATGGAGGAGAAGGCTCTTTGGAGATCTTATTGCAGCCTTCCAGTGCTTAAAGAGAGCCTAAAGGAAAGATGGAGACAGTTTTCAAAGCAAGCCTGCTTGTGCACCAGAAGTAATGGTTTTAAACTAAAAGAGGGAGATTTAGACTGGATATATGGAATAAATTTTCTACAATGAGGGTGGTGAAGCACTGGAGCAAGTTGCTCAGAGAGGTGGTAGATGCCGCAGCCATGAAGACATTCAAAGAGGGGGCTCTAAGCAACCTGCTCTAGGTGTAGATATCTCTGCTCACTGCCCTGGGCTGGACTAAGCTGCCTCTAGGGTCCCTTCCAGCTCAACGTGTTCTATGATTCTATCGTCCTCTAAGGACCCGAATACAGTAACAGAAGTCCAGATCCCTCACACAGCCTGACTCCACTAGCCATGTCCCTAACTCAGGACACCAAGCTCTTCTGATTTCCAGAAGGAGTCAGGATATGCATTTCCAAGCTGTTTTCTCTCTTCTCTGGAGGCCGGTGGTGATCATGAAAGCTGGAACGTTTTTGTGACATGGGATTTCTGGCTCCCGAGGGTGAGACCTCTGTTGTGCAGCATCACAAACCTGGGTCACGCTGCACCGTGGCTCTTGTCCTAACAGGCCTCTTTTGGAGGATGATGATTTACAGAGGCTGACTGCCTGCAATGGGTGCCTGAGGGCCAGCTAAGAAAAGACAACTCTTGTTCTTGGAAGTAAATAAACGCAGAGAACCCACAGTGCCACAAGGAAGTGCTTAGGAGTAGGAGCCACATGGACCATTGGCAGACAGTGCCAGAGAACTCGTGTTTCTGGCTGCGTCCCCTGTGTGGTTTATCCGCAGGGCTCTTTCCTTTTCCCCTTTGCATGCCATGCCATGCCACACCGAGTTTGCTCTGCCTGTCACTTGCGGTAGGAACGCAGCCGGCAGGCACTGGGATACCGGGTGGTGTTTGCACGTCCAAACCACTTGTTTTCACACACGGTCGTGGCAGGGGCTCCGTGCATGCGTTCTTCAGCCAGGGGCTCTCTGGAGACCCAGATTTCTTCGAGAAATTTCATGTCTGCAAACTGTTCTACACTCAGTTCTGCAGCTGATCCGCGTTACAATTCCCTGTTCTCCCCATTGTTCAGAACCGGTGATCGTGTACAAGCAGATCAATAAGAGAAAATAGCAAAGCCCTGCTCTCAGCTTTGACTGGACTAGTTGATCTGTCAAGGTCCCTTCCAAACCCTAACGTTCTTTGATTCTGTGGTTCAATATCTGGGGGTTTGGTGGTTTTTTTTAATACCAAGAGCAGCTAGATCCTATTTTGCAATCTAAGCTTCAGTGGTTTGTTTTCTGAAGCTGAGCCTGTTGGGATTTTGCACTTGTGCACAAGCAGTAAACTTGCCGGGTCTTTCTGCACCGACACCGCAACGAGCGAGTCAAGCCGATGTTAAACCCATCCTCTCAGAAGAATGAAACTTCCTGCACCGCGTGTCAGCCGAGAGCTCCCTCATGGGCAGTACCGAGCTTCTAGGGGGCTTTCTAGTGTCTTAAACTTGTCAGTTGAAATTTATATTTCTGAGTGGTTTTTTGAAAGGAAAACATGCCAAAAAAGTACTTTGGCCAGGCTCCTCCACCCCACCGGCTGCGTGGATGTGCAGAGCCAGCACCTCTCCCGCCAGGCAGCAGCTCAGTGCCTCTCACAGAAACTCACGGGATTCTTGGAAACCCTGCGTCCCCAGAGCCAGAAAGCAAGCAGCACTGGGACCTTGTGTGACTCTTCCCTTTGGTGACCGAGTACTTCCTACAGGGCCCAGCACAGGGAGGGAGGAGCTGCCTTCAGCTGAGTAACCTTCATTCATACTCTGCTGAGTGGTCAACAGTAAAATCAGAGTTCATCAGAGGAGGACAGTTCTCCCACTCAGCTCTGAGGATGGCAGCGGTGCCACTCTGCAGCTGTGGCTCCGCCACACCGCTCCTCTACGCTGGTGAGCAAAACCTTATGAAGAACAGAGTTCCAAACAATCTGTTGTAGATACCAAGCTCCTTGGTGGGACTGCACTCTGGGTCAGTTTGGCTGACAAGGAGCATGCACCACGTTGCCACAGAAGAGTGGAAGGAAGACAGCAGTTTCAGAAGATGGGTCTCAGCACAGCCTTGTCCCCAAGGGTGACTATTTTGCTCTCATTGATACCCAAGAGGTCACTGGGACCCCAAAACCTTGCATCTTACCAGATCCAATATGGGGTGTGTGAGGCTCATTTGCAATATGCTTGCAGAACCACGAGAGGCTTCACTCTGCAGATTTTGCTGCTGTGGCTGCTACAGGCTTTGTCTTTGCAGCAACTGCAGTTTGCTACCAAAAACATTGAACGGGAGGACACGGTCCCACCTTCAGTGTCTGGCTATAAAGCACCAAGCTGGGGGAGCTGCACAGAGGAGACCAGAGGTGGCCGGGATACAGTGTGAATGAACCAGTGGGGCTTAAATTTGCCTGACACGGGGCAGGTAAGTGGCCTCCTGACAGGTCCTCTTCTATTCAGCAGCATAGAATTAACCTGCATCAGGGTTGGAAACAAGCTGGTGAATGGCAATGAGATGTTTTCAGGCCAGTTTCTTCCACGGAAGATGTCTGATGGAAGATGTGTTTTGGATGTTTGATCTTTTCCCAGGTAGCACTGAAAGGAAGAGAAGACAGGTGGCATCCAGCACTCCACCGGAAAGTTACTGAGAAGCCTTGAGAAGTTTCTTTATGCCTTATTCTTTGACTTCATCTTCCCCAAGATAAGGCTTGGTGTTTGTAGGAGTCAGTGGCTGCACCGCTGGTGTCTCTCCCGCAGGGAGCTGGGCAAATAAGTTCCCTGTGCCAAAGAACTCCAGGCAGAGTTGGGCACGATGCTGCACCAAGTAATGGGAGAAGGACAAACAGAAACATTTTATTTGACCAAAGGACTTTGTGAACTTTGCACATTTTAAGTGTTCCCCACCACGAAAGAAAAACCAAGGTAGTGTGTGCAGCTGGAAACATTGGATGTGCTCGAAATATTTGCCTGGCAGGAAGAGACTCCCACAGCAAGAGTCTCTCCTGCCAGTGGCAAGAGATACTCTGCCTGTCACTTGCAGGAAAATGAAAGGATTTTAAAAAGAAATAGGAGAGCAATATAGTTTTGTGTCTGACCACGAGCCAGTGCCATTGGGCTATTCACAGCAAAACCCAAAGATCATCTATCTCTGTTCTACAAACAGTGCTTACGGAGGGACAAGCCACCCGTCGTTTTGCACTGACCAGCTCAAGAGACCTGGTTAACCACTGCGTTAACTGAGATTTGGTGAAGTCAGGCCATGGCTACTGCTCTTGGTCATCTCTCCCCCTCTATGATCTTTCCAGTTTCTTACATGAAAATCAGCGTTTTATTGACTGTGCTCCTGTCAAGTCTTTTACCGTGGTGTCTCTGAGCTCCTGGTGACTGCTGGTGAATGTTGTCTCTACCAGGCTCTGAGTGGACCAACTGAGTTGGAGCTTGTAGTTTCAGGCTGTAGCCAAAAGGGTTAATGTGGAATTTTATGAAGTCTATGAAGAAATTACAGAATTGTAGAATCATTTTGGTTGGAAGAGAGATCATCATGTCCAACCATTATTAGAAACAGGGGAGAACTGGTAAGTCTGTTCCTGGAGAACCAGATCTCCAAGACCTGATTATATTATCCACCTCTTGAAGATGCTGAACAATTGGAGAAGAACACAGTTTGCTGCCAGACAGAGGCATGGTCTGGAAAACATCAGGTTCTGGCCTACAGGACATCCAATGTCCTCCAAGGCAGCTCTCAGCATTGCTTTTTCCTGCTGTTGCCAAGCAAATCAGCTGGTCAGAACTGGTGAAGAAATCCAGCTTGCAGACGCCTTGCTGCCCCCCTGCAAGCCCAGTGCTGTACTTGACATGTTTCCTCTAGTAAAAATTATCTCGGGGAAAATCATGGAAAACAAAAGCCTGCCTGATGAAAAGCTATTGCCATCTGCAGCTGCAAGGTTGATGAGACCTAGTCAAAGGCAATTAAAGCGACACTCCCCTCAGTGTTTCAAGAAGAACATCAGATAAAGTTCTTCAGCCCTGGAAGATGTTTACATCAGGAGAAGGAAAAGATGCTGTCCAGAGGTTCTAGGGACATAGGCTGTGCTGAGAGCTAGGGATACTGCTTCCCTGAGCAGCACTGCTGCAGAGACTATGAGCAACACTTAATTATTGATGGTGTATCTGACCTACAAATTGTTCTGCAGCAAGAGGTTTCTTACCTGTGTAGTGCCAGTGACGTCCCTCATGGTGTGCAATCAAAAGATGCTGCAAATTAAATACAATCAGCATAGAGTCACAAATAACAAATTCAGTTTGCATGTTTTTCTAAGAATTTCTTCTGGAGACTTTTATTTTGAACACCACCTAACTTTATCATTAACTCCACAAACTTGCCATGGACTAGAGCACATGCAGAACTATTACTGGTCTCTAACTGGGGAGCTGGCAGCGGGAGCCAAGGCCCATCCCTGGCTGAGATCCTACATGGTGAGTCTGGTCCATCAGCTGACTCCATCAGCATGTTTCAAGCATTGGGTTGTCCCGTGTGAATTTGTTCAAACCCAAATGGGAACTACTGACCCAGTAATACCCATTATTAGAAATTAATTGAGAAGCTTCAGTCATGCTAGAGAGAGAACTGGTGCTACAAAACATCCTGGTTTGCATGCCTGGAGAAAGCCTTTCATAAAATATGCATGTTTT
Organism: Rhinopomastus cyanomelas; assembly: GCA_013400115.1. Lineage (NCBI taxonomy): Eukaryota > Metazoa > Chordata > Aves > Bucerotiformes > Rhinopomastidae > Rhinopomastus > Rhinopomastus cyanomelas. The sequence continues at coordinate 178,053 of VXBP01001616.1, forward strand.
CAAATCTCTTGTGTAAACCATGTGTCTCTCGTGTTGCCTGTCTCATTTCTTGTAGCACAAAAGGATGTGGCACCCATGTCTTTTTCATCAGGAGTTAAAGAGTCTTCCCTGACCCTTTGTGCAGGGAGGCAGAGGGCAGTGCCACGCGGCAGCCCATCCAGGGACAAGGGTCCCCAGTGCCACAACTAGCTGCCTTAGCACATGGAAGCTCACTCATGGATCCGCTTGCAGGCCAAAGGTAGAGCATGTTGTCCTAGAAATTAAGGATTTGTAACTAATTGGCTTCTTGGTGACTACCTACCAAAGTGTATTAGCACAGGAGAAGTTCTGATTCAAAATAGTATAAAATATTCCACATCCGTCCGAGAAGGAACTTCTTCCCACTGAGGGTGACAGAGCATTGGAATGAGCTGCCTGGGGGGAGGGTGGAGTCTCCTTCTCTGAAGACATTTAAAACCCTCCTGGATGTGTTCCCGTGTGACTTGGTCTGGGTGGTCCTGCTGTGGCAGGAGGATTGGACTAGATGATCTTTGGAGGTCCCTTCCAATCCCTAATGTTCTGTGATTCTGTGATTATGCTTTTAAGGAAGAACGAGCATGGGAAGCTGATGGTGACTTGGAAGAAACCAGTAATCCTGTAATGGGGGCAGGGCAGGAAGAGGGAAATGTTACTGGAGAACCATCAGGTAAGCTATGGCTCTTCCCCAGCCTGCCAGTGAGTGAGCAGCAAGCCTCATGCTTTCCAGAATGGGAAATGGCCTCTAGTTCAAACAAACAAACAAACACCACAGGGCTGCTGATGTGGAGGCAAGCCCTAGGGGAAGAAAAGCTGGGGTGGCCTTGGGGTATTTTTTGGATGCCTCAGTCTGAGTTGCAGCAGCTGTGCTGTGTACATCCCTACACAACTGAGGAGTGAATGGCAGCCCTCAGGGGCTGGCACTGCTCTGCCAAAGGCAGCCTGTCTGTGAAGCTCTGCTGGGAGGTTCTGGAGAAAGGCAGCTGTCTCATTTCTTTAATAATTCTTGCTCTCAAAAGACACAGCATCTTCAGGCCCCCTCTCTGAAGGACCAGCTGAATATCTCCGTGACAAACACTCCTGTAGTTAAACATTGCAGCAGCTCCGTTGGGTGCTGTTGGTGCGTGCCAAGCGCAGCCAGCGGTGGCTGAGGAAGCAGTAATTAGCTCACTTGTGTGATAAAGGTACCGAAGTGTCTCCCACCATGCAAGTGTCCTGCATCCACCTCTACTGACTTTAGGCTAACAGTGGCCGTGATGGACCTGTGGCTATTTTTGCACCTTCCAAATCAGAGATTGACAGACACAAGCTCCTATTTGCCCAGAGGGTTTGGAGGACCAGTGGCTCTCAACAAGAAGTGGAGTAGGCAACAGAGAAGTTTGGGAACTGCTTTCCCATGTTGAGTAGTGTTTCATGTGATCTTAGAGATTCCTTCCAACCAAAACAATTCTTCTTCAGAGTAAGATACCAACTCTTAGAGCCTTTGCAAGGTTCTAAGACAACAGAGGCTTTCTTCTCACAAAGGAAAGCCAAGCAGAATGCTCAGCCCTCTCTCTGAGTCAAAGGAACTGAACAGTGACCAGGTCTAGTGACCTACCTCACCTGACTCTGCAGGTCATCAGGGGCACTGAACACATCAGGGGCACATGAGCTGCTCCTTGGGGTCTGCAGCTATCCAGATGGTGACAATCCTCCTCTGCTTCTTTACTTTTTTAAAAAAATGCATCATGCCCAGGAGTGAGTGCTTGGTGTTTGCTCAGGACTGGTGCTGGGAGACAGCAGCAGCAGCCCACAAGTTGAAGTGAGATAGGATCCTTCATATCCAGTGGAGAGAGTGTACTTACGACCTCCTTATGCCTCCCAAACCCTTCAGTCAGGAGAATGCCTTAGGGGAGAGGAGGAGATGGGATGCTGGAACCATTACTCAATGCCAAACAAAATCCATCAAGCCCTCGCACCTGAATTTGAATCTCATTTTGTTTCCTGATAGATCCAAACCCTGAGGGTAAAACTTTTAAATCCCATTTAACAAGACAAAGTGAGTGAGATTGCTGTGTGTTTCATACAGTCACTGTACCAGGTCCCTAGTCCTGAGTGTGGCTGTCACAGAGCAGTCTAAAGTGTCTGTGGATGGTGAATGAGTGTGGGGTTCTCACTGCCCTAGTGCATTACACTGAGTCTTTAAAGCAAAAGTTGATCCAGTTCTAGAGCAGACAACCCTGGTCTCACTCATCTGTGAAGGCAGCACTCCCCAGAGAGGGGCAACACAAAGATTTAACCTCCAGCAGGCTTCTCACAGCACAATTCCCTTCCTTCCTTTTCATTTTCTTCACTTGCTCACCTCAGAGATCTTCTCATTCACATCAAAAAGTTCTGCAAAGTTTTAGCCCAATAGTGCCTTTTCCAGCCTTTGTAAACTGGTGTAGTAACACACGGCTTTTTTTAGAGGAAATCTGCTGAGTGGAGATCTTCCAGCACCACCTCACCTGATCTATTGTAAAAGAATCATAGAATCATTAGGGATTGGAAAGGACTTCAAAAGATCATCCAGTCCAATCCCCCTGCCACAGCAGCATCACCTAGGCCAAGTTACACAGGAACACATCCAGGTGGATTTTAAATGTCTCTAGTGAAGAAGACTCCACAACCCCCCTGGGCAGCCTGTTCCAGTCCTCCACCACCCTCACTATGAAGAAGTTCCTTCTGATATTGATGTGGAACCTTCTATGTTCCAGCTTACACCCATTGCCCCTTGTCCTATCACTAGATGACATTGAGAAGAGCCTGGCTCCAACCTCCTGACACCCACCCCTCACACATTATAAACATTAATGAGGTCACCCCTCAGTCTCCTCTGCTCCAAGCTAAAGAGACCCAGCTCCCTCAGCCTCTCCTCATAACAGAGGTGCTCCACTTCCTTCATCATCCTTGTTGCTCTATGCTGGACTCCCTCCAGCAGCTCCACATCCCTCTTGAACTGAGGAGCCCAGAACTGGACACAAGACTCCAGATGTGGTCTGACCACTGCAGAGTAGAGGGGGAGAAGAACCTCTCTTGATCTGCTAACCACCCCTCTTCTGATCCACCCCAGGATGCTGTTGGCCCTCTTGGCCACAAGAGCACACTGCTGGCTCATGGTCATCCTGCTGTCCAGCAGGACCCCCAGGTCCCTCTCTCCTACACTGCTCTCCAAAAGGTCACTCCCCAGCCTATACTGGTACCTGGGGTTGCTCTTGCCCAGATGCCAGACTCTACACTTACCCTTCATTACTTTTCTCCCTGCCCAGCTCTCCAGCCTGTCCAGGTCTTGCTGAATGGAACAAAATGGAGAAGAAGAAAGGATGTTTAATTGAAGTATTTCACACTGGTTTCCCCTTCTTTCACACATATTTGCATTTGTGGCAGAGGCACACATCCACTTCACCGGTACAAGATGAGTGAACTTAGGTTCTGCGTTTCCCCCAGCCCTTCCCACTAAAACGATTGCTTTGTATTATAAAAGCAATGACCCCAGTGAGAGAGCTGGGTAAAGTTCAGGCCACAGAAAATGAGTGCAAGTCAGATCAGCAGCAGGAACCTAAGCAGGAGAGGGGGTGAGAGGATGTGTTCACCTAAACGCAAAGCTACTCACCAAAGGAAAAGCCAATGCTCTAGGACTGCAGACCACAGCCTCCCCCTGCACAGCCACAGACATTGGTTCTGTGCAAGGTGACCCAGACACAGGGACAAACTAGGCTGAAGCTCTGCTTTTCTGTTGTAATTACCATCTGCTTATCAGCTGGTCCTTGTCAGCCCTCAGAGCCAAGTCTGAGATGCTCCAGCATCTGGACACAGACATCTCAGCTGGCCGGTGCACAAAACATCCAGTCTCTGGCAATGCTGCTGAACGCAGTCTGTGCCGCAAGCACGCAAGTGCTGGCAGCCCACCTCCAGCCAGCCCTGTCCCCGTGTCTGCCCAGAAGAAGGGCACAGAATGCTGCGGTGTTGCAGAGGAGGAGCTGGCTGAGAAGTGCTCTGCTTCCAGCTCTCAGCGTTGGCTCAAGACTCACGCAAACATTTCTTAGGAAGGGATATCTACAGAGCAGGCATCATGTGCCTTGCAGGGGAAACCACACAGCACAAACAAGGAAATCAGCTGATCTGTGCAGAGCAGAGAACAGCCACCCAGCTGATGAGATTTATACTGCCTTTTCTGGGATGTGCCCTGCAGAGCTGCTCCCAGGCCACCTGTGGCAGCCTCGCCGATGCCAGTCAGGTACATCTCTCTCGGCAGACTCCCTGGGCTCACACAGTCCTACACGTGGTGGTTGCCTGTGGACAACAGGAACTGGTCCTCCCAGGAAAGCTGCCAGCAGACACCCCCCGTACCAAGGAGGATGGTGACAGCTGAAGGGGCTGGAGGAGGTCAGAGTTGGGTTAAGGCATATCAAGAAAGAGGTCTGAATGCACAGTGCCAGGGAGGGGACACGTTGGAGCAAGCCCAGAGGAGGCCACACAGATGAGTCAAGGGCTGGAGCACTTTTGGTATGAGGACAGGCTGAGGGAACTGCAGTTGTTCAGCCTAGGGAACAGAAGACTCTGGGGGGAAGTCCCTGAAGGCAACCTACAGGAAGGCTATAAAGAGACTTTTCACAAGGGTAGGTAGCGATAGGGCAAGGTGGAATGGTTTTAAACTGAAGGAGAGTAGGTTTAGACTGGGCCTCAGGAAGAAGTTCTTCAGTACAAGGATGGTGAGACTCTGGAATAGACTGCCCAGAGAGGCTGTGGATGCCCCCTCCTTGCAGGTGTTCAAGGCCAGGTTGCGTGGTTCTTAAGTAACCAAGTCTAACTGAGAGGCATCCCTCATGCCCGTGGCAGGGAGGCTGGAGGAGATGATCTCTAAGGTCCCTTCCAACCTTAACAAGTCTATAAGTCTGTGATTCTATGATTCTATGAAAGCAGGCTGTTGGATGAAGTTTCTTCCCTATTCAGCTGAGATCCTGATCCCTCTTCTAAGCAGGTCTAAGCTGCTTCTGAGACATGGGTGCCTGTTCAGCACTGCTCCTCCTCTCCTGCTTCTCCTCCCTCATCCAGAGGAATGTAGGGCAACATCTGGGGGACGCAGCCCAGCACCTCTCACTCTGTCATAACAAAGTGCTTGAAAGTTGTTCTTGGTCTGACCGCTGAGGAGCTCTAAAGAAGTCTTCACCTGACTGTATTTCAGACTATTCTGCTAGTGCTTGCAAAAACAACAGGAGAGCATCCCACTCCCAGATTTAACAGTGCCAGTGTTCTTTACATTTTTTAGAAGTCTTTTCTTCAGACCCATTCCCAGAACAGAAATCTTTTGATGCAGCTCTAGTGTGGATGCAGTGATGACTTCCTCCCAGTCATCCCTGAAATGGCCACTGGAGCAGCTCTAGGTGTGCGATTCGCAGGTGGTGATCCACACCACAGGAACTGCTTGTGGCACTGGACAGTTAAATATGTAGATATTTCCCAGTGTGAGTTTCCCAGTGGGGCTGTGCACCTCACCCACTCAAGAGAGTTTCTCTTTCCAGTGCTACAAAAGGGGACAGGACAGGCGAACTGGGGAAAGTGTGATTCTTAGAAGATCAGTGTCACAGCCAGGCGGAGTAAACTGAGAGCAACAACCAGGAAATCCAGTGGGGGCTGATCTGAGGACTGTCACTGACATGAGAGCTGCCACCCAACTCGTTTTGATCCACGTGCTGCAGCAGTGCCAGACCCACCTTTTCCATGTGGCCAAATACCCTTTTCCCTGATATCACATAACCAATCAAACCCACTGTGGACGTATCTCACAAGGCTTCAACCAGTTCGAGCTTGTTCGGGAGGCAGCCTTCATGGTGCCTCGGGTGCTCTCAGCAGCCCCAGTTTTGCAGATGACCAGGTGTGGTCCTGTCCAGATGCAGGAGGCAGAATCAAAGAAAATCGAGTTCAAGCCTGTGGAGCATGTTCTGGAGAGCTCAGAGCATCCTGCCTGGGTCAGCGGTGTTGCACCAGCTGAGTCTGCCAGGCGCGTGTGCTGGTGTGCTCTGGAGGGTGCTCAGGACCTTGTCCTGCTCCCTCACGGGGAGCAGGGCTGTGGGCCTGGTGCTGCATGAGAGCACTCCCATCTAGTGGCCTGAGCTGTGATGGTGGCATCGAAAGCTGGAGAGAACAACCTTGTGAGGAGAACCAGAGCTTGTGAGAAAAATCACCACTGCACAGTGAGGGTGAGTAAAGCAGAGTGACAGCGCACACTACAGCAGCCAAGCTTCTCCTGTCACCCTGTGTGGGGGCATCTCACCAGCTTTACATGTCTTTACAGTAAGTGATCCTGCCAGGTTCCTTGAGGTCAGCAGAAAGGAACCTTTAGGGTTTGATTAATTTCATCCTAAGGTAGGTATCTAAAACTGAGAGACAGACAAGTCACCCAAAGGGACCTCTCTCTTTCCCCTAACTGTTAGCGGTTGAGTGGCTAAACGAGATGTGGTGGGCATCTACATTTGGAGAGACAGATCCTGTCTTAGTCTTGTGATGGTTTGGAATACAGATCTTGCTTCCCATGGATGTCAACCAGAGACCAGAAGTGGCCTGGGTAAGTAACTCTAACTGTGCAGTCAGAGTTGTATGTCAGCAGGTTCAGCAGAACATCACTCCTGCGCCCTGCGAACGAACACCCACTTCTTATTACTGACCTTCCAAAGCCTCTAATCTCCATTTCTAACACTCAACCCTTGGCACATAGACACACTCACAGGAGTGAGATTTTACAGAGAACTGTTATGTTTTACACAGACAAGTTGCCTATGGCATGGAAACACTTCACACCCCATCAGCTCCAAGCAGCGCTGAGATTGTTCTTTCCTGTAGAGGAAGGAAAAGACAACACTCCACAGAGCGCTCACCAGCTCGATGCCTCCTCCACTGTGGTGTTTCCAAGTGGCTTCCTCAAGTGGGTGAAGACAGCAGTGCTGCCTCTCAGAGGTATTAGCAGGAGCAATCAAAAGATCTGTCTGATGTGGGAGGAAGGTGGGTTGAGGTGGACCTCAGAGGTCCCTTCCACACCAAGTCATTCAGGGATTCTCTGGTTAGTGATGGCAGCCAAGACTAAGGCAGTGGTAAGAAGAGGTGTCCTGCCTCAACACAGCAAGGGGACTCAACACGTTGGGCCTGGCACTTAGGAATTGGGGAAGTAGCTGGGAAGCAGAAGCTGAGCTTAGAGTGGAGAAAAGAGATGGGGACAGATTTGAAATGGCAGGGGGTGGTCCTGCTGTGGCAGGGGGATTGAACTAGATGATCTTTTGAGGTCCCTTCCAGTCCCTAATGTTCTGTGTAACTCTGTATATTCAGAGGGAAGGAGGGATCAGGGGAGAAGTGTCACACTGTCCTTGTTGGCCCCAGGCCGGCTGATAGCCACTGCAGCCATGTGGTGGCTCAGAGGGTTTTTTTGGGGGGCAGGAAACATTCACAGGCAATACTGTCTTCAGAGGAAGGTTGTATCACAGGCAGCACTGCACATCAGTGGTTCTAGTAGGGAGCATTAGGTGGGAAGGTGCTAGAGGCAAATGAGATGTATTCACTCTGGTGGCAAAGCAGTCTGGGGTGGCTTATGCCCACTCCATTAGGTGTGCTGATGCAAGTGTTGGTGAAACTGCTGCAAGGTAGATGGACCAGGCTTTCCAAAATCTTACTCCTCCTCTTCTGACAAGTTGCAGTTACTTCACTGGTTAGACTGCATCAGTGCTGTTAGTGGGATGCTGAATCACAGTCAGGGTGGAGGAGCTGGATTCTCATCCAGGGGGCTTCACCACAAGAGAAAACATACCATGGGGTTGTCCTCACAGCACCACGGCTTAGTGGGAAGCGAAGCAGGTACCTCTCCAGACATCGCAGACAAGCCTGTCTATTTTTGAAGATGCTTTTCTCAGCCATCTGACCAGACATTTCTGCAGGATGCCGTGGCTGCCACAGGATGGCTTCTGGAGAGAAAAGGTACAGTTAGAGCTGAGCTGTAGCACAGGAACACCTCCTAAAAAATGCAAAGCACAGGGTGTTTCGGGGTGTCTTTATTGGGCAGAGTTTCTCTTTTCATCAGGTATTTCCCTTTTCCTTCCCTTTTAATTTATAAACCTGGCTTACTCCATCCTGTTATGCTTTGAAAGCTGAGCAGGATCTCTTCCTAAAGAGAAGTTTAAAGTTTGGGTTGGAAAAGTTTAACAAGAAAATGATTTGCTCCATGCTGGCTCCTTCCAGCCTTTTCTTACATGGCCCAGATGCAGAGTCTTACACCCGTAGGAGTATGGTTCTTGTTTCTTACAACCTTGTCTTTTCCTCGGTACTCGCTTCAGCTCTGTAATAGTTTATTTGCTGTTTAATGACAGTAGCTCAGAACATGAACAATAAGTTGCCTCTGGTGAGTCGGCTACACCCTCTGCCTCCAGCTGTAACCAACACAGAACGTGGCTGGTGGGAAGACGCTGCTCCATTTCTCCAGCCTCCGGGCTGATCTATGCCACAGCCCTCCTGCAGCACCCATGTCCTGGAGCTAATAACAGGGACTGGCAGGGTTTGCACGTTCTCCTGCTCTCCAGGCCAGGTTCTCACTCAGCCCTTGATAAGTGTGCTTACAGGATTTCATAGAATCATACAATCATAGAATCATTAGAGATTGGAAAGGACCTCGAAAGATCATCCAGTCCAATCCCCCCCCACAGCAGGGTCACCTAGACCAAGTCATAGAATCAGTCAGGGTTAGAAAGGGCCACAGGATCATCCAGTTCCAACTCCCCTGCCATGGGCAGGGACACCCCACCCTAGACCAGGCTGACCAGAGCCCCATCCAGCCTGGCCTTAAACACCTCCAGGGATGGGGCCTCCACCACCTCCCTGGCCAACCCATTCCAGGCTCTCACCACTCTCATAGGGAAGAACTTCCTCCTCACATCCACTCTAAATCTACCCATCTCCAGTTTTGCTCCATTCCCCCTAGTCCTGTCACTACCTGACATCCTACAAAGCCCCTCCCCAGCCTTATTGTAGCCCCCTTCAGATACTGGAAGGCCACAATAAGGTCACCTCGGGGCCTCCTCTTCTCCAGACTGAACAGCCCCAACTCTCTCAGTCTGGCCTCATAGGAGAGGTGCTCCAGCCCTCTGATCACCCTCGTGGCCCTCCTCTGCGCTCGCTCCAGCACGTCCACATCCCTCTTGTAATAAGGGCTCCAGAACTGGACACAGTGCTCCAGGTGGGGTCTCACCAGAGCGGAGCAGAGGGGGACAATCACCTCCCTCAACCTGCTGGTCACACTTCTCCTGATGCAGCCCAGGATCCAGTTTGCCTTCTGGGCCGCAAGTCCACACTGCTGGCTCATGTGGAGCTTTTGGCCCACAAGGACCCCTAAGTCCCTCAGGGCTACTCTGCAGCCAGCTGGAGTTGAATTTCAATTTTGAAATGACCTCCTTGGGACTGCATGAAGGCCGCAGGGGGACGGGAATCACAGCAGTGTGTAAGTGCCTCTTACAGCCGCGTGGCACGGCCAGCTCCGTTAGCTCCACAAACATAGACAGACTTTCTCATTGATTTCTCGCAGCTTCTCAGACAGCAGCTGCAGATGCTGATTCTCACGAAGGGTGTGGAGGGCCCTTGATGCTCTTTGCACTAACTGGCAAGTTTTAAGTGGAAGTATCTCCAGACAAGCAGCGCTCTTTGACTGTCTCATCCATATGCAGGCCTCATTTAAAATCTTGGTGGCTGACAAACCAAGCACCACCGGAGCCCAAAGAGCTTTGAGACATCACTGGCACATGCAAGACTTGTCGCTCCTGCTGCCCAACCTACTGCATCCCAGCACAGCTGTAGCCACAGCAGCCATAGCTTGATGAAGCCCTAACTGTGAGTTGTCATCACTACAGCAGCTGCTCTCCAACACAAAGCGCCAAATTTCATCTGTCAGCTAAACACCCATCCGCTCCCATAGGAAAGCCAAGGCCTCCTTGGAATGAAACCTTGCAAGAAAGGCCAAGGGCGACAGAAAGGGCTTCTTCAAATGCACTGCAGGTAAAACTGGAGGCAAAGTAGGCCCCTGCTGAACGAGGCGGGTGCCCTGAAGACAGAGGATGCACAGAAAGCAGAGATACCGAACGCCTTCTTTGCCTCTTTCTGTACTTCTAGGGGTTGTCCTGATATCAAGCCCCAGAGGAAGCTGAGACAAAAGAGGAGTTTGTTCTGGTTGATGAGGACTGGGTTAGGGATCAGTTGAGCAAACTGGATGGACATAAATCCATGGCCCTGGAGGGGTGCAGCTGCAAGTGCTAAGGGAGACAGCAGAAGTCATTGCTAGGCCACTCTCCATCATCTTTGTTAAGTCATAGGGATCAGGAGAGGTGTGTAGGGACTAGAGGGTAGCAAATGTCGCTCCACTCAACAAAAAAGGGAAAGAAGGAGGACCCAGGTAACTATAGACCAGTCAGCCTCACCTCCATCCCAGGAAAGGTGATGGAACAATTTATCCTTGACTCTGTCTCTAGGCACATCAAGGACAGGAGGGTCATTAGGGACAGTCAGCAAGGGTTCAAAGGGAAAGTCATGCTTGACCAACCTGATAGCCTTTTCTGAGGGCATAACGAGGTGGATGGATGATGGCAGAGCNCAGCAAGATGACCACGAACCAGCAGTGTGCTCTTGTGGCCAAGGGGGCCAAGAGCATCCTGGGGTGGATGAGAAAGGGGGTGGTTAGCAGATCAAGAGAGGTTCTTCTCCCCCTCTACTCTGCAGTGGTCAGACCACATCTGGAGTATTGTGTCCAGTTGTGGGCCCCTCAGTTCAAGGACAGAGAACTGCTGGAGAGAGTCCAGTGCAGAGCCACAAAGTTTAGTTTGGAGGAGACTGAGGGGTGACCTCATTTATGTTTATAAATATGTGAGGAGTGGGTGTCAGGAGGATGGATCCAGGCTCTTCTCAGTGTCATCTAATGACAGGTCAAGGGGCAGTGGGTGTAAGATGGAACATAGGAGGTTCCTCATAAATGAGAAGAAATTTCTTCACGATGAGAGAGACAGAGCACTCAACAGGCTGCCCAGGGGGGTTGTGGAGTCTCCTTCTTTGCAGATGTTTAAAACCCACCTAGACATGGTATTGTGTGACGTGATCTAGGTGATCCTGCTGTAGCAGGGGAATTGGTCTAGATGATCTTTTGAGGTCCCTTCCAATCCCTAATGTTCTGTGATACCAGCAGGAATCTTGACTCCTGGGGTATGCGCAGCCAAATCTCCTGGTTTGAACCCTTCGCTTCTGAAATGCAGACATTTCCTGGCCAGAGGCATCATCTCCTCTGAACTACAAGGGACACTCAGCAGGGCCACTTGGGTCCTGTTGCCAGGCCACCTCTGCCCTAGTGTGCTGGTTTGACTGGGGGAGGAAACAGACATGAGGGTCTTTGTCATCAGGAGTCTCACAAGAGACACTTCTAACATCTTCTTTTAGAAATAATTTTGCCTTTCAGCCTGGGATAGGAAAGGAAAGAAATGTGACCTGCTGCATTTACTTAAGGGTAGGCTTTTTTTTCAAAGTGTTGTTTTCTTCACCCAGTATGTAAAGGATGCTGTCCCAAGTGGCCCTATCTAGTCACCTCTTTTGTGGGCTGGATCTGCTGAGCATTCCAGAAGATAACATGATGATGACATGAAAAAACAAATGTATGTTGCAGACAGACAGGAGACAGAGGCTAAGCAAGTATTGGAAGCCCACAACTGTCTCACCTCACAACCTAAAGGAGTTACACCACAGGAAAAGCAGCTTTCACAGATTTCCTATTGACTTAAGGTGAGGCTGTTAGCAAGACAACAAATCGACTGTATACACTGAATGAGATCAAGACACCAGAATGGTGTTAAGCTTTGCATTTAACTCTGCTCCTCAGTTTACTACCTCACCTTATTTATTTTCCTTGTTTGCTCTTAAGGTTTACAATTCCTCCTCAAAAACATACATTTACATATCTGTAGTCCAGTTTGCCTTCACTGAGACACCAGTGGCTTGTCTTCCACCACCAGTATGTCTGGGGTTTTTTCTGTCAGTGTGGTCTACCTGTTAAACCACAACCTCTGTGCCTGCAGCAGCTTCTTTACAGAATATTCTCAGAAACACAAGTCTGTCTGCTGGTGACAGAGTGGGACTCAGTAGCCCCAACAAAGGCTGGTTTACACTCACACGGATCTCCATCCACAGACCAACTCTGAAGCGTAGATGCTGAGCCAACAGGCACCCTGGTAGTCACTGTGACTAACCAGACCCCAACCATGCACACACTTTTCAGAAATAAAACATTTCTTTTAATTGGCAAGTAGAACACACATTACAGGTCATTAGTATTTTATAAACAATATTAAGTTACAAATACATGTTAAAAATTGCAGTTCATGGCAGCTAAAAGCTTGGAGTCCAAAAATGCATCTCTGCAATGCTTTATTACTTCCCTTTCCCCAGTCTGCTGGGTGAAGATGAATAAAAGGTCATTTATCATCTACTAGAAGGTGGTTTACTACACACTCAAATAAAAGAAAACTTCATTCCTAACTTCATCACTAACAAACAGAGGCATTCAAAGTACTTCAGCCATCTTAAATCATGTCAAGATGCAATGAGGACACAGGTAAGAATTACTCTGGAACACTTTAAGCAAGGATACAGATATCTTCACATTAAACTGATAGTTCAATGCTTTCTGCTCCAAATAAGCTTAAAACCAACACTAGCTTATAACCCACAGAAGTTTAAGTCCATCATGCAGGCTTCTGTGCCATCAAAGCTAGATATTTGCAAATCAGACCCTTACACAGCGGAAAGTTACGATGTACAACTAAACAGCATACACAAATACGTATCTTACACGTAGCAGATCTTCATTCCCCTCCTTAATGACTTTTGTTGGTATTAGTGAGATACACAGCTCATTCCATTTTCACTACACTCAGAGTATTAACAAGTTACCATTATGTGTGTTAATGTACTAAATAGCCTTTAACAAGTCTCTTTAAAAAAAGTATTTAAAAACATTTTTTGAAAAGTAGAAATCTGTTTTCCAGAAAAGCAAGTGGTACTAGGACAGCAGGGACTCCAGTGCTTAAACATCCTTTCGGAGAAAACCCATCTTGATGGTTCTTGTGGCCTGGGAGTCAGAGTATCACAGCTGCCAGACTTGTGTTCTCTCTGTCCTTCTCGCGGTGGTGGCAAAGCTGCTCTTGCCCTTCAGCTGGCAGACCGTCAAAGGTTACCATCCACTGGACCACGTAAGACAGGCACGTAGCTTTGACAGAAGTCCTTTTCTTTCTTACTCATAACTCACGAAACCAGCTTAATCACACCACTGAGATTTTTGCACCTTCAAAACCAAAGTCTGCTGAATGTGTCTGGAGAAATGACTTTGTATCTCAAAAATATCAAGAGTACCATTCAGATTGGAATTTCTGTTAAAAACTGTGCACATTTAGCAAAAATGATGCTGCTGTCAAAAGAAAAGGCCTGCTCCTTGGCCTGCTCAGAGGACAAGCTACAACGCAAGAGGTTACGCCAGAGGGGTTTTTTCTCCGCTTACTTTCTACACGCAGGCACTAGAAGTGTCACTAAGCTTTTCCAAAGAGAGCACGCGGGGGTGCAGCATAATACACAGTAACCAGCAACAAACGAGCGTTCTAGGAAACGCTGCCTACCAGCAGCATGCTTGGTTTCCAAAACATTAGGAATTTGCATGGCAGTTGTCAAGATGAAGTCCACACACCTCGATCATTGAACTGATCACTAGATTCCAAGAAACCAGAGCAAATTATAAAATAGACATGACAACAACTGCCCAGAAGGCAGAGTTTTATCATCTGTCAATAACCAGATGAATAAAGTGCATATAGCAACTATTATAACAGTTTCTTGAAAAGAGAATATGTTCAGCAAGTCTCAAAGTTTGTAAGCTTGACACGCGTCCATACGTTTTGCTACATGTGTGGCTTCCCTTTTGTTTTGCTTTTTAGCTTCGTCGATCAACCCTTCAGCACTGTCCTGTGACTTCCTTTGTGCCTCATATGGAATGTGCCGAGATCTCTGACTGCTGCCTGATGTATGTCTGGAAGCTCTTGTCACCGATGGGATGCTCTCTAAAAGAAAGGAAAAAAGAAGAAAGGGCTTATACATAGGATTTTCTGCCAGGACCTCAAAATGTCAGGAAGTGAAGTACAGGTCTGCCCTACGCTTGACTCTGTTGTACTTGTGGGTGATAGTACAAGACTAGAAGATCTTTCGAGGTCCCTTTAATCCCTAATGATTCTACGATGCTGCATCTTTCTTAATCTGGATGAACTGCTGGGACTGATCCTCCTGTATGTGACCCACGTGCAGAACGCTCTTGTATCTACACATGCACAAAATACAGTCTGTGTCAGCCACTCTTGCCGTTTTTAATGCAACCCTCTGAAAGAAGTCAGTTGATACTGGTGCTCACTGCTCATTCCATGGGCACAGGTTCAAAATGACAAAAAAAAGGAAACCCCAAACCCTCCCACTTACTTTTATGAATGAAACTGTGTTTAAAAAATAAGCATTTAAAAATTCTTTTAAAGGCCCTTTAATTTATTATGATACAAATCCTACATCACGCTCCTGTTTTGTGTGTATTTCCAGGAACTGCTTTGGACACAAATGTGGTGAAGGCCAGAAGAAAAAGCAAGGGAAACACCATTTCCCAGGAGCGCTCCCCTCTCTGGACAACCCATTACACTTACTGGCTTCCATACTTCGTCTTCTTAAATTTATCCCTCTTATATTGAGCATGCTCCTGCTCTAAAGTTCCAACACCTTCAATAATCAGCTTTAGTGTTTTATATGTCTCCTTAGGATCATCAATGATGAATGTAGAATATTCTTCCTCTTCAGGTCCGTCATAAACAGATTTGCTGCCACAGGCCTCTGGAGAGCCAAACATAGTACAGGAATAGGTATCAGGCAGGGGGAAAAGGCAAGACATGCAGGCAAAACATTCATGGCATTGCTTTTGCATGACCACTGCACAACTGTGCTGGCCCATGCCTGTTCCCCTCTCCTCATCTCATAAAGAAAGGGTGAGCAAGCCTGGCACTTGCTCCTTGGTGCAGAATTGTCCTTTGCTACACAGGCAAGGCTTTCTTCTCAGCTACCACTCACCAAGTACCCTGTGTCACACTCTGAGAAGTCCAGCACAGGCCTGACTACCACCATGTTGTGGGGTTGACCAGCATAAAGTCAAGTATCCACTTATCAGAAAGAAGAGCAGGTTCCACCTCGAAGAAGGAGCTGACCAGCACCGCACAACAGACTGAATTCAAACCAATTACACGTGAAGTAGTCTCACGAAAGAGGCTTTGCCACTTCACCCCTAAAAGATTCACACAGCAAGCATAAGCAGAATATGTCATCACTGCTGTCTGCCTAAAGACATATCCTGAGAGAGGGCAAGCGACACTGCTGCGTTATCTGACCAAGGAGCCTGCACATTTGCAACACATTTATCATGTCTTCTGCTTCAGCAGCAAGAAAGGCTGTGGAGTCGCCTCTTCTGAGATACTTAAAACCCACCTGGACACATTCCTATGCAACCTGCTCTAGGAGAACCTGCTTTAGCCCAGGTGGTGGACTAGATGTCTTCAGCAGTCCCTTACAACCCACCCCATTCTGTGATTCTGTGACTGCAGCCAAGTGTATCAGAAGGGGAGAGAGAATATTTCACCTGGTCTCTTCCCCCCCCCCCCAGCTTCACTGTAGTCTAGTCTGAGTTTTAGAATTACCTTCCCCTTTGCTATGCCAGACCTGTGTCCTATCCCCCCCGACACTGAAACACGATGCTGGCTCTGGCAGCAAGGATTTGGACCAGGGAAAACTGGGCATTGATTCAGATAGCTCGGAAGTGGTGGAGATCTTAAGTCTGCAATTGCACGGCAGCCAGGAATGGATTAAAGTGCTTTCCAGGCTCTGTTTGACACCACTGGCTTATCTCATATTATAAAATAAAGTTCTATTTAAAGATCAGTGCCACAGTGAAGGCTTCCCTGACACTCCCTTTGCTAAACCGGGATTTCAAGTCTGGCACCACGTACACCGGATACTTTTCTTGGCATGTCTACCAGTGCTAACTTCCTCTGTTGTCTCCTCTCTCTTTAATCCTTCATGTCATCTCTCTGCTTCCCACACCTCCTAAGGGGAGGTTTTCTAGACCAAACTTCACTTTTCTACATTTCATAGACATCCACAGGTCATCCTTCGCTGCCACTTCCAAAAGAGCCTTCCTGAGGAAACCGTTTGTATCCAGCCTGTTCCTGGGACCTGAATCAGGGAATGTGCACATGACTTCTGGTAACACAAAACCACGTTCCGCTGAAAACTCAGCTTCACTGGTGCTTCTCTGCAGCATCAGTACACTTCTGGTTTAGTGCACACTCTGACTCGTCAATTCAGAGCATCCAGCCAATGCTCTGTGCTCACACTATTTTAGGCTGCTGTGGTTAGGACCATATTTCAAACAACCACTTACTATGTAAGGCACTTTGTACAGACCGTGAGACCGCAGACGGCACCAAAAATAATGCACACAACTGCCCCAAGGCAGCAGTTAAAGAACGGGCACCACGTTTTACGATGTGGTTTGCAAGGTTCATCTAACTAGAGTGTTTCATGGACATTTCTTCCTTGCTAAGTGTATTGGAGATGCAATGATCTTCCATCCTCACCTTGCATTTTCTCCAATTTTGGCATATACAAGTTGAAAAGAGAGTAGATGCGCTCAGTTTCTCTGTCTCCATCTATATCCAGTTGGATATTTGCAGGAAGGCCTCTGCAAGGGATCAACAAGACAGGTGGAAGTTATACAGAATCATAGAATCATTGAGGATTGGAAGGGACCCTGAAAGACCATCTAATCCGATCCCCCTGCCACAGCAGGATCACTTCACTGGAGAAGTTATAGAATCAGAATCACTCAGGGTTGGAAGGAACCATCATCCAGTTCCAACCCCCCCCACCATGGGCAGGGACACCCCACCCTAGACCAGGCTGGCCAGCGCCCCATCTAGCCTGGCCTTAAACACCTCCAGGGATGGGGCCCCAACCACCTCCCTGCGCAACCCCTTGCAGTGGTTGCTAATATTACGCACAAAAAGCACTTAACAAGAATAAAAGTAAAATGAGTGGTCAAGCGAGCACACAGATTGCGTGTAACAGAGCTCAAAACTTCCCATTTTTTCCCCAAAAGAAAAGGAAGACAAGATCAAACATAATGCCTACATTTACCAGCATGCTTCCACAGAGCTTGAAAAAGAGGACTGTGTCAGCACACAGACAGTCTGGGGAACTAGTCTGCTGTAACCAGATGGAGGAGCCAAAGCACTGAACTCCCAAACACCCAGGTCTGACATTCTCAGACCAACTACTGCTACAGATTTGCTGCTGTTGATGAAATGTATTTCCATGTTTAGATGGAAATAGCTTCCTACAGTCCAGACAACACCTCTCCATTTAACAGAAAGCAGGAGTGGTGCCCTCGAAAGAAGATCCAATTTAGAATTAAATCTAGAAGCAGACAATTGCCTGCTTCAGATTTTTATAACCAGGACATTGAATGGATTTCTGACATTTTTACTCACGACAGAAGTTCAGAACCAAACTATCTTATCCCACAGTCAGCTTCTGCCAGTGCAATGAAGTCTAGGCATTTCAACATTCTGACCAAGCTAGGCAGACTTTGACATCATGAGAAGTAACAACAAAAAGCCTCTGAAAACACGACGACACCTGCACGCTTGGCACATCTGGGTCACTGCACACGTGCACGTCACGCTGCAGAGCTGCACGTACCCCTGGCAATACACAGATCACAACACGTTAGCAACCCTTACCCTGTGCAGGGCGTGCAGCCAGGAGTATTGTCTGCAGTAGCTTTACAGCAAAGCCAGTGGCCATTCAGATAGGCAGAGGGATGGTAGACAGTGAGGCGCTTCTTGTTGCATTGGCTAACTTTGGTGAGGATATCAATCCAGTCCTTGGCCTCCACACAATTATTTGCTTGGATATACAGCACTCTTCTTTCAGGCTGGATCACCTGGAACATCTGCAAGTAAGAAGATAAGGCACAGAATAAACCACCAGAATGAGTCTAAGGTATACCTATGGGCTCCAACTGATGAACACAGCATACGAAGAGAATGACTCAATAAAAACATGTCAACATCAAATCAAGCAGTGAATGTGTCCTTAAGCCAACAAGACCTTCCACCTGATACAAGGAGTAAGATACTGTTCCTGTAGGAGATGATTTACACACAGCTAACACCAGCTTACTGGTTGGGCCTCCACAAGACTGGTTGTCAGTCTCAGGGATGCACTTTTAGCAATGCTGCAGCTCCCAAGTTCTGGAAGGCTAACAGAGGGATCCAACACAGGGCTGAAAGGAAGTGCTACTTGGCAGGGGCAGAGAGGAATAAAGTGAGATCCAGCCTTAGGAATGGCTTTGCTTTAATGTTGCCCTTTCTCCAAGTCTTTTAAACACGTATTTTAGCACGAGTCTTTCCTCTTGGTAACTTCGATGCTTCTGCACCCAACTCTAGCTGCTATTAACAAATCACAGCAATACAGTTTCTCTGTAATCACCATGGGGTGGTTCAAATCATTACACATTCACTCTGCATTACGGCTTGAGCACTGGAAATATAAACTAGAGCTTGTCTCCCCTGTTCAAAACAGCTTGCAGACCAAACTGGCACAATCACATTTATTTCCCTGCTCTTCAGCAACCAAGTTTCTGATGTACAGCCTTACTGCTTAATTACACTGGTCATGCACTGAAGTTAACCAAGCTCAAGCTGGTGATCTCAGCTGCAAAGTCTTAGAAGGCAAAGGTCAACCATTTTAATTTCCCCTAGCTTCTGCAAATGTTTGCTTTTTCTGTCTCTCCCGGGTATTCCTAAGTTATCCTTCCCCCTTCTATTTCGTTATTCAAATCATTAGACATTACACTGCCCAATTCACGTAGAATATTATTTTCCACACAGATGGTTTCTCTGCGTTATTTTTAAAATGAAGAACAAAGAGGCACAGGGAAAAAACCTCCCCCAGAACCACCACCCCAGCCCCCTAGAATTGAAATTCACTTCTGTCTATTGCAAAGACCTGAAACACTGGCCTGGATCCTGCTCCTGACCTGGTCAGGAGAACGCTGCAGGCTGGCACCAGGCACAATCTCTTCTTCCCTTGTGACACTTCCAGGTGCACACGCTTTGAACTAGCTTTGTAGCAGTACTTGCTAACTTGTGAACAAATAGGTTTTTATATCACAGTGTCTCTCGTAACAGAAAAGGAAAAGCTCCAAGTGACACTTCCCTGGGTGTAGTGTTCTTGTACATGTCAGCCAATAATTAGAAAGGCACAACACACAACAGCAGTGTAGGAGCTGCTGCTAGCATGAACAGCACCACCCAAACACCAAATTCAGAGTAATTTTAGTAAAACTCTTCAGGACATAATTGATCATTTGAGTCTGGGGAATAGAGAGGGAGGGAAGGAAAAGAGGGAGAGGGAGGAAGGGAATGATGGAGAGAGGGAGGGAGTGCAGCTCAACCCTCGGCTAACTGCAGGGAAAAGAATTTTAATGTCTTGCTGGGGTAAAGGGAGCCATCTGCATCACAACAAAGACACAGATTCGAGGAGTATGGCTCTGTGTAAGGGGATACCAACCTAAGTGAACTAACACATGGCAACTGTTACTGAGAAGCCCACAACTAAGCCAAGAATTTCAAGTGCTTGCAAGACCTATACACTACCAAATCTACCAGGTGCCTCTGGAACAATACAGAGAACCTGAACAGTACTTAAAGCCAGTCCCACACACGCCAAATTAAGGAAGATGAAGGCTACTGGCCTCACTGCTAGACAGGCAGACATATCAGGAATGAGGAAGACACACTTGGTCTAATTCAGAGCATAGATACACAGCCACTATTTATAGAAAATGTGGATCTTTAATCACACTGAGCATCCATGATGAAATACCCATCGAAAATATTTCTGCTATGGTGTTTTGAGGATTCTGTTCTTGCCGCAGTGTTCTATTAATGTGTGGCAAGATAAATAGGAATATGCATTCGCATGGGAAGGTAATAATGGTGGGTTTCTCCTGCTTACAGAAAGACTCTGAGCTTTACTTTCCAGAACAGACACAGTCACATCATTTCCTAGGCAATACTGAATTTAAGCAACCAAAACAGCACCCAGTTTCTCATGTTAACAAAAAAAGGGGGTTCTTCCTATAACAATTCTTCACAATAATGGGACATTTTGGATGCATTCTACCCCAGTAGACTCAGCATAAGACTGTCACCAAAAAAATGATCAGAATTATAGCTGAAACACTCTCCACACACAGCAGGTTTGATCAAGCCTGTGGTTACTTTTAGTTAAATCAAGTTATTTTACAGAGCACAGTTGGCAAGAGTTCATCAGATATTACAGCTGCCTTCTGATGGCTTCAGAGTACTTAGTTGCCTCTGCCTGTGTAATCAATGTGAGTTATAAACACCAGGGCCAGCTGCAGTACGACGACGATGCACTCTGCAAGCAAGTGAATTGAAACTTATTCCATCTATTAACAGAGAGAAAGATGCTACAAAAACAGTGC
The DNA here is from genome assembly GCA_013400115.1 of Rhinopomastus cyanomelas. Lineage (NCBI taxonomy): Eukaryota > Metazoa > Chordata > Aves > Bucerotiformes > Rhinopomastidae > Rhinopomastus > Rhinopomastus cyanomelas. The sequence goes on from VXBP01001616.1 coordinate 198,739, forward strand.
CTGAAACAGGGGAAATACTGAGGAGTCCAGCATGGTAGTTCACTGTAACAAACAGCTGTAAGTCACAACCATTGATGCACATAAAGAAGTCTGTGGTAGGTGCCTACTTAGAATAGGAAAACACTGAGATTTCCAATTGTGTTTATTTTTAAATAAAACTTTATAAGGATTGTACTTGGCTTTACAGGCGGAAGCATATGAAAGTGTCTCCCAACATCACCTAAACTGGTCATGTCCAAGCACTTTCATTAAGCAATAAAGAAACCCTAACAGCTAAGAAAGAAGATGCGATTGTTCACAATCGTAAGCAGCCAGCTCCTCCCCAACAGAGATTTCTGACAGAAAGGGCAGGGACTTGATCATCTTACCTGTGTCTGGCATTACGGAGCCCAGACAGCTGACTGGCAGTGGTCAGTACTAAGTGTGCTGCAGATCATGAAATCCAAAGACTGCTGACTGGGCTGTTAAGAATCTGAATGGGCTGTGCTTTTGGAAACTCCTGCTACTATATTCAGAACAAGCAGCTGTAGCTGTACATCTTTCATAGAAACCCAATCCAAGTTACAGAAGGGAAAAAGGTGATTAGGCTGGTGGATCTCAACCAGCCTAGCAAGTACATTAATGAAGGCAACCTACTTACATTTTTCATTTTAAAAGATTCCTCCTCCAGTCTTTCCACTGCCAGAATGTTTTCAATTGGAATGCTACACAGAGGGTGATCACCTGCAGAACACGCACAGAGAAATACTGAGCAGTCATTCACAACTCAGCTTCACCCTCTGCCCTCATTCTAAGGGCTGATTCAAGTCTCTTTGAAGATCATTTTGACAGCACAAGAGGAAAAACCCAATCTTTTACTCAGCAGGGATTTCCTAATGTGGTCTTTAAGCATTATCTTCAATTCATTTGTTTTCAGCTGCACTGCTTATGCTAGCAAGCCTCTTAGAAACCGGCTGTCGCAGTAGGACACAGCGTATTTCCTGAGAAGGTGACAATGAAAGAAATCATTCCTATCAGCTCAGCTGAGCTAGGTTGATGGTTGTGACATAAGATCTCAAAGTTGAGTGTACAATAATGACTGTCATGATCTGAATGTGTTTCCTTATCTTTCCAACTCCATATGCATTTATATGATGGGAGGAAGTGGTATTTCTTGTGTATTACTGAACAGATAGGAGTTGGAACTGGATGATCCTGTGGTTCCTTGTAACCCTGACTGACTGTGTGACTTGGTCTAGGTGACCCTGCTGTGGCAGGGGGGTTGGACTAGATGATCTTTGTAGGTCCCTTCCAATCCCTAATGATTCTATGATTCTAATTTGTCAAAAGCAAAATGTGCAATATCGGGCAGCAGTAAGTGAACTCAATGTTTGTGGGCAAATCCCTGCCTACAGCAGCCAGTTGTGCCCAATGATACATATTTATGAGAACAAGCTGAGCTGCACCTAAGATGCTCATTAGAAGCTCAAATCCCAGTGTAAGGAATCCTGGAAAATACACCAGGTAACTCTGAAACCTACAGATTATGTTGATAACTGATGTTGGACAAATATCAAATATTCTGCTAATTTAAGGGGTACTGTGTTATCCAAGAAGTTTATTTTAACAGTCTGTGATGACATACTAAGAAAAGGGTAAGAATATACAGGCTGACAGACTAGCCTGCGCTGTGTCTTCTACAGTTACAGATTGAGACATCACTCTTCTGTCCTTACATACTCCTTATGTTTAATCTTTGCTTTAGCATATCAAAAAAAGACTGGCAAACCTTTGTTACCTTTGCTTTTCTGATAGGTAAACTCATGATTTGTCAGGCGAAACCACCTCTTCTTGAAGTTTTTCATACCAAATCGCTTTCTTCCTTGTGCTCTCTTGATCATGAACCTAGTAAACATGACAACAGCTGTTATAATACACCTGAATTTACATACACACACATATGAATACATATACATGTATTATGTATATGGACTTATACATATCTATATACACACACACACACATACACAATGGCACTTGCAAAGCTTCAGGAGGCAACACACAGTGTTTTCTAATTACTGAGGTCTTGTCTTGACATGGAAAGAAGTCACATTTGGATAGGTTCAGTACATCTGTTAATTACGCCTGTTCTTCTGCCAGATCTAGGTAAGGAGCAAGACACATAGTCTACGTAGGGACACTAAATAGCTGAACTGTATTTTGTGCTCTTTTCTCAGTTATAAATCTAGCTAAATCGTTTCCTACTACATCAGGAAAAGGCAGAACATGGTTAAAACTGCTCTGCTAGACTTGACCTGTTAACTGTACAGGATTTTTAGTTATTTTTTTTTAAGCTGCAAGAAAGCTCAAAAGGTTTAGAGTCCACTTAGTAATTAAAAGGCAGGTGTAAGGCCTTTGGGACTGTACCGTTACATGCTTTAGTCACTCTCAAGCTCTAGAAGCAAAATGTTCCACAGCTCCATTTGCAATTGCACATTGATGCTGCAGTTGGTACCGCATTTTCAGCAACACGCAGAGCAATCTGACAGCTGAAAGCTTGAGGTCCCATCCCCCTCCCCCTTTTCTGGCCCAGGAGGGGCGTTCATTCAGCCAGTTGTCAGTTTAAATTTGTTTCAAAGTTGAATTAGCTTACAAGAAACTGTGATGCATCCACCACCTCCCCATCCACTAAATCAATCCAAAAGCTCCAAGGTGGCTTTCGAGAAGCCTAGTGACTTCACACTGCTCAGTATCACTTTCGGTGGGAAACACATATGCATGTGCAGCGGAGAATTCTGTGCATATGCAGCAGCTACTCTACACATGACAGGAACCATTGTGCCAAATACAGGACTATACAACGGAATGAGTAAAAACTACTTAGGACAGAGTAGTTTTTATCAGCTAGGAAGGCACTGTACAGCATCAAGAGCACACAGGGAGAACAGCAAATTATTTGCTTGAAGATTTTCGACACTAGCGCTAAATTCTTACAGCAGCTAATGCTGCTTCTCATTTCAGGTGTCTTCAGTCAGATAAGCCTATACTGCACCTCACCAAAGTGCAGATCTGTTTAAAGCTCAAGCAGAAACCCAGATTCCTTCAGACTTTAACTGTTTAGTAACCAGCTGGGCTGGTGCCTGCTGCCAATGTCAAGTCACGCAGGCAAAAGCCAAAAAGGACTGAATAGACGAGTGGATGCTTTAAAAAACTTTTTGCATTCTAAAAGTGGTCAGTTACTATCTTGGGCCTTATTCTTGAATGACTTGAGAAACACATAAAAACCCCATATGATTCAGGTAATCACCAGGCCTACTGGTGGCAGTCTTCAAATTTCAAGAATAAGGCAATTTTCAAGAGAAGAGCAGATACCCCTGTGTGGCAGGACAACATGCTCATCAAGTTGCTCATCCTTCTCATGCCAACACTTAAAAGGTGACTTAAATCTGCAAAGTCCTAAGAGTCTCCCTCTTTAAAAAAATGCAACCTTCTTGTTGCAAATCTTGAGTGCATTTCTAATGAAAGTCTTCATAGCTGACATAGCCAAGAAAATAATGTGCTTTTATTTCCTACAGACAGCTGACAAGCATTCAAAGCCACAGAAGTTAAAAGGTCAGTTTAAAGGATTTTTTTTTCCTAACATTCACAGAACACGTGCTAAGTCAAAGAGTAAATTGTCAGAAGTGCAAAGGCAAAAAAAGGTCTAAGATGAAACTCGTTTCAGTGTTGGTCGTTGGAGAAACTGTTTTTTCCTGTGTTTGTATCTGCCTTAGTCATGCTTGGAAGCATCAGCACGCCTCTTTTACCTGCAAGAATGGCAGGATGAGTTCTCCTTTTAATTCTCTTCCTTTTGGAAAGAACCAGGCAGACAGCTGTTAAGCAGCCAGCCCAAGTGCCAGTGACTGATCTTTGACACCATATGTTCATTCAAAAGTACATATGCTGTATAGCTTTCCATTTAGATACTCTTAATAGAAACAAAGACTGATTAAAGAAAAACCAAACAAAAGCATTCTGAAGGCAAACAGAAACCCTGCTAACCAGCCAATGAATCTGGAGAAGAATCAAATCAAAGGCTGTGAAAATTCCCACTGACTCCGCCAGATACAACATGGCAATAGTGCAAAATGTCAGGAAAACCACACAGCTAAAGGCCACTCCCTTAACCCAGAGAGCACTTTACATGAGAACTACTTATGATGTGCCTAGAAATTGTACAGCCACTTCTTAATCACTTCCAGTGAGCTCCTTTGTGTCTCTGCACTGAATGTTAAGCAGATTCCAGTGCTTCCTGAAGCCTCTGCCTACAGATAAAAAGTCCATTAATTCCTTATTTGCAGCTGGTTTAAGAAACAATTAAAAAAAAAAACCAAGAAGTAGAAAACAAAACGTTCTCTGATGGGTTTACATAGGCATTGCAGGATTGGAGAGAGTACTTCCTCCCCAAAGTTAAGTCAGACAAGTCTACTGCTGCGAAGAAAGGACATGCTGTCAGCCTTGCTTGGAAGCCTTAGCTACAGGAAAGCACCGACTACCCCTACTATCTTACCTGCATGAACTATTACCATCAACTTTCTTTACTGTTAGTTTAAGAGTCCTTACAACAGCAGCCACAGGCCGAGCAAGAAAAGACAGAAAAAAATCAGACAGGAGCAAAAGAAAGACAGAGGCAGAAAAAAATAATGTTTTAGAGTTAGAGGGAGAATGTTACAAACTACACATTTATTTTCAAAAACAAAAGAATGATAAATGTACAGAATTAAAATGAACAAACAGACAACTATCAGAGAAGTGAACTGGAAGGGGTAGTGATGTTTTAATCAAAAACCTGGCTTTTGCACGACACGGAACTACTGTGAAAGCCGACTTTCAATTAGCAGTTCAACTTCTTAAGCTCTGACAGGAAGACCTGTGATTTTTCACTTTCTTCCACTCAGCTCAAAGAAGCTGTTTCCACAGCACACTTAGACGACTGCAACAACTCTGTTTTGTAACACAAGAGCTGTCAACAACTAGTGTCTAAAACTCACATGGCACGTGGAACACACTTCTGAAGAAAAGGGAAGGTATTAAAACTAGAAACTGTTCCAAGATCAGCACAAATTTTCCTCAAAACGGTCATGGTTATCGTGAGCTATGTATAGACCTTGCAGGGCAGGGAATGAAATGCCATTTGCAGGCTTTGCCCTCATTAAAATATTCAGTATCTGCCTTCACAGTGGGATTCCACGGCTTTTATTCATTGTATGTTCAGAACAAAACCCACCTTAACACAAACCTGATTTATTTTGCCTTAGCTGTGCTAATTACATTTCTGTGGGCTTCTTTTTCCTCCACTTACTTAAAAACATAAATTAAGATGCTCAAATCAAATGAAAAGATGCTGAAATCAGTTACAGCAGCCACAGAGAATAGAAATAGCAACACAGGAGTTTTTCCGTGTTCTTCTCTGCACGGACAGACAGCATAGGGGTGGCAGAAAAAAACCCAAGCGTACAAGTAGGGCTTTTGTTGCACAACATACTTACCCTTCTTTAAGCAATATGGGCTGCTCTATGCTCTTGTGATCTTTCCTTCCTGAAGATGAAATTAAATCCAGAAACTAAAAGGTGAACAAGAAGTGGAGATAAAACATGACAGAATCGCAACTACCTGAACTAAAAGCTTTAGCGTTTGTACAGCACAGGGCTACCACATACTGTAAAAGTGGCAGACCAGAAGGTCATGGTGGAAGCTTGAAGAATTTGGGAGATTGCCTGGGTTGTAAACTAAAATGAGAACAAATGCTCTTTAACAGTGAAACTGCAGATGACCAACACTTCTTGTGCTCCTCCTGTGTTCCATGTATCTTTCACTTCCTTTTGGACCAAGCAATTTTCATCAAGATCTGCAGCATTCTATGGAGCACACATATCTCAAATTCTTGGTAGCAGCTAATGAATCCCACATAATTATTAAGTACAAGGTGATCCAAAGAAATTCTACTATTGACACACACAGAATTTGGTAATAGTTTCTCAAACACTACAACTACCAGGAGTCTGATTTTTCCAGCGCTGATGTGAACCTGCTCAAGGATTCTAAGCATCAGCTTCAACACCACAAGGGGATTTTCAGGACATTCTCGTGCATTACTTACATTTTTTACTGCATCTGCGTATTTTTGCTCATTAAAATAGTCATAAAAAGTAGCCATGTAGGATTCCTTGAAATTGGCCTGAAATACAAAGGCAAATCATGCATAAATATTTTACAGACAATATTATTGTTAGCAGCAGTAGACCATGAGGATAGCCAGAGAAAGAAAATAAGCAAAGCACTGCTACTTTCAGTAGTAGCCAGACTTCATTTCAGCAAGGAAGCGTTTCAAACATTCATTTATTGCAGTTAGCAATGTACTCTTCAAAAGCTTCAAGTTTCTGCTTTGGCTTTTAATCTTAATCCTCAAAGAAGCTGATAGAAAGTGTGAGAGAAGGAATTCTATTGTCTTGAGGGATTTGTAACTGAGGTACAAATTCATCTACAGCTGCCTATGTGAATGGTACCAGACCACTGGCAACCTCAAATTACCACAAGCTCGAGTAGTGTGGTGCCTTGAGTACACAAGTTATATTTCAATCAAACATGTCAAATATGGGCATCTAGATCTAATTTCACCACATACTGACAGAAAACTGAACTGCTATGAAAACAAAAGCATAGCACGTCCCCTTAGCGGGCAGCTCCTCTCAGTGAAGCTTTAAAAGCTGAAACACGTACCAGAGGTGAGTAGAGACCTTGGCCTGTTTTCCTGATCACTATGTTTTTTCTGTAAAGACGACATGAAAAACCCTGGAATGGACTGCTAGGTGGGTCACACAATTTTGCTTTACTGAAATCTAGTTCAGATTAAAAGAGATTTAGTTCTCCAGTGAGCAAGAGAAGCTTATAATCAAAGCAAACATAGCCAGTTTTGCATAAGCCGAGTGTGACTCAAATATTTTAAAGGCTTAATTACAAAGAGTGATAAAAGATTAAAGAAAAAAAGGGAAACTGCTTTCTTAACTTAAGCCTTTAAATGAAAACTGCATACTTACAGATTTAGATTTTGATAGGCTGCCTAGAGTTTGAATGGTTTTAGAGATAAGTGTCAAAGTTCGAGAAGTCTGAGGATCCTAGGAAAAAGAACAATATTATATAGACTAGCTACTGAAAACATGCAGCAGAGGGAGGTAAACTGTATTTCTTCTTTTCTGTTTCACTTGCAGAAAAGTAACATAAAATTAGAAGAGACTCAGGAAAAAAAATTGCCTTTTTTCTTTTAAAGGCTTTTGATTCTTAAGCCATCATACTTCATAGCCACCTTATTGTTCTCAAGAGAATCAAAGGCAAACACTTAGAAGACAAAACCAGGGATTTCTATCTTGAACATTGTCTAGGTCCTCCCCACTCCCCATAAAAATGACTGCCACAAGTTTGGGATGAGCTGATTAATATCCAAAACATTTCCAACATTGCTGACAACCCAACATTAATGTAATGCAGCAAGAAACGATGCAGTGACAATCTTTTCCACAACAGCTTAGATTATCCGTCTTGTCTGTCCTTAAATTTCACTGTTCCTCCCACACGTCCCAAGTTCTTCACAAACACAGACATTCAGCATACGCTTCACATCCAAGACAGGCACAGCAGATCTTTGAATGCATAGAAGTACTTCTCCTAGAGCCTATTAAAAGGACTGAAGAAACTGAATTGACAGACTACGGTGATAGATCAATATATGTAACTAGAAAAGATTGATACTGGACTTACTGGATGGTGTGGCGTAAGCTGAAAGAGGTTTGGAGAAAGGATAGCAGGAGCAAAGAATCTCAGGAAAATAAAGCTGCTGACAGCTGTGTACCTCACATCTAGGTCACCTATTAAAAAAAAAATAGACCTCTGGTCAGCATTTCATTAATCCTTCCTTAAAAACCTTCTGAAATTACCAGAGTGATTTCATAAAGCCAACTCAGGTATGTGCTGGAAACGTGTATATTTGTGAATTGCAGGATTAACTGGTGATGGGGAATTTTGCAGCCACAGATCAACTAGCACAAGCCAAGGAAATGTCAGTGACAGCCCTTTAAGAAGAGGCAAGTTCACGACACAGGCTCCAAGGAGCACATCATTCACTTTCCCATCAAACAGGGAATTTCATACAAACATTTGATATTCCATCTATGCAACTGAAGCACAATGAATAATTTAAAGAGTTTATAAAATGATCAGCACAGAGGCCAATTCTTAGTGATCTAGTTATAATCCTGTTCAGTCTCCTAATGTATCGACTCCAGTTGGTAGTTCCAGAAAATATTATCATTTATTTTTATATAAAGAGCACACAGTACAGTCAGTGGCCTTCTGCTTGAGCTTTTCTGCTATGAAGTGCCTGTTTAAAACCTGAACTCGTATTACTTTCTCACACTTCCTTACTGTAATCTGCTTCCCTTAGTGAAAACTCACAGATTTGTTGTTTTGCTCAAATCTGGTTTTTTATTGCCTGCTCATTCTCACAGAACCAAAACAAACCTAAGAGGGAGAAGAAAGAGTTATCTCTTGAAAGCCAGAAAATCATCACAACACATGGTCCTCCTAGGGCCATGAGCTTTCAATAAGTCAAATAATGTACAGATTGGCCTTTACTACAGAGATTGATGTACGAGCAGCCGCACAAAGTCTGCAGAATGGGCAGTTAATAAAACGTGAACATCTGAAAACTGAGCATACTTTGCAGGTATTGAAATAATCAATGCGTGCCATCATAATCCTGGCCTGCATCAGGAATGGTGTGGCCAGCAGGAGCAGGGAGGTCATTCTGCCCCTGTACTCTGCACTGGTTAGGCCGCACCTTGAGTACTGTGTCCAGTTCTGGGCCCCTCAGTTTAGGAAGGACATTGAGGTGCTTGAGCGTGTCCAGAGAAGGGCAACGAGGCTGGTGAGGGGCCTTGAGCACAAGCCCTATGAGGAGAGGCTGAGGGAGCTGGGATTGTTTAGCCTTGAGAAGAGGAGGCTCAGGGGAGACCTTCTTGCTGTCTACAACTACCTGAGGGGTGGTTGTGGCCAGAAGGAGGTTGCTCTCTTCTCTCAGGCAGCCAGCACCAGAACAAGAGGACACAGCCTCAAGCTGCGCCAGGGGAAATTTAGGCTTGAGGTGAGGAGAAAATTCTTCACCGAGAGAGTCATTGGCCACTGGAATGGCCTGCCCAGGGAGGTGGTGGAGTCGCCAACTCTGGAGCTGTTCAAGGCAGGATTGGACGTGGCACTTGGTGCCATGGTCTAGCCTTGAGCTGTGTGGTGATAGGTTGGACTTGATGATCTATGAGGTCTCTTCCAACCTTGATAATACTGTGATACTGTGATAATTCTCTCTTTATGTGCTGTTTTCCTGTGGAAGATGTTTAAGGAAAACTCATGGCATCATTACAAGTGCTGTTCTTTGTGAAATGAATAATAAAAGAAAAACCGACATTAATATATAACCCAAATGGCATCTTGGTTGAACTGCTGTTCAATTCCTAAATCCATCATGGGTCGTGCAGACTGCTAGACTGCTTCTCCATTTGGAAGTAGCCAGTGGTATAAAACAAAACAATATACAGACACTCACCTTGAAAACGTTTGGCAGCTGACTCTCTCAGGGAAAAGAAAATATCGCACATCACCGTGGGGCAGCTCACGCCAGATTTTGTAATTACAGTGAAAATGCGATCAACGTACTGCCTGAGATTTTCCTGGAAAAAGTAATGATTATGAAAAAATGAGTGCAATTTTCTGCTGTGAAAAATGATGCTATTCCTGCTTTTATTCATAATTGCATCACTAAAAGAGTTGCTTCTAACACCGTGCGCTTGCAAAACAATCACGACCACGCTTTCTTTGGTGATGAATGCACATCCAAGTAGACGAGCAAAAACAATGATTCTACAGGAGAGAAACATCAAGTCACAGGGCTGTATGGCCCACAATTCCTTTGTGTAGCACCACCTTCTGAATCACCAGTAAGCAGAGCCACACACTAGGTTATCCCTGTCCATAAGGGCCAAGGGGAAGAGTGATTAAAATTCTACAGACGCTGCATTTACAGCACAGTGTAAAGCCATGGTAAAACCATTGTAACACTCTGTGGTCCTAAGAAATCTTCCAGTGTATTCTGATGAATGACTTATTTGTCACATCTCAGAACATCAGGTAAACTTGGTAGCATAGACAAAGATTATAACGTCAAAATCTAATGTATACCCTGTTGTTTTCCAGGTTTTCACCATCCTTTAATTTCACAGGATCAATTTCACAAGTTTTATGGACCTGGCAGATCTAGAAAAAAATATTTAACAATTAATACATCAGTTTACCTGCAAGTAGAAAGGTTTGTAAAAAGCACAATCTGTTAACGCTTTTGTAAGGTAAAAGGCAAATTAATAAATTGCATTCTTTTCTTTTGACAAAGCTTCAAAGGCAAATTATACAAAATCTTTATTATTTTGCTAAATGTAACATCAATTTGTTCCGCCCTTTCCTTCAACCCAAACGAAGAAGTTTTCTTTCGACTCTCCCAAGCAAGGATGTTCAGGAAAAGTCCTATTTTGCCAAAACAGTCTACTTTCAAAATATATCTATATTCTTTAAAAGCCTGACACTTCGTGATGAAGCATTAAAACAGCAGCTGAAGAAATTGTCAGATCATTTACAGAAGGCCTGTGGTCTGAAAGCATTGCCCAATTACTGCGCTAAAACACCCGCACCCACCACTCTGGAAAGGACAGATAACAAACCACTGTTACACACACATCACACACGCGGTTGTCTCACGATAAGTTTATTCCTCCATCCCCACTGGATGAAATGCATTACTTGCAGCTTCCCAGCAGCTACCTGATAACGTGTGTTTACATTCATTTAAGTTATTGCTTTATTCATTTCTCAGAAACAATACCTGCTAGATTTTATAAAACAAGAGCAATTTGTTAAATAAATGGAAACTTTCCTTTAATACAATCCAACCATTTCTGAAATGAGTGACTCAGCTATGGCTAAATGGACACGCAGAATTTTAACGCAGAAATAGGCTCTTAAGTGTTATTCCCACAGAATAATCTTAAAATGGGAAGAAATAAACAGGATCTACTCCCTGAAGGCCTTTTACAGTGACATTTAATCAAATAAACAGTCTAAACTGCTCTTACCTCATCTATAATTGGCTTTAGTGTAACTTGCAGATAATGCATCCCTGCCAGTTTCATTGTCTCATCAATGCACTTGGAAGTTAATGAGTTTCCTCTGAAAATGGTGTTTGGATCTCTGGAAGTGAACAATTTTCTGCAATTTAGTCTCTTTGTAATAAACGGATACTACATGGAAATAAAAGAAGCAGTGAGAGGTGGCGGAAATCTGGGTTTGAATGCACAAGCAAACACTCCCTCTGACACCAGCCTGCCATTATATGCAGTCGTGTAGCATTCAGTGCACTTCCAGTTTAAAAGGGAAAAGCAGCAAAGGGACTACAGATTGTTGTCTTTGTATTAGTGAAGGGTGTCAGTGTTCCATCCAAGCACAAGTAACACACAGGCTCAAACAAACTGGCTTACAATATAAAGTGTTTTCACACTGTTTTCCTAAGCAGCCTTAAATCTGAGTAAGGGAAGGAGGCAGTGGTTTTGGTCTCACATCACTGCTGGACATTACCCATGACCTACTACCTTTCTCCTACCAAGCAAGTAGTTGTAAGCTCACGAGGGAGACTCACGGCACTGTCATCTGATAAAGCCATTTACACAGCGCAGATCCTAATCCTGCTCTGAAAACTCAGAGGATAGCTGGTGCCATGCAGACTCTCACATCCTTCTAACACCCACTTGCAGAGATTTCTTCTTGTACTAGACATTCAACCACCGTGATTCGTTGAGCTTCAGTTAGCTGCACTGCTGTATGAACCTTTTTTTCCTATTATTTGTATTTTGAGAATGCAAATAGTTTCGTGTTAGTTCTGTACCTGCAATGCCTTCTACAGCAATTCCTGTTATGCAGATAGGTACAGAACCAATGATCTCATCTACAACACATGATCAAAATCTGTGCCTACCAACAGCAGACAAAACTTGGATATCAAGTTATTTGCTCGTTCCCATTCGCACACAGATATCCTCCCTGCTTACAGCTTACTACAGTTGCATCCATTTACAAGCAGTGACTAACAGGACAAAATATTTGGCTGGATTGATTAATTCTGTTTCACAAAAAAAAATGAAGCTACTGCCTGTTACAAATGCCAGAAAGCCCTGAAAACAAAACAGCATCCTTGCTGTTTTATCACAGGAATATGACTGCCTAGGGAACAGCAAATTTCCTCACACTGCAGCAACTAAGCTGTTTCAGCCAACCTGCAGTGCAGAAAAAACACACCTACCTACAGGAAGGAAAACACTCTATCCCTCTGACACTCTGGGGAAAAAAAAAAGAGCCAACCCACACAAAGACTTCATCTTGTACTGAGGAAGCTGTTGCTTTAGAGTCAATATTCCCCTTGACTTCCAATTGTCTCTTCTACTGTCAGTCAGGAGGATGACTACGCAGGCATGAGGCTTGTGGCAACAAATGTTCTTGAAACCTGTCTTGGTGTGAACAGTAGATCTCACACTGCTCAACTGTCAGCACATCAGCAAGTCGAACAAGGGACTGACCAGAAAAAAAGATTTTATTTCCTGCTATCCACTGCCAGATCCAATCCCATCTTTGCTCCTCAGCCCTCTAATTGGAAAGATTAGACACACAGCTTGCCTTGAATATTCATGATCAGGAAGAAACTTGCTTTTTGTTGTGATCAAATCCAAATGCTTTCACTTATCAGTAGATTATTTATTAGCATGCTATAAAGCTGAAAATATTTCATATGAACACTGAAGGTAATAAAGGAATTCACAGTTATCATCACATATAATTAGGACTGAGAAGAGTGAAAAGCTCTGCTTGCAAACCTAATAATAGTCTTGCAAGTGGATTTTGCAAAACATGATGGGAATTCCTCCTAAGATCAAACACACCAAATTTTCAGAGCCGTGAATGCATTTATAAAGAACTCTGCCACTGAACTGGGAAGAACAGGAACAACTCCAACAGTTTATTTTTATATTATATATAATTCTAGAAACCAAGTGGAGGATTGAAACACTAGCCAACGCAGAGAAGGCATGTTCTATAGCACTTTGAGTTTTGGTACTTACTGAGTTCTCTTCACTTCAGCATTTGCAATGGCACTTATGAAAGGCACGATTTTACCATAGTGTAAGAAAAGCCTGACGAGAGGTATGGCTGCTTCCTGTTTTTCTCTGCAAACTTCACCCAAAATATGTGCAGCTGATGCTGAAACAGGCTGAACAGTGGAAAGAAAGAACAACTTTGAGAGATTGTTCCAGAACAAGCATCCTTTCTTTCTTTTCCCATTAGTTCCTTAATGCAGAAACCCACACAACTAGTTGCAATGGCCAGTTACCCAAACGTGCCTGCACATAACATGGGTGGGTGTTACATTCCAGTTCTTGCTGGCTTTAAGTTCTGATCACAAGAGGGCAGCAATTTGAAAATGATTACCCTACAGTCTCTACTGCCTCCCTTCCCTCCTTTTTAATAACTGACTTTTCACTAAATATGCCACTGTTGCATGGAAAGCAAGTGAAGAGGAAAAACTCTAGCCCTTCTCAGTTTCGAGCCACAGTAAGTACTGAACCCAGTTCTTGTACTGAAAAGACAGAAGCATTATTACAACTGCTGGAAGCATACATGTCACAACCCTCTGACATTCTTAGGTCTGGGTGTTGTTTTGTTAAAATATGCAAGTAAGCAGGTTCTTCTTCAGTAAAGGAAACCAAATTGATCAAACTGAGGTTTACTTCTCATTTTCACATATAAAATTAGCCATGGAGAACATGCTGCTGCTAAAACCACCGGTGTTCTGGGTGTGCCTTCACCAACCACACTACACACAGATAAATATCTCTGCAAGGACTGAAAATAAGCATTAGGGAAAAGGAAGAAGCTGAAGTCTCTGCTAATTACACAGCCATGGTGCCAGCAAGATAATGACAGAAACCCCTCTGAAGATGCTCGGCAGGTAAAGAACAAGTAGTGCAAACAAATTACCTCTACATCTGCAGATTTTAGCAGGAGGTCTCTAAGTGGACTGTAATAGTCTGAGGAAAAAACATGGTCCTCAGTGTAAACCACATTTAACCTTAAGGAACCCAGGTCATCAGGTTTCAATGACTTGTTACCATTATCTCTGGGCTGCAGGAAGTACCTGATATACAAAAAATAAAAGACAACATTTGTGCAGAAATGCCAGGTTACTCAGGCTATATATTAACATATATAAAATATACAGATACAGACAGTATTTATATATCTATCAAATTCTTGACATTTCTGAATCATACTCTTTAATTAAGATTGCCAACCTATTTTGCATCAACTGCAACATGGGAAGTTCTGATCATGAAGATCTATGTAGATATGATTAAAACCCACACACTAAAACTATGGGGCTTCTGATGAGCTACAGTAAATAATATCATGAAACCAACACGTTAGAACTCCCACATACAATAGGGGCAGACTGCAACTTCTAATCACATTATCAAAACTTCTTGTTCTTGCATTTGCTAAGATTACTTTGGCTTGCTTACAAAAAAAAAGAAAACCACCAAGCGAAATCTATTTAAGCTCTATCACATAGCAGTAATTATTCTAAAGTCTTCACAGCAGACATATGTTTCTACTTATTTTCCAAAAGAAAAATGTCAAGTACCATGCTTCGTAAGAGCTAGACTGTCGGAGGAATTTCAGAGGGAGCCTCAGTTCTCCTAGAAACTCATCGCCAAACTTCAAGTTACTGGCATTCCAAAGATCAACCCTGCAACAGAACAAAATAACTTTAAAAGATTCAAAATAAATAATGAAAACATTAAAAACTAATAATCAGTTGTGATTCCCCCCCCCTCAATGTCTGTGAGTTAGAAGGCCTCAAAACAGTACAACAGTGGTTTCTGGTCAGGAATAAGACCACCTTGCACTTCACCTTCATGAAACATCAGTGACATTATCTAAGCCACCCTTCCCTCAGCTCATTTTTGCTATCCATGTTGAAGAAGATTCATTGGGCTGTCTGGCTACCCCAGACAGCAGGAAAATGCAGATAAAATGGACACCAAAGGAAAAAAAGCACAGAGATCTTTAAAGACTCTATACTGCCAGTCACACTCCAATGTGGAACCACTAGCAGCTAAGCAGCATCTTTAGAGTTAGGTTGAACACCTGCACGGTTCTTCCCAGTGCTCTGGCACCTAAAGGAAGAGTTGCTGTACCAAGCTCACAAATTTCTTGCACCTAACTTAGTGCTGAACAGATACTCAAAGTCTTGGGAAAGTTCTACCACTCTGTATAGCCTGTGCGTTCCCTGAAGCCTACACAATTTTTAGTACTTGGTTTGGAAAGTTCTGTATGATTATATTTCCTTTCCTTCTCTTTAACATTAGGACGTAAAACTACTGCCCTGAGATTCAAGTAGAAGGGCTCAGTTTAACCTGGCATCTGTAGATAAATGCTGCAACACCCACCTTGAAGCAGGGCTTTCAAACTGCAGGGCCATTGTTTCTGTACAAGTTTTACCACCTTCCTAGTCTCAAGCAAGTCACAGTGGGCTTGTCAAGGAATGGATGTTGACAGTCCTGCTTTATTAAGGTTTTTCCTACCTTATGCAAGTGCAGGGAATGTCACTTTTAAATCCCTGAGCCTTGTATCTCTCAACAGTTTCTCATGCATCAAGTTTCGAACACTAGACATAGCACCAGCTCACAGTGCATGCCTGCTGGGTAAGTTCTTCAAACCCTGATATTTTGACCGTATTTCTGCAGGGCAAGGACTCCCCAAAAGGAAAAAAACTGCCTTGAAAATTCAACCTCCTCTCCCTTTTCCCCATGTCTGGTCAGTTACTGTCTTGCTAACCAATTCAGTCAGCTAGAAGCTGACTTCACCACGAGAGATATCTTCTGAAAAGTTTATTTATTTTTCAAACTTAGAATTTACCAAGTGTTTACAGGCTACTGGTCTCTAGTTTATCCAAGCTCTTTCAAGACACCCACTAGCAAGAACACTTCCAAACCTATGCAGCCAAAGAGTGCTCCTCCACAGCAGCTTCAGATACAGAAAAAAAAAAAAAAAAGACCAGTGCCAAGGATCTGTAGGAGAAGAACTAACAATTCCAGGTTGATCTCACACTACACAGCAAGCAGCACAGGCCCTGTAAATTCTGAAGTTGTTTTTTTGTGTGTGCTTGGAGTACAAAGCATAAGCAGCATTTAAAAAAACCCACAATACACAGACCTCAGAGCATAAAAGGTTACTGTTTCCCAAGCTTTTTAAAAGGCAAAATTATAGCAAGTGTTATTCTGAAACTGGTTAGACTGTAGTCACAGAAAGAAAGAAACAGCAGAGAGGGGGAGGAGAAACAATGAACTCACCAGAACATCTGGTCCCTAAGTGTTGATATGCCCTGCCAGCAACTTCCTACACCCACTCAAAAAGAGAAACTTTCATTGCTTTAGAAAGAAACCATGAGAGACTAAATCTTCTCCTCACCCTCAGGAATGGTATTTTTCTCAGGAGAGAAAAACAAAACAAATCCCCAAGCCCATAAATTGTTCCACAGGGCATGGGGGCAATCTAACTCTGACTAATCAGCAAAGAGGAAATGAGTGGAGGTGGAAGGGGAACCCGAGATGGAAAGAAAAACACTCTGTCCTATAGGGGACAAAACCTCTGAGCGAAGAGCTTGCCCAACCAAGACTAACACTTTATCTGCTTTTGTCTGTTATTCAAATGTTTCATCTTTTCCCAACTGTTTTGTAAGCCTCTTCACAAACCACTCCTCTCTACCACACTGTGCCTTGTTTGGTTTAAGGAATAAAAGGCCTCTGAAGTTCAGCTTCACTTACATTATCATTACAGGCAATCGTGTGTCCAGAAGATGCACTCAGTAAGTAAAACAACTAATTCAAATTATCCCAGTAACACAAACTAAGACTCAACTAAAATACTATGCAACGCGTAACCACTGTCCACCGATGTCTACGGTCTCCTTCCAGACTCACACAATTATCAGAGAACACTAGCTTTCCTTTAAAAGCAATGCATGGCTGGGCACGGTGGTCACAAGGACCAGACCACAACTCCCAAGATGCTGCTCAGCTGTCTGTTCCACCACACACATCCCATGGGATATGGGACATGTTATTTCAAACTTGCATAGACCATGGAAAACTCTGCAGAAATACAGTCCCGGCCAGGTCATCTGCTGTGCTGCAACACTTAGCCCACCAAAGACACCTGGCACCAAACCTGGGCCTCTGCTTTCTCTTCTATCAATCAGCTGGGGGTCACCCTTAAGCCAGCGACCTTCATGCTGCCTGATGCAGATGTTTTCAGAAAAACAAAGAACAGCACTTGTCTCTCTCACATGAGTAGTTTCCCTTTCCTGCCCCACAGAGTCAAGGCAGGCACAAATCTGCTCATGGTCTTGTAGCGCTTGCGATACTACACGAACAGGCTACGTGAACCAGCAGCTGACCATCAAATTAGAACAGCCCTCATCCATTCACTTGTGAACACAGACAAATCTTGCTTGCTGGGAAGAAGCATTGTTCCATTGTTCCCCCTTCCTGCTCTCTCTTCCTTTCCTTGCAGCCAATTGTGTTTCTGAAGGGACTAGGGAATGTTCTGGGAGATAAGCCCTCACCACCTCTCTAGTAGGAATACCTGAGAAGGAAGAGGGTGCCACCATCCTCCCTCAACTTTTCTTCCTCCAAATGCTAGCATAAAGGAGAGGGGAATTTCTCACCACCTGATGCAGATACAGCTGCTTGCAGCTACAGTGCATCCACATCACCAGATGGCCAAAGTCTTTAAGTTTCAATGTATGTGACAGTATGATGCTCCTGATACCTTCAGGTTTTGCACATCTTACCATTTCTTCTTCACTGCTTCTACTAACGTGTCCCCACAGACACTGTTGACAGGCCTCAGTAAGTCTCAAAATAGTGCTAAGTGGGTGGCAGGGTGTGGGTTTGTTTTGTTTTTTAAATCAGAGTTGCTTCTTTCCTGTTCAAGGGGTTTCACATGTATCATATATCCAGCCTTGCAAGAAGGGGTTAAAAAAAATCTTCCAGGCAAAAGAGAAGAGAAACTGTCTCTGCCCCAGAGAAACTCTGAATTCAAGAGCTTCCTTTCAAGGAAGGACTTTATATGGGTTGCTAAAATTAAGTGATAAAAAATTCTCTAATAGATAGAGCATCACAGAGCTTCCGGGCTCTCTTGGGTAAGTGAGGAAGGGAGGGAAGGGCAGCCCAGCTTAATGACAACTGCACATCAGCACAGACACAGCACATGTACAGAAGAACAGCAAGGACCTCTCACGCAGCAGAACCATAATACATATCCAGATGTGACATACTGGTGGAGGTAAGGACAGATACAGCCATGAAGACTCATCTTCATTTATCAGAAGTAAAACTATGCTGGTGACACTGAAAACAGTGTGCAACACAGACACACAAATTTGGAAGACAACTTTATTAGTATAAAGTGGTTTGTATTACCTAATTTCCATTTTGTCAACTTCATCAACATCTTCAATATCAAAATGGGATTTCTTGTTGTAGCTACTGGGTCTTGTAACCTAATGAAAAGGAGGAGACTTTAACAACTTCATCTGATAAAAAGTCATTCTGATGTTACTTGTACAAAGCTCCCGGAGATCACAGCCTTTTACTGTCCACAGCAGCTTCAGTCCCAGTTCTGAAAACATTCACACACGTGAGCAAACACGTTGATTGAACAAATTCCTGGCTACGCAAAGGTGGTGGTTACACAATCATATCCAAGAGTAACTAGATACTCCATACTTTCTTTAGAAAGACAACTTTAACATTACTATAGTGCTTTGAGGTCACACTCCATAATTTATCTAGCGAAATCACAGAAATAAAATGGTAATTAATAAAAGAATTTTATAACAGCTGTAACGGCAGATGTCCTGAGATAGTCTGAAGGACGGGCAAGGGAGAACCTACCTAAACAAACTTAAAAGTGGGCCCAGCCAAACTTTGGCAGTTCTGCCTGTTCTGGTATCTTGGAAGCCAACTTGTCATGCCCATATTAAAAATACGAAGCAGGTCAGTTATCCAAGAGATGCTAGCCTGTGTTAGCCACATCAGAATACAGAACCAGGTGCACAGCCCACCAACCATGTTTGCAAGAGTGAAACAGCAAGGCAAAAGCAAAAGATAATGGGAAGATGTGGCTCTCTGCAGAGCACTAGCTAAAAAAGATGGGTACAAACATTTTTTTTTGGCAAGATGATGATAAAAATACCATGGTGGTGGTGGTACAGTGTCAGAAACTTGAGAAAAAGGCAACCCCACCCAGCTGAAACCACAGCAGAAACTGATCAAATGCAAGTGCGTATGATGTGTGGGTTCAGAACTTGGTTGCACACAGAAACTGAACTTTACAGTAGGTTTAAATGTGCTTGTGGCTTAATACTTCCCACTGACAAAAGCTGGATCTTATTGTACACTTGACTTCTTGGTTTTACGTTGTGCATCAGACACAGGTGGTACAAGCAAGGGGGTCACAGATACAGCTACACCAATGTAGAGAACCCAGAAAAGAATTCTAGGTACAGGACACTCAACAGAGCTGCTTCTTTGTGTCCACATGTGTGAGGTTAGCACATTGTCAAGGCAATATATAAAAACTAAGAGGTTCAGGCAGCACTGGAGACCAAAACCTCTAGATAATTCAATGAGATAAACCTGTAAGCCCCAAGAATGCAGAGGATTCAAATTGTTTGTAACTTTAGCAGCTCAGCACAGATTTTCTCACCCTATCTTCACAACTGTCTTCACTGCAGCTTCAGAAAATTATGCTGCACAACTGGAAATTGCATTGTCTACTATCATTGTGAAACTAATGGTGTAATTTTTAATACAGAAGCAAACTTTTAAGTATTTTATTATCTGGAACACAGGTTATTTAAAAAACTTAAAGGCTAGGTGTAACCTATGACATGTTCCTTCTAAGTAAACACCTTAGCAAGAGGTTTTGCTGGAGTCTGCACGTATGAGGTCTCTCAGTTCACCCCTACAGCAGCTTAGCATGCAGAGTAATACTCCTCAAGACTGGTGCTCCTAAAAGAGGATTTGGTACAGTTAGGTCAATAGTTGGACTCAGTGACCTTAAAGGCCTTTTCCAACCTAAATGATTCTATGATTCTGTGCACAAAGTTCATCCATTCTAAGGATGGAACTGGAGATGAGGGAAATCCCAGTCTGCAGTGCTGAACTAGTTGTACAAAAAAGGGAGCACAAGTCTGCTGTGCTGGTCCCTTTCTTTAAGCAAGGCTGACAATCCATTTATCAGCTGCTCACTTTTCTTCAGCACAAGCAGATTTGCAAACAGGTTCCCAGCACAACCTTCTTTGGTTTCTGCAAAAGGGCTGCTTTCCTGCAGCTACGTATAGAAACATCATTCCCTGCAGTGCAGCTGGAGCAGCAGTGAAAATGGCTCCTAACCATCAGGTGCGAGTTTCACTCACGGCACCTCTTAAATAGGCCCTCAGATTTCCCAAACCAATGCTAAATCCTTTTCCATCTAGAAAATTAAATCCATGGCACCTCTTGGTTGTAAAAATGTAAGCGCCCATTCGCTGCCTTTTCCAAAGTGGGTCCTTCCTTGGAAGCAGGGCCAACTGCTGTGCTCACAGGCTGCAGGAAAGCTGATGAAGCTGTTTGGAAGCAGCAAGTGACACTGCTGTCAACAGCCTAAATCCGTGCAGCTCCGCAGGAATCGGAGCACTCTGTTAGCAGGCACAAGCCACAGGTCTGCTCATGTCTCAGTCGCTGTGCTAGGAGACTGCAGGAAAGCTGATGAAGCTGTTTGGAAACAGTGACATCACTGTTAACAGCCTAAATCCGTGCAGCTCCGCAGGAATCGGAGCACTCTGTTAGCAGGCACAAGCCACAGGTCTGCTCATGTCTCAGTCGCTGTGCTAGGAGACTGCAGGAAAGCTGATGAAGCTGTTTGGAAACAGTGACATCACTGTTAACAGCCTGAATCTGTGCAGCTCCACAGGAATCAGAGCACTCCGCCAGCACGCAGCGTTCGCAGGTCTGCCTAACACTCATTAGTGAATGCACTCCTCAGTCACAGCAGTTCTACTGAACCTTGCTCCTTAGAGACACTTTGCGTGATAAGCACTAGCTACCCTCAAAATGACATCTGTGATGGCTTTTGTCTGCACTAAGGATACTTCTATGTTTCAAAGTTCTGGCTGATTCAGGCATTTCCCAGGCTCTGCTCTTACCCACACAGAAAACACTTCGCTCTGAGCTAGCAGAACAACTGGGGCATGAACTTGAGCTTAGGTTTTGCTTTTGCTGAAACTTACCCAGCTCTTGGCATAAACTCAGACTAAGCAAGCCTCTACCCTCCCTGCAACTCCAGCTGGAAGATGTTGCTTCTCTCCTTCCTCTCCCAAAATGGCACCACCTGTCAAGTTCAGTGTTTAAATACCAAACATTTGGTGTTCCTGGAGCACACAGAAGGCTGAGGAATCAGACAGGTGAAGTTTTATGATTTACAGTCTGAATTCTGGAATTACTTTCTCCTTAAAAAGCCAGGTGACAGACACCTCTAGAACTGTCTCTGTTAAGAATAAGGGAGCCCATTTAGCTTTGTTTACCTACACCATTGCTTTTGTGTCACTGTCAAAGGCTGCAGTTTTGGGCCAGGTGACCAAGTGAAATCCTGGGCAGCCCTGAGTAAACATGCAGACATCTCAGTGCATTTTCAGTGCTCAGTACCATGGGATCTCACCCCACCAACCATGCCCACGCAGTACCTCCCCAGAGTCAGGCAAGCACCAAGGATCACAAATAGTTAAGTCTGCAGGGAATTACATCCTAGGATGAAGGGCATTGGGTTATCAGAGGAAAGATTACCTTACAGAGCTACCCTGACCATCCCTCAGGTCTTCTACCCCTTAAGAGCATCAAGGAAGTTCTCCTGCTTTACTGCAGAGCTGTACCTCAAATCTAAGTACCTCTATCAACAAGAGCATGTTTCTGACTTTAGATTAGTTGTTACAACTGTCAGCTTCTAGGCAAAGATGGGGGCCTGTAGAAGGAGGGTGAAGACAGCAAAAAGCCCCTCACTGGCACTGCCAAGAATGATAGTTGCACTTCAAAGCAGCACAGTGCAACAGCACTTGTACGGCTCCCCTCTCCTCAGCTCTCTGTCCTGATGTGGCTGCTTGTGCCCCTGAACCGATTCGAAGACCATGACCCTAAGTGACATCGCTATACCAGCAACAATTTCTAATGCAAATGTGAGTGATGCAAGCTGTATGGGCAAACAGGGCTTTTCAGCAGAATGGCAACTGCATTGCACTACTCTGGCTTCTCATGCCAGATGTGTTCTTGATGTGTCTGTTGAAACAGAACAGTTAGTCTGTGTTTAAGATGTCCAAGAGAAGAGAGACACACATACTTTAAAAGACTGAAAGGTTTCAAGAGGTATCCAGACTATGAACACACACACATATGTATGGACACACCACAATTACAGCTACTCTTGCCAGAAAGCACCAAAATGAGCACTTTTTCTAGAAGTTATATTTTGTTTATAAACATGCTTTGTATTAAATAAAGCTGTAGAGGTTTCACCCCCTTGGAAGACGGATACTGGTATTGCAGCAGACTGGCAGACGCTCAGAACATCCAGGTCAAGAGTTATTTACCTGTGTAGTTTCTAGTAGGTAACCTTCCTCCCACTGATAAGGAAAGGCAGGGCAGAGCAACTATTTTTTTATTTAATTATTTTTTAAATTCCATCTTTAACTGCTCTTTCTCTTCTCTTCCTTTTTCATCCTTTTCTGGGGTGAAACATGATGGAACGTAAAGCGTGCTGCTGAGAGGTGACCACCTTGAGGTTTTTCCTACAGAGCACCTGAGCTGAAGCAATATACATCTCCCTCAGCAGACAGCTAGTTTGGGTATGTTCCCTACCACCATGCTTTGAAAAAGTCTTCAAAGACAGCTGGCACAACATGGAGCATGATGCTGTGCCAAGTATCTACAGTATAGTATTTCAGCTTATCACCCGTTCCTTTGAAATACCAACCTCAAAATAAAACACTTCATCAAAATGTGGATTGTTGGTCTTCTTTTTAACTTTAGTCTTTTTGGCTTCCGATCTGAATTAAGGAAAAAAGATAAGAAATAACATTAGGAGAAGAGTGATCCTTGAACAGAGCCACAAATATTCACCACTTGATCTATCTGATAAAGCTGGAAAGATGCCATGTGGCTCCTGCACAGCAAGGCGCACACACTCACACTCATTGAAGAGAGATTCACTGCATGCCTGTTTCTCTAAAGTGGCAGTAATCACAGTTTGCTATCCTCTCCTAAACACAAGTCCTTGAACCCTGATTCTGTCACTTCCTTGATCCAGCAGAATCTTCCTTTAGAACAAAGCATCTAGCAAGAATGGGGCTCCGAGAAGCAACACTGAAGGATGGTCTCACTCTTGTTCCAACTCAAAAGTTTCTCATACCCTAACAGCATAGGAGACAGGAAGACCAACAGAATTATTTCTGTGTTTTGGATTTTATAATCCTAGCTTGAGAAATCAATTAATGCTTTCGGTGGTGTTAAATAATCAAAAACCCCACCATGATTTCCTCACTAAGAATATGTTGATTGCTATATTATCACTAATTTACCTTCAGCCTGTGCAGCACTTAATTGATGTCATGCTGATGAATTATTACATGCAATATTGAGCAGAAGTCTCTTAATTTCTGCTGTTCTGTAGGAAAAAGCCATGGCAGACCTCCTCCATACCACTCTCTGCGCAATACGCCTCTGTAGAAGATTCCCTGCACCTGCCTTTTAGAATACAGACATCTAACCGCTTTGTTTTGGGCTAGAGCCAACCAATGCATTTCTCACAGGCCAGCCAACAGCTGTTTGAGGATTTCCAAATGTTATAAACCTATGCCTGATTTGCTCTTGTTACCTACAAGTGAAACCCTCTGGGTTGTTCCGTGTTGCCAACCTTCCCCTGCAGCTCTGCAGGCGCAGATAAAACAGACACAGATGGGGAGGCACATCAGCCATGTGGAAAACTGACCTACTAATCATTTCATCCCAGAATCCATTCCTCATTTCTCATGCAGCAAAGCTGCTTAGATAGCTGCTAAACTGCTCATATTAACTGCACGACTCTGTCTATTCCTTTACAGAGGTCAAGTAAAGCTGAGTCTAATTCCCAGTGCTGCTGTAGGCTTCCTGTGTGTCCTGAATGGGCCAGTCCACCAGTTTTACATACAGTGTCTTCCCATCTATAGTACAGGCACAGAAACAGTTTTGGTCAGGAAGCCTGATGGCTCTGCAAGTACAAATCCTACAATAAAGAGCAGCACATTTGCTGAAATTGTTACGCTTGGCATTGCATAACTGCAGCAAAATAAAGCAGCTTTCCTACTCTAAAAGGGCAGGCATTGAGAAATCCAGAGGAGAATGATGTGCAGATTAAGAACATCCCACTATTCCTAGGAGTAGCTGAGAGATAAGAGAAAGACTAATCGCCTCCAGGATGCAGGGCAGATTGCCTATCCCATCTCATCAGTCACACTTTCCAATCAACCATTTCACTGATAAGCCCATCTAGGAGGGGACTGGGAAGCAGGATGTAGAAGGGAGGTGATTAAGGCAAGCACAATTGTTGGGCAAATAGATGGGAATAAGCTGCATGCTGCTTGCTGCAGATAGGAGGCAAGCCTGCTCCCCCACCAAAAACCAGAGAGCGCTAGGATGAGGCTTTGCTGCTCCTTATTCTGAAGGGAGATGCATTATCATTTGTTGTACATTCGTCACGCTGGAGGGTAGAGGAAAGCAGACAAAGGTGAGTTTGGACTTTGAAGGATAGAAGGGTTTCTCAAAAAAAGTCTCCTTACAGTTTCAGTTATAGTAAACTGGTACCATCCAAAACATGTGGGCTTAAAACATCAAAACTCACAGCTCAAACACACATCGTGTTAGTGGAGGCAGTGCCTCATGCACCTAGGAAAGCTGAAGAACACACAGCAGTCTCAAGGACTTCCCTACACGCCATGCGATAAGAACACATCTTATCTATAGCATTTTCAATAAATTGCTGTAAAGTGTTAGGAATAACCCCTGCTAGCAAATCTGATTCTCTGAGGGAACAGCAGAGCTGTTTTGTTTCCAATATGGCACAGACACAGACAACAACTCTAGATAAGCAGAAACAAAACAGTGTCATCCAAGAGCACGGGCAATTTCTGTAACAGAACAGAAAACTTTAATCTCAAACGTAACTTGAAGAGTATTATGCAGATGTCATTACTGAAACCTCAATACAAACTGTATTCATACTATTATGTCCACAAATATCAAATTCTAGGACTGAGCCACTTTGGGCTTTTGACACACACACATTAATTTTCCACACCTTCAAAGTGAAAAGGCTTTAATATTCACGTACAAATGCGCATACTCTGCGTGAGCTATAAATTTGATCAAATTCTGGCCCCCCACTGTGAGGTGAGAAGATGCACAAATTAAGCCGAACCACAAATTACATACTTAAGGATATTCAAATTATTCAGGGATTATTCAGACCTTCACATAAATCAAAACAGAAACAAGCCTTGAGTTACTCAGTCTAGTAGAATACACCAACACATAGCATATTCTAGTGGTGTCTAAATACTCCCATCTGTCCATCTGAGAATGCAGATTCCTAATATACACAGAAAACAGAACCAATCCTTAAGAAATGAATGCTCTGGTATGCACTATACTTGCCTGGAGGGTCCTGCTAAGGTAACAGTGGCGTAGGGATCACACTGTCCGTTCACAATGGGCAGCCCTTGGCACTCTAAAACTCTGGAAGAGAAAAAAAAATGCAGACAAATAAATTATTGGAATGGGAAGATGCTAGAGTGAAAAATAAAAGGAATGCATTTGCATTCTGTTCCCTTGT
Source organism: Rhinopomastus cyanomelas (assembly GCA_013400115.1). Lineage (NCBI taxonomy): Eukaryota > Metazoa > Chordata > Aves > Bucerotiformes > Rhinopomastidae > Rhinopomastus > Rhinopomastus cyanomelas. The sequence goes on from VXBP01001616.1 coordinate 224,860, forward strand.
CACAACACTTTACACTTGGGAACTGAAAGGTCAGTAAGCCCAAGTCTTTAACTTGTACCTAGAATGCAAAAGACACTTTGGTCTTAAATACTAACTTTAACAGGGTCAAACTTACTGTTAAATTCTAACAGACATTTTAACTTGAAGGAGTCTTATTTTGCAAGTACAGCCACTTAAGGTTTTTCAAATGAGTCTGCTGTCAAGATGGGAGCTGTCAGCACTTTAAAATTCCATGACAACTTATTTACAAGAAAAACCCAACCCCAAATCAGAATTTACTTCTGTAACAAAAGAGTCAAAAAAAATACAGACACCCCAGCAGTAGTCAAATAACTTCTCAGAACTGCAATCAATCATGAAGGCCTCAGTGCTTTTGACAAAATTTGGCAGGGGCTTATTTGTAAAGCTGAGTTAGCTGCAGACCAGGAGGCAGTACGACACAATCACCTTCCTCCATAACATTTTTAAACAGCAAAACTGAAGAAACACATTCAGCAACCCTGCAGTGAAGAAGTCCCAGAGACACGGGAGGGACAAAATGGAACAAACTGGCTTGTGGTGCAAGCCATGGTAAGAAATCTGGATTTTGCACTCTCATTTCAACATCTCTTCGGGGACAAAAAACCCCCCATCCAACATGACCCCCCAAAACAGTGAAAAAACGTTTCATATTGCGAAAGTCAAAACGTGCAGAGGAATGCAGCAACAACCAGATACGAAGGCAGACAAGACTCTCTCAGCCTTGAAAGAAGTTATGCTTCCAACACAGATTACACAGATTACATTCAGACAATTAGAACTAGAAAATTTCAGTGAAGGCAAGGTCTGGAGTAGTTTGGGCAGGGTGAGTAGTAATCTACGTGTGCAGTGTGAACTATCTTGCAAACTTGTGGGTGCTATAAAAACCAGCAAGGCAAGTCATTGCCATTTTACTGCTTTCAGTGACTGCAACTTTGATACATTAAAAAAAAAAATCTATACAGAAAAAAAATCATGAATGGATAGCACTCTACAATTTCATCCACCACGGAAATTATTTGCTAACATAATATACAACGTGGATTTCAAACACAGTTTAACTTAGTCTGCATAGAGAAAAGAACAAATTTAAAGTTCAGCACCAAAACAGGAATTGGTTTTGTACCAGAGAAAGTACAAATTCAATAGGTTCACACAGTCCTAGAAGTACACAAAGACTGAAGATCTTTAGGGGGTCACACAGGCAGCTGAAGTGATAAAGTTACATCCATAGCTGGCTTCTGCTATCTGTGATCTTGCAAATAAAGACTAAGTAACTGGCTTAATACAGACAGCCCCCAAAAACAGTCACTCCCAAGCTTCTCATGTAGTTATCAGGCTAGGTGACATTTCATTGCTGATTCACTAACACAAAAGAGAATTATGTTCTGTATTCCAGACACTCCAGTAAAATCATGGATCAAAACCACAGAGGGGAAAAAGCTTGGATTGATATACACTGTGTTGCTTTTATTTCTGGACTTCCAGGCAGCACCATTCCATCCCAGCACCTACTGGAAAGGCAAGATGAAAGCTCCAGTAACCCTCAACATCAAGTGACAGGTAATATATGTGATTTGGTGGTCTAACGCACGCATGTATAGTGTCATTTGAGACAAGTTCATAGAATCATTAGGGATTGGAAGTGACCTGGAAACATCATCTAGTCCAATTCCCCTGCCAGAGCAGGATCACCTAGACCAACTCAACAGTTTATTTCCCAGTGCCTTGCTGCTGTTCCAGAAGGGCAAGAGGTAGGCATGAAACTTGTATCTTTGACAGCTCCATGCCCCTCAGAGACCACATAAATATCTAGATGCCTGTTTTCAAGCAACTAATTCCTGCTCCAAATTTACCCAGCCTAGCTCATAGAGAATGTGTAGAATTGGCTTGTTTCATTAACTAATTGCAAGGAAAATGCTACTTCTTAAAATCAGAAAGGGCAGATGTGAATAGAAAGACACTTACGGAGAACCTTGAAGCAGCATAGCTAGAAGTGCAAGGAAGATAAATCTGTAAGTAGCCCCAGAAAGACTTTATGAAGAGGTTTGATTTTCTTCTAAGTAAGGGACAGAGCATTTTCCTTCTCATGGTCTTTTCACTAATATAACTGTATTCACAGAAAAAACCCCCAACACTTTGTGGTAAGCTACAGCATGAATGCTGGTAATTCTTCTAGGTCAGCTGATGTGACTTGAACAAGATTCCTGTTTGAACCGGACAACCGTTCACCCAGTGTCAAAGTCTCTCCACCCCTTCCACCACTTCCTTACTGCAGCCTGTAAGTTCCTTAAAATGAAATAGAAACTGAATGGTTTCACTGCAGACAGCCTATTTTCTACTCTTGGTGAATGGTTTCCAAGCCAGCTCCTCTACAGGAAAAAGTGTGTGAAATTTAAACACAGACAAAGCATGTTCAGAGAGTTTGACTCCTATTCTCATAAAAAGAGCTATATGCTGACATTAGAAAGTGATCCCAGATGGTATGTTATGTGCTTGGAGACATACAGAGTTTATACATCACTGCACAATAAAACCACAGATGAATTTGAATGAAGGGCAGTATGAAGTTATTCACATATAAAAACACACGTGCCCTGACCGTGCACATAGATGTGGGCTAATATTGCCAGGCAACTGGGTTTTAAACATTGACTTGTGAATACTTCTCTTGTTATCGCATCAACTGTCGGCGATGGTTAACAGGACAAACTATCACTAGCTGGTCAGAGAACACAGCAACATAAACCGCTGGGCACTCGCCTCTCAAATTGCGCACGCTCTACAAAACATATCGAGAAGAACAATCGAACGACTGCTAATCGCTTGTGGCTCTCCCAGGTTTGTGGTTCCAGTTTGGAAAACTGGAGCTATTCATTCACAAACAGCCTCCAAAACCATGAATGGTGTGAAGAACATTTCCTCACAAAATAAGAATGGAGGCCCACATAATGAAATTACCAGACAGCAGGTTTAAAATCAGCAAAGTACTTTACCACACAGTGCACAATGGAGTTGTGAACTTACTGCCGTGGGACACCACAGAGGCCAAGAAAATACATGGATTCAAACCAGGACTGCAGGACCTCATGCAGTGTAGGTCTGTAGGCAGCTATTAGAAAGCTTAATCATCCAGAAGCCTCCTCTGGCTCAGGAAAACCCGAATTGTTGATTGAGAGGGGTGTAACGCCGAAGCAATCACACCATATTTGCAGTCTTGCTCACCAGCAAACACCAGAAACAGTACTAGGCTAGACTAGAGCAACAACTAACACAGTAGGGTAGCTTTTATGTTCTCTGGGGAATAAAAATCAAAGAATGAAAGAAACCCCCCAAATACACGAATGTTCCCACATAGTCATGATGATTTAAGAGTAAGACATTTCTTTGTGTGCAGTTAGAATGAGAAAAGCAAAAACAACCTTGAAAGAAACAAAAAGTGGAAAAAAAACAGGAAACAGATGCTGACATACACTTGTGTCCCAAGCCTTTCAGGTAATTTAAAAGTAGTTTGCCTGGAGAAAGCAGGCAAAGAACTGAAGACTTAAGGATTCTGAGGAAGCATGGCTGTGTCTGGTTCTTATATCTTACTCAGCATTGTGTGGAAAGACAATAAAACTCACTGAGGCACAGGCCTGCAGGACTCACGTTAGCATATCCTCATTAGTTGAAGGAAACTAATCCCAGAACTGCTTTCGTTATGGTCATTTTCTTCAGTCATGGAAAAGATGACTCCTCTTCCAGCCTGCTATCAAAAGGCTGGTTTTAACTCACAAGCAGAACAGAGCTAGAACAAAATGACAGCTGTGCGGGTTCCTGATAAGCGAAGCCTCCATTCTGTCACACAGGTACCACATTATTAAGACTGGCAGCTCCTATCTCAATTAAATGAAAAAAAAAAACACAAAAAGAAATGTGTGAAAAGTGTAACTGGGGAAGGAAAGCCACATTGGGAAGCAATGAATAGTCAGTAAAAATTAAATGCCTTTGCTCTAATAATGGGCAGAACATACATTGACTGGGATAACAAAAAATGCCTATGCAATTAAGACCAAGAATTACAAGTACACTTATCAGCTTCCAGAGGGAAAAAAACTGGTGGCTGCTAGAGCCTTTTCTGCCCAGCTGGTAATGTCTGATCATTAGGTGTCTGGAGCCCAGCTGAGGCAGAGTGAGCCCTCCCTCACAGCTACCCTGGCTGGGCTGGGCTAAGGTTAATGCTGGGTCATGTGGTAAAACTCTCAATGCAGCTGCCTCACCATATTTTGCTTGTGGTTTATAAAATTAACAGGTTTCAAGGAGCAAGGCATTTCAGTTTTCAGTGTGGTTGATGACCAAACCTTCACAAGAGTAAATAAGCTATGGAAAATTCCCAGAGGGTAAAAGAAAACCTCAAACCTAAGCACAGCATCAAACATGCCCTCTTGCCTTTACACTACATAATTACAGGAGTTGAGAGGGAGGCAGGGGGAGAAAGCTTTGAAAAAAAGGTTTTTTTAACAAAGACTAAGCAGCTCTCCTCTGACAGTACAGGCATTATTCCCTCTACCTCCACAGCTGAAGGCTGTGGTCTCTGAAACAGTCCTTACACAATCACATTTAAAACCAGACTTAACACAGACAAGCAACATCAGGAAAATCCCAGTCTGTGGGCGTTCCACACCCCTTCCTTTGAATGGGAAAAAATATTCAAAAATTATAGTCTTTCTGACTAGTTCAGGATGCATACATGTTGTTGGCATCCTTGTGTGCCACAATGGCAACCAATGCACAAATGGACAGAGAAAAGAAACCAGAAGGGTCATAGCTGTTCTTAAAACATGTGTCCATATTTCCTGCTCTTCCAGACCATATCACTTCCAGGGAACTCAGTCAGACTCAGTTCTTCCCCTAGTTTCAACCTAGAGTAGGGAAAAGCATACCATTCCTATTCCCTTTTATCAAACCACACTTTCCTCACTGTGATTCCTCAACAGAAAATAAAAACATGTTTTTTACTGTACAACCTTGCCTTCTACAACTGTACATAATCCATGTATTTGAACTACCTTCACACACATACTGGGTTCCCAGATTCTGTCTTAGCCATTGGTACATTTACTGATGCGTCTTATTAATAATCTATTACCAGTCTCCTCTTTCACTTCTGTGGTTTGAGGCTTTGTCCCACATCACACATGTATTTTTTGGCTGCAGTTGGGTCTTCCTCTGTGTCATTTCGAAGACAAGAGACTTCCTCGCTGCTTGCTCTAGTGATCCAATTACTACTAGAACACTCAGTACTTTGTGTGGTAAGCCTGACCAGACAGAGAAACATCAACATAAAAGCAAACTTTGTGGCAGATGTGTCAGAACTGTCATCAGAACAGCATGCCTTTGGCTTCCACCAAGTATTTCTTTGGTAAGTCACGCTCCCAGCACTAGGTGTGTGATCACTTCTTAAGTCTCTCTGCAGTGTCTCTCTATTTTTCATTCCCTTTTCTCTACTGACTACAGGGTCATCTTGTAACATATGTACTATCCTGAGAACCTTGTCATTCAGGGACAACAGAGCACCTCTGAATGGTCTCTCTTTCTGAATGGGCTTCTCTAGGGCACATAAACTAGGCTATTAATCCTTAACTTCGTTACAGAGCAGTCCTGTCTTTTTGTCTAGCCTGGCAGTGAAGAAGTGGCATTTCCCCTTTCCTTGCTGCATTCAGTTCACTGTTGAATGTCCTTTTCTTTCAGTGCAGCCTTGCGTCATGATCCAAGCTCCTTACTCATTCCCTGTGCTTTAAAAGCAATTCTAATGCTGCATGATTCTATGATAGACTTCCACATGTACCTTGGACAGCCTCACATCTGCGCTGGCACAGGGCAGCTGCTCTCAGATCAGTGAACTGACTTCTGTCTTCCACTGCAAGCTGGAACTGTTCCCAGGCCTCCTCCTTATTCACTCGATCTGTGTGTGACCATATTCCTGTATTTTACAGGGGCTAGAAACCACCACCACTAAGCATAAAAGCACTACATCTAGCTCAGAAGCTCCCTGAATCACATTTCTGGAGGCCAGGACAGTGTATCACTGTGTGATTACTCTCACAGTTCATCATCTCCTACTGAATGCACTCAGGGGCACCATCCTTACCAGAACTGCTGTTAGTGCACCTTCGGACAAACTTCTCATTTCCTCCTTGCTTCCACAGAGTAAACTACTGGATCTTCATTCAGCACTTCACATAACCCTTTTTTTTTTTTCCCAAGAAACTGGCCAAGCAGCCTGTTTCTTCTAGAATAAGGCAAAAAAATTTCCAAGTTTACTCAAACCTGGGTTTAACTTACACTCTGTCACCATCATAAAAAATAAGATGATCATGTCCCAAATTTCCTCAAAAGTTCTTCACCAGTCCATAACTCTGACCCTGTTTTGCCCTATCCCCAGGGAATAGGGAAGTTGGCAATACTGCATCCATAGTCAAACGTTTGTCCTTCGGATGAACATACGAAGTCAAAGGTTCACGCCCACTCCCAGTAAGTGAGATCTAGCAAAACAAGATTTCAGAAGTACCTACGCCTTGACTTCTGCAAGCAAGCTACTTGTACCAAAACAAAATTAATTACTTCCTTCTCACCTGCAGGCTTTTTGTACTGGAAACCCACCAGTTTCCTCTGAAAGCACTCCTAAGACAGTGGGAATTGCCCACAGTGATGTGTCCTCATCCGCCTTCTGATGCCACTCAGACACAAAACATCACAGCGCTGTGTGCAGCGTCTGGTGAGCACTGATCACACCTGGCAGAATGGACTGGGGAAAGGATGAAACAATGTCCACGTAAATCGAGTCACAGTCAACAAAACACTTTTACAAGTCACTTCCCTACTACACTTTTTTCATCTCTCTGGGAAACTTGAAACCAGGGTCTTTATGCAACTTTCAGCCACACTGCCACTGTCCAGTCTGTCCTTCCATTTCTTTTTCTGCCCCTCCGAGAAAACTACTCTCTTAAAGGAACTGCAACAGAACTCTTTGGGTGATAATCTCTTCCTTTACATTTTTCTTTTCTAAACAAAGATGTTCTGTCTTATAAACAAGCAAACCCTTGTTATCTCCTTGATAGCTGAGAGAATTAGTGCTTAACTGGAGCTACTTTACTCTCACCTCCACATGACAATCCACTTTGCCCCCAAGATGTGTGGCAGTAAACAAAACCCTCCTCCCTGCCTCTTTCACACAAATGGCACAACTTTGTGTGAGACCAGGATTCCACTCAGTGTGAACTCCCTTAAAACAAAGGCTGGACAGCATTTAAAGCATTGGATCTGAAACTCATACATGAGAGACAGAGACACTACAGACTACGCAAAAACCTCTTTCATTAAACACAGGCAAATATACTGTTAATACACCTGCCTCCCCAAAACCACTATCACTTTCACATAAACTGCAAAACTGTCTCATGTCAGCAGCCATTTAAATACTGATTACTTTAAACATCACATAGCTTTTCTTTCGCTACTAATACGGGAGCTGTCCTGCATGCTGCACACAGTTTGAACCATCCAATTTACTTCCCAGCATCAGATCTAGAAAGACTTTAAAACCACGTATCTACCACCATCTGTACTCTGCACTAAATAAAGAGAACAGACTAAAAAGTGGGTGTCAGCCATCCTGTTCTCACAGGACAAGGAGTTAAACTGGCTTAACTGCTAATGGATTATGAGTCAATTACAGAAGAGTTGCAAGCTTCCTAAAAGCCACTTCAGGAAAGTTTTTAGTGAGGTTGTTATTAAAATAATGGTTAAATTATCTTCTGCAACAGCACCCCAAGGCCTTAATCAAAGACACAAGCTTGCTGAAATTTTAAACCACACTGAATTAGTGACTGTTATTAGCACTGACACAGTTTTCTCTTGCCTTGGTCTCAGACTTGCAATCCCAGTTATTAACAGAGAGCAACAGCAGAATGACAGGAGAGGAAAGAGAAAGGGGAAGTAAGGGGAAGGAGTTATTTCCAGCACAGGGTGATTTTCAGAGCAGACAGAAGACTCACACACAAGCAGAGGCAAACCAAGAAGTATGTAAAAAACTGTAAGAACAGCAACACAAGAGCCAAAACACAAAAGACTAAATTTGCTTAATGATAATTCTGTATTAGTTCCTGCAGGTAAAGTGAAGAAATTTTAATTTGATACGGCAGGAAGCCAAGGAATGGGTCAGCATTTCAAGGCAGCTACAGAAGGAGCTGTGTTAAAGCAGAGTAGTGAGGAATGCAAGAGGAGTGAAACACAAAATGACAGCAGTTACAATATGCAGCAAAAGATTAGAGCATTTACAACAGCTTCAGCTGAGCTGACTGTTGCCTACGGCAATCTTAAATGGAAGCAATGAGAAGCTGTCTGTGCAGGCAAATAAGGAAAGAAGGATGACCAGAGACCAAAAGGCAGCCTGGGAGTCAGACACAGAAAGGCTGTAATGGCTCTGTAATGGAGCCAGCCAGTGACACAAAGATCTCCCATGTTGTTTCCTTTGCTTGGAAACGTAGGTTCGTCTGGAGAAGAGGCATGGTGCTCTGTGGGCTCTATGCAAAGCAAACTGCAGTAATCTCTAACATGAGATCTGCCCAAGTTTGATGTGGTCCCAGGAAGGAGCTGCTGGCACAGAGGACCACTTCCTCTGTCAGGCAGCGCCTGCATGCACCAACACATAAGCAAACAAAATAAGCCACTTAAGTATGTTCCGACACTTGCCCTCTGCCAGCCCGCCAGGGCCACAAGCACCTACAGCTATTAGAGTGATAACTGTATGACAAGATGGAAGACAAAATTAAGAGTCTGGTTTTGGAACGACTGAAAATCATCCCAAAGACAGAGTACGATAAGTGGCAGGGTGCAAGTTACTATGAAATCCCCCGAAAGGAAAAGCTTTTGATCCTCCTGGCAGGAATCTGATTATGAAGCAAGCAAAAAGAGGGAAAGAAACTAACACCAGAAGCTGCAAAGAACTTATGACAGAGAGAAGGAAATAAGGCTGGGAGGGCGCAGGTGGACAGCTACAAGAAACAAAACAAAAACAGAGCGGCGTGTCCTCATCTAGGGGTTTTCTACCCAGCTGGTGAGTAAGGGTTTCCTCTGCAATGCTGAGTACAGCCAAGCCAAACACTATCCCAGATTTGCCACAGACAGCAGCACTTTAAATAAAAATTAGGACATGCTGGTAAATGACCTGAACAGACAGACATCTCTAACAACCGGGCAAGCATGAAGCACAGCAGATTAGAGGAAAGCATCTAAATCTCATACCAAAACACACTTAAATTACAGGACACTATCACCCAGAACTCTTGGGCCAAGGGAATGCAACAGCTGACAGTCTGGATCAAATCTCAACTTTTGGGTGACAGGGGCGCACGCAGGAAGGGAAGGCAAGGGTGGTTTAATCAGAGCCATGGCACCAAGAGAATGAAAACCCAGACAGCTTCTTCTCATCCCAACCTGGTCATAGTGATTTCCCTACTAAACAAATCCTTGAAGACTCACTCATATAGATTCTCCACAACATCTATTATTCAGATGTATTACAGCAGCAAGCACATCTTTCTAAGCACAAAGCTAAACAAATTGCTCTCATTTTAACAAAAAGAGAATTAACTATTTCTGGATCTAGAAAACAATCACAGAACATTAGGGATTGGAAGGGACCTCAAAAGATCATCTAGTCCAATCCCCCTGCCACAGCAGGATCACCTAGACCAAGTCACACAGGAACACATCCAGGCGGGTCTTAAACATCTCCAGAGAAGGAGACTCCACAACCCCCCTGGGCAGCCCATTCCAGTGCTCCATCACCCTCACTGTGAAGAAGTTCCTTCTCAGATTGATGTGGAACCTCCTATGTTCCAGCTCACACCCACTGCCCCTTGTGCCTTCAAGCACTACATGGAGGCTACAGGCTTCTGTATTGAGCACGTCCCAGTGCAGCTGAGGTAAGTGGAAGTTCATATAACAACACAGCTTGAAACAATTCAGGACAAATTTTGCTCAAATTTACCTGAATAAGCAGATGACCTGGGATCTCAATTGACAGTATTTATTATTAAAGGGCAGAGATCTTTTCTACGTATGCCATACTTTCATTAACAAATTTAAATTAAGCTGATTCGTCATCACCACTGAAGCCTGATGACAGTTAAGTTGCCAATTGAATGCGAAAGCAATGCTGATGCACTGAATTCATTTGGACAGAAAACTGGGCTAAGTTACACCAATTTTGCCACAGTCAGCAGTAAAATGGTTCTAATACCTTGATGCTGTCTAGACTACTCAACTGAAGAGTTGTTAACATCTCTCACGGTGATTACAGACAATACAGTCATCAAGCAGGGTAGGCAAAAAAATAAAAATCACACTGTATCTGGCATTTAATGATAAAATCATGGCACTACATCCTCCAAAATCATGGAAGTACAGAAATGTTGAACCTAAACCAGTGTTCAGATACACCAAGCTTGTGAAAGGCAGGAAACAAAACATGGAGTCTTCCTTAGTTAGCCAAACAGACTGCCTAAGTTTCACTCAAAATTTTTTATACTAAGGCAGATGGAGCTATTCATTCCAAGAAGCACAAACATCATTGGCCTCAAAATGCACTTTCTCATGATGTTAACTGAGAAATCCTCCTCAGTGTCTCTGACTGGGCAAGAGGACAGAACAAATGCGACTCATAAACCAACAACCACAGCAGGATGGTGACTTGCCTACTTTGAATCACTCTTCTGGTCTTACAGGGCCACTTACTTCATTGTCACATGTGACTATGGTAAAAATCACCAAGGAGAGTCCTGAAGTATCTCACCTGTGAGGTAATGCACATGCAGCTTTACAGAGCTAGTGTTAACACTTTCCTTGATTGATTAGCTCCTTCTATAGCCTCTCCCATCCAAGTTCAGCAAAGAAAGGAACCAACTCTCCTACAAACATGTCATAGTATTCTGTGCCTACAGCATCACACTGTGAACATAATACAGAAATTGCAGAAGAATGTTTTTGAGCTGTTCTCTGGAAACACCAAAAAGAAAATAGGTCCAGCAGACAAACCCTTCCATTAGCAGTGAAAGTCACATTGATATGGAGCTTAGGGACACGGTTTAGTGGTGGGCTTCGTACAGGTAGGTCTGTGGTCGGACTCAATGGTTTTAAAAGGTCTTTTCCAAGCTAAACCATTGTGACTGTTAATAAAGTGTCATCCTCTGCAACACCACAATTGTGAAGAACTGGACTCCAAGGACTCTTCACATTTTTTAAGATGTTGTCAAAAGAAGCATCTGGAATGATCCTGCCCAGTGCTTTCTCCTCCAAAAACACAGACATACTGCCTTATGGGTAGTGTTTCAGGAAAAAAAAATAGAAACCAAAAAACAACTCAAACATTGAATGACAGACTTTTCTGAGGGACAGCCCACTGAACCATCACAGAGCTTTACCCAGAACGGCTTAGTTTGGAAGAGACTTCAGAGACCATCTAGTTTCAACCCCACCACCACAGACAGGGACATCTCTCACTAGACTAGGTTGCTCAAAGCCCATCCAGCCTGGCCTTGAACACTTCCAGAGAGGGAGGCATCCGCAGTTTCTCTAGGCAACCTGTTCTAGTGCCTCACCACCCTCAGTCATGAGGAATTGGTTCCTAAGCTCTGATGTAAATCTATCCTCTTTTAGTTCTAAGGTGTCTGGGGAGGAAGGTACAGACTTCCAATAGATGACAAAATACCTTGACCACTTGGATAGATAAAACACTGGGCAACATTCCCTGTCAGAATCACATCAGAATGTTAAGCCCAGTAAACTACCAGGTGCAAAGCATGACACACACTATGAACAGCTTCTGCTGGCACACTACCCCAGATTACTTTCTGCCCTGAAAGTCAGCCACAACCTATGATACCCTCTGCAGTGAAGTAGCTGCTTCACCAAATGATGGTTACGTTTGAACAACATTAAGATTCCTGGTGATGAAAAAAGATGCAAAGCAAGCACTCTTGAGAAAAGATTTTAGTCACTTTAGACAATGTTAGGGGAAAAAAGAGATGCAAATTAGGGCATGGTCAGGTAAGCATTCTGATATAACCAGTAGCCCACACTGCTTTATCATTCCAGTTATTGCACAAAAGTTCATATTTGAATTAAATTTCTCCTTGCCTTTTGGGACTAAAAGGGATCACTGGGATCATGTTGTTCAGCCTCTTTCAAGACAATGATGAAAGCTTCCACCTAGTCAAGCTGTATGAGTTCATGATACCTACAACATCTCCAGAGCACCTTCACAGAAGAAACTGAGGTTTAACTCAAAGGACTCACAAGGATTAAAATATTCTTACAATCTTCTACTGGAACTTGTTCACTAAGTAATGGCCATGACTAAAAACAGCAACAACACAAAATCATTTTAATCCTCATTTCTCACCCCTTTAGCCTTTAGCTTCCAATCACTGGTTACCACTGTGGTAAAAATAAGCAAACCTGCAATCAGATGGACTCTCCTCTGAGTATCGTGCACACTTTGATTTCATCACTTTAAAGAATTTCCTGCATAAATCAAACACTCACTCACAATGAGACACAATTACCAGGTCCTCAATTTTTCCTGTAGCTCCTTTACTAATCCTTCCAAGTTTAACACAGTAATTTTTAGCCTGATCTCAACAAACATAAAGGCTTATGAGAAAATGCTTATTAGAAATGTCTACATTTGGCCATCAGTGTCTCACTGCTGTTTTTGTTTTTGAGTGAGTTTGTTACTTCCAAAACATTTGAATCATAGATACACTACGGATTGGAAGGGACCTTGAAAGATCATCTAGTCCAATCTGCCTGCAACAGCAGGATCACCTAGACCAAGTCACACAGGAACACATCCAGGCAGGTCTTGAATATCTCCAGAGAAGGAGACTCCACAACCCCTCTGGGCAGCCTGTTCCAGTGCTCTGTCACCCTCACTGGGAAGAAGTTCCTTCTCAGGTTGATGTGGAACCTCCTATGTTCCAGCTTACACCCATTGCCCCTTGTCCTATCACTACTTGACACCGAGAACAGCCCAGTGCCATCATCCTGACACCCACCCCTCAAATATTTATAGACATTAATGAGGTCACCCCTCAGTCTCCTCTTCTCCCAGCTAAAGAGACCCAGCTCCCTCAGCCTCTCCTCATAAGGGAAGTGCTTTTGAACAAGCACTAGAGATGCCAAAGGATACTCCAGGTCTACAAATTTTTTAAATCCAATGGCAGTGCAAAGAAAAAACACCATTTGGATGTGGCCTTTGACTCAACACTATATAAAATCCTGAGAGTCAGCCATCACACTGTGACACCTTCCACAAGCTTGATGTTTAGGCAGGAAACTGGACAACGCAACAGCAGCTGTCACACAGCTAAAGGGGCAGCACCATGTGTAGACAGTAAATCTGCAGCTGATCAAGTCTAGCTGAATTTTTGCTTCTGTTTGAAGCTGGTATGAAATTATTATAAAAACCATTAGCTTGGAAGCAACTCAACTGTAAAATGAGTTAAAATTAATTGCAGACACTACTGCCTCCAAAAGCAAAGCCTTACTGCCAATTTCTGTGCTTGTCAGAACGGTATCTTGCACTTGCTTTCAAAATATTTCCCTTTTCTCTTTTCATTTGAGAGAACAAAATGATTAAAGGATGAATTAGCAAACTACCTTGTACAGTGCAAAGGAAAAAGAGTGGGATGGTGAAAATGACTGGTCCTGAAGTGCTTTTAAAAGCGTGTATTAAAAAGACTTTTACTCTTTCCCACAACCAACTCTCACTGAAAAGGTAAAAAAATGTTATCACAGTTTAGGGTTAATACTGCAAAGGGAGGGCAGGGGTGGAAGGAAGTGCAGTAGACACCAGGTGCTTTTAGAATTGTGGACTCTGGAAAGAATTTGGCCATAACACTGAATCAGATGTGGTCCCAGTACAAAATGCCAAGAAACAATAACATAATTGCTAGCCCATCAGACTACCATGGGGTGCTACCTGCTCATTATTGCCACATACACTGTGCTGGGCTGTTTTGCAGTAACTTCCTCTCAAACAGTTCTGGGAACAATAGAGCTAATGAAGGGCATTTCCTACACATTGTGTACCATGTTACTCTCCTTATACTTCAAAAAACCCAACTCCAGCACCTGGGACTCTGCAGCTTCCTCTTCACCCTTCAGCTTGCCCTATTCCTATCATACCTTGAGTCCCCAGTTCCCTGTTCTGCCCACCTGTCACCTTGGCAAGTGCTGCCTCTGGAGTAACAGATAAAAATCTTGCAAATAAAAAAAAGTGGGATTTGTACATGGTGTTGCATCACGTTGGGCCTTTAGAAGCTTTGCCAGCACTGGGTTTAGATGAGTGCCTGCCACAAACGTGGTGGAAATTCCAACTGTCATTGGGAATGAAACAGCATATAAATTTACCTTTGTGTTGGTTTAAGTGCTGTGCACTTCAAAGAGCCTTTTGCTGCAGGTTGTGATGCCAGACAGCTAACCAGTCCTTCCTAGGGCCCTACCTCAAAGGTAATTGAGCTGCTCCAGCTCATCACCATTAAAGGACATCTGTGACAGAACAACCAGAGATGCTGGGGGTACTGCCAGCACATCCGAGGTGCTAACAATTCACAGTTCTCAAATTCCATGCATCTCTTAGGAATGCAGATACTACAGAAAACATCTTTAATGCCCCAAAAGTTGCCCTAACACTGTGACCTCGGGCACATTTAGAAGTTAGAAGTAATTTATCCGAAGGATTTATGCTTGAATAATTTGCCTCCATTTATAATCTCTGACTATATTTATTCTGGGTAAAACAGGAAAAACCCTCACACTTGACAATTTGAAACAGACTGACCTGCAAGAACTGCATTCCAGTCCTGAATTACCAACTCATTTTATACATGTTCCAGAGACTCATGTGATGACAATTTAAGCCCAAAATGTCGAGCGCTTTAAAATACATTACTGCTAGAGGTGGGCTACTGCCAAAGGGTCTAATCAAATAAATTGCTCTTGATTAGGATTACAGGTAAGAAAATACTTGTGATTTGAGTAAGTGAAGAATTTAATGAACACAGGAGAAACACTGAAGAAACACTGAATAGAAAACCAAAGCAGTGTGATACAGAAACTTCATGTAGTGGGAAACCTGAGAGCAGGAGGAGACAGTGTTTATTGATACGGGGAGGTCTGATGGAGATTTAAACTCACGCGGCCACAAAACAGTGAAGAGAAGTTTGGTGAGGAGGGAGAAGAAAAGGAGATAGAAATATCTAAATGGCAGGCAGAGTAACTTAAATGCTACCAGAGGTGAGAGAAAGGAAAAACAAATACAGACGCACCATGGTAAAGCCTTGGACTAAGATGCATATCCATTACTTCTCTCCCCCCCTCCTTACTCCCCAAAACCTCAGTATTGCAGCACTACATGATAAAGAGACACCAGATACCGTGTGCTTTAATCCCCAAGCAATTTTCCCTCACAAGTTTGTTATGAAACACATACATGATTAAAAGCATGACCAAGATACAATCCTCCAGGAAAGGGCACAGCTTGTTGCTGGGTATGCTCTCTACAGAAAGGAGATTGTGACATGTTTTAATGGATGCACGAGTTTACTGAAAATGAAGTCTTGAAACCACTTCATGCTCTCATTAATATTCCCTACCAACAGCAAACAGAAGTTGTATTTTTCAAAATATCATGAGGTGACACACATTTACTGCACCCATTAAACTGGCCTGCTTGTAGTTTGCAATAGCTTCATTTTTTTCCCCAACTGATTCAGCTCACATTTCAGGCAGGAAAAATAAGCTTCATCCAACCCTGAAGCAAGTCCAAAGCTGGCTGTATGTCTTTGCAACAGCATAGGAACTTCTTTAATGTAACACATAAAACATATGTTCTCTAAACCCAGAAGCAGCAAGCCCAAGAGGCAAGGTGGCTCACGGACCCATTTGAAATGTGGGGGAAAAGTGCTGAGCTGTAAGGTCACTGGGAGAGTCACCCACTGCCAGCCCTGGCCTCAAGCTGCTTCCAGACTGAGCACTGCTGCCTCACATAACCAGACAGCATCATTAACACACTGCCTGCATAAGGGAGCACCTACTGGCTCCTGTTGACTTATTTGGAGACCGTAATCTCTAAATTATGAAAATACAGTATGGCCCACCAGTAACCAGAGTCCACCCAACACTACACCACCCATTAAGAAGAACTGGGATACTGTAAGAAATTAATGAAATTACATCAGGTTAATGGGTCCCAGTGTTTTCCACATTAAAACTGAATTCAGGAAAAAACCAAACCAACCCCAAAACATTACAAAACAACACAGAAAAGCAAAATCTATACTTTTGCTGGCTACCCTTCCTGCATTAGCATCAGAGAGATGAAGCCCTCACAGAAAGCTGGCAAAAACCGGTCTTCAGTTTAGATGCTGTGTACTTCCAAGTTCACTTGTTAACCCAGCCCTTTCTGTGGTTTCTCTACTTGTTCCTAGGATCTGATTGTTATCTCCAGGACAGTAAACTACCTACAATATAAACAAGAAAAGCAGGAAACAAACCAGTTCGTAAAGGTGAATTTTCAGGTGACTCAAAGATGATGCCCGTATGTTTTAGTTTTAGACAGAAGCATTAAAATATATTCCATGACTGAAGGATGAGATGCGCTGCTAGATGTCTCCAAGTGCAACCACCAAGTGACAACAGCAAACCTTCACTAGACAAGATGGGATCACGTCTCTGTCTCTTAGATTAGGACACAAACTGCTGATCCACAAGCAAAAATGGCCATTAGTATGTAAGTGGACTCGACATACGTGGCCTTGCCTTCAAAAGATGTGACCAGCAAAATGTAGTGGCTGATCCTCCAAAATTTGCAAAAAATCTGTGAAACATCACATTGCATAAGAGAATTTCTCAAGAGTTATAACAAGTCAGACTGACTCAGGGCAATGGTTACCAACCTGTGAGCAATGCGTTGCCCAGGTAAAGCTCACAGACAAGGAAACTGAAATCTGTGACGTGAGCAAATCAGAGAGGAAGGTCAGATGCTGTCCACTGCATACTCCGTGCTCTGATCACATGGCAGAAAGAGCTGGGGAGACCAACACTGAGTCTCAGCACTCCCACTACTAGGCAGAGACCTTCAGTTTGAACTACATCTGACAAATGACACCTCCCTCCTTACCTCCCCTCTTCCTCTTCAGAAGGGCTTTAGTAAAATGGCTCTTAAGGCCATTTTAAAGGCCTTAAATCTTTAAGGGCTCTTAAATGCCCACAGCTCAGTCACAGTTCTCTTAATGACCCTTATGAAGTGTTTATCTTAGGGATGTCAATATCTACTCACTGTTTCCTTTCCCCTTGCTCATGCAAGTAGCCCATTTAACTTCATTCCACATGGTCAGACCCTGTAGCACTCTCAAGAGAGTAGCATGGCACTTCAGTTTAATTAATGACTTAAAGCAGAGCACCCATATCTTCCACAGCAGAGCTATAAAGGCTTCACTTATCCAATACAACTTCAGCATTGACAACGTATTTGTAGGCTCATTAATTGTTTACTGCTAAATGGTGTTAGTATGTAAGAGAGGCAACAGTGACCCCCAGATTACACACACTATAGATTGGCTGGGGGGGGATGCGTGGGGGCAGGGTGGAGCTCTCCAAAGCAGATGTTTCCAAGCTTTTTTTAAACTTAAGAGATAAGATACAAGACAACACTTGAAGGAGCAGCTGGGGACATTGAATAAATACAGACATTTACATGTGACTAATTACATACACATGCTGGAATTCTTAAAGGAAGATCAGGGAGCCAGGCTCCCAACTCATGCTGACTTTCAACAGTTCAGTGGCCTGTTCCTTCAGGCATGCTGGAAGTCAGATGTCATCTTGCTAAATACAGAACTGCTTCTAAAAGTTGCCCTTGGTAGCTTAACCACAGCAAAGCCTATGGATTTCTCTGAAGCCACCTGCAAGAGCACCCCTCTTTATTAAATAAATACAAATGCACATATCTCCTGATCCTGGCCTATCTTGCTCTCTAGATGACAAAGTTGTCTGGACCAGCCCACAGACCTCAAAGCCTCTGGGGAATCACCTTTCTGTGCTAAACACAAATGTGCTGCACAGAACCTGCTCTGAGAATGGTGAGGAAAAGGTTTAGGGCTCCTTCCCAGGTACTTCTATAAAGAAGCAAGAAAGCTATCTGTACATGGAAATTGGTGGCTCAGAAAAACGGAGGGAGAAGCATGGGTGAGTGTATTTTTCAGAAGTATTCACAGAATACAGTACACACATATCACGCCATTCACGACTTAGAGCAAACATTTCAGCCTTGCACAGGTGGAGATAAAGCATCCTTCCCTGGTCCCTACCGCTCATTGTCCTTTCTCTGTACCACACAAAAAGAATAGTTTGGTTTCCAGGATGCACAGGATTAAGGCTGGTTTCAGTGCAAACAACAAGTAATAAAAAATAAGAAAAGTACACCATTGCTCAAGCAGCTGCCAGGAGTTGTGTGTCAGAGCAAAAGGGTGGGTATGGACATAAGCAGCAGGAAGCATGAGAAAGCCTTGACTATTTCTTTCCATGGTCTTAGTACCTTAAAATGTTCAGAAAATTAAGGACAGACTTCTGGCAGGTGACAAACTACTTGACAAACATGAGATGCCCTTGACTTTACAGCCTATGGAAGGAGAAGCCAGATGTTGGTTGCCACAGTAAGAGGCAGTTGACTGCACAGGGACAGAAAGGCTGCAGGTATGAAGAATATGGAATAAGACAACGTGAGTGAAGGGCAGAGAGGGAAGAGGTCAGAATCTACTGAATAAGGGCTACTTTTTCCTAGTACTTCAGATGACTCACTGCACAGCACAGAAGTAGGTAGCACAAATGCAGTTGAGTGAAGGTACCGGGTCTCAAAGTCCATACACACATCGTCTTCTATCTGACAACCACTGAGGCAAAGGTTTGTGCTCAGCAGGCTGCTTTCTCCGTATAACATTGAGACCCAGCATCCCAACCCCTGTGACAGGAACATGAGAGACTCACAGAGACCCAGCTGACAACTGTGTCCAAGCCAGTCACTGGGCCCATCAGGTTTTGCAGCAGATCCACAAAGGAAGCCCACAAATGTTCTCAGGAGGAGTGTGCAAAATCAAGAGCTCTGGGTGTCAAAGTATGACAGCAGGAGTTGCCGGGGGACACAGGAAGTCAGACAAGTGGTGCCTGCATCTGTAGTGTCCATGGCACTTTTAAATTCACTAATGCTTCTCCTTATAATCTCTTTTGCAGAGATTGTCTAGGAGATTGTGCTGTGGCAGCTGGCAGAGACTAGTGTCTCTGAAGGGCTCTGATGAAGCACAACAGCTTAGTTGAGGAGTTAAAGGAAAATATTGAATGCTTCCTAAGGAGAACAGTTCCTAAGTCACAGTTTTTGAACAGATTATTTTTCCTTCCTCTGCAGAGTCTAAGAATGCTCTGATGCCTTTTGCATTTTAAAAATCATCTACTACTAAACGTTCAAGAGCTCAGCACTTAGCAATTTTAATTTGCCCCTCTATTTGCATGAATTTATGCATCCACCCATTCAGCTGACTGTTCACAGTGTGGTCCACTGCACTGCAGGCTGGCTCAGCAAGGCTTTCTGACATGTAGATGTGAAAGCAGTGTGTGCAGGCTCACGGGGCACACTAGTGAAAACCTATGGCTAAGTTGTTAAGAAAACTGACTTTATTTTCTGGACAGGCAATAAATTCTCCCAAGTGGACTTCATCTTCACTCAGCCTGCCAATGTGTTTTTGAAAACAGGTATTATTCTGGGGCTTAGAAAAGTATGTGTCTCTAAGGCATTTTTAAACAGCTGAGTGCTGGAAAGCAGCTTTTGTTCTCCTTGCAAACCTGCATTGTTTAACCAGCTATACCTATGAGGCCCTTTGCCTATCTTTGCAGTTAAGAGCTCCATTAAAAAACAATACTTTTAAAAACTTTAAGTCAAGGAAGCTCACAAGACAAGCTTTACACTCACCAGAACTGTCTGCTTTTAAGATGAAGTGATTCTATTCCTGCTCATGGATTTACAGCCTTACCTTACTTGCTCACTGCATGAAATTATGAGCTCTTCACAAGAAAACCAGTTATTTTCACAAAACTCAATTGAAAGCTGCATTTCCCAAATACACTTAGTCTCTGCTTTACACTCATGAACTACCTATAACAAAGGTTCAGCCTTCCCTACCCTTTCTGAAACCTTTCCTGATCTGCCTAAAAAGGATGGAGGTCAGCCCACATGGCTCACTTGCATTTGTTATCAGGTCCTAGATCTAAAGGCTACCATGATGGCTTATGAACAAAGCCTTAGCAAAGGTAGTAGCAAAATCACATTAAATACTGGTCTGAAAATAGGGTTGGACAGAAGTTCTCTATCAGAGAGCTTCTTCTATTGACATGATTGCCAAAGAGCTACAAGCGTGTGACACCAACACTCCCATTTTGACAGCTCATCTAGCAGAGACAGAACACAAAGCAGATTCCTGACAGACGCCAACCAGCTCTGCCACTGCTCCTGAAGTAGCCACCTGAAAGACTTTGGTGTGGTCTGAAACAATGGCCTTCCAGAGTCCTCCTCAGAAGGCAACGAAATCTTGACTCGATCTGAGTCCTGCGGCTTCTAGATTTCAATTAATTTGAGTGAGATCGGATGGCTGATTCGACGACTGCTTTAATAACTGATGGCAGACTTTTGTTTAAGTCAGCTCTGTAACACTCTGTCACCACACATGATGTGCTACAAATTTGCTTAGCTGGTAAGGTCCTTGATGCAAATCAGGATATTATTCTTTGATGTCTTTTTAGTATTTATGCCATGACTAAATTGGGTAAGTGCTTTATTAACATTTAAGACTATTAGGAATAAAATTATGTAGATTAGGTGGAGAGAAGAAGATGAGAAAATGAAAAAACCTCACATCCTATAAATTCATAAGGATATCATTGAACATTCAGTGTCCACAAACTATTTTTAAATTAAACATTGCACATCATGTGTAATTAGTGTCTTTCTCCTAACTCCGTAGTTATATGTCAAATCCTACCGTGTTGCAAGCTTATGGCAGACGACACCAGTGTCTGTTATGACCTCACTCAGTCTCAGCTCGAGGTGGACCTTCCCCTGAAACACACCAAAAACACCAGATGAAAAATTACTTTTAGGCACAGCCAGATACACCATCCAACTTAAAATAAAACAAGCCAGTTAACGCAAGTAATTCCAAGAGTTTAAAGATTCAGTAATAGCTGTATAACTAAGATATTTCATCTGCAGAGAATCCAGAGCAGCAGCTATTTCACTCAATTTCATTGCACAATTTCCATCACTATCTCGGTACACTTTATTATTTGAGAGGAGTGTCCGTGGTCTGACACAAAAATATTGCATTGGAGCTTTATCAGTATTTAGCATTTTAAATACGAAGCAAAGATTTACAGCACTATCATTCAAAAGATATCACAATCTTATAAATTAATACTTTCATGATTTAAACATTAGAAAGATAACAAATAATATAAACTGCAAGACAAGCATCAGTAAAACTAGACTGGGCAACAAGGAAAAAAACCTGTTCAACCTCACTGCCAGCACTGACACCTACCATTAGATAGTCTTCAATTCCTTGCCATCACATTCACTTTACTATTAACCAGGCCGAGATGTTATGCTCAAATATGCTAAAAAAATTCAGTTAATCATGAATAGAAACCACATCCCTCTATTACGTTTCAAAACACGAGCATCTAGTTTCACTAGCAAAAACTCGGCACCACTCCACGGTGTATAAATACAGCAAATGACAGAATATCTTTGGTTGGAAGAGACCTTTAAGATCAGAGAATCACAGCACATTAGGGATTGGAAGGGACCTCAAAAGATCATTCAATCCAATCTAGATTTGATCTACAATCTTTCGAGGTCCCTTCCAATCCCTAATGATTCTATGATTCTGTGATCACCTGGATAATTTGCACAGAAACACGTGCAGGAGGGTTTTAAATGTCTCCAGAGAAGGAGATTCCACAACCCCCCCCGGGCAGCCCATTCCATGTTGTTTCTTCTAATTTATGTGGAACCTCCTGTGTTCCAGCTGATGATAGGACTAGGGGCAGCGAGTATTAGATGACACTGAGAACAGCCTGGCTCCATCCTCCTGATGCCCACATATAAACATTAATGAGGTCACCCCTCAGACTCCTTTTTGCCAAACTAAAGAGACCTAACTCCCTCAGCCTTTCCCCATAAGGGAGATGTTCCATTCCCTTCATCATCTTTGCGGCTCTGTGCTGGACTCTCTCCAGCACTTCTGTGGGCTCAGAACTGGACACAATGTTCCAGATGTGGTCTCACCAGGGCAGAGGAGAGGGTGAGGAGGATCTCTATCTACTAACCACCTCCCTTCTTATCCACCCCAGGATGTCATTGGCCTTCTTGGCCACAACGGCACACTGCTGGCTCATGGTAATCCTGCTGTCCACCAAGACCCCCAGGTCCCTTTCTCCTATGCTGATCTCCAAAAGGCCAGTGCCAAAGCTATACTGGTACCCAGGATTGTTCTTGCCCTGAGGCAAGACTCTAGATCATCAAGTCCAACCTTTGGCCCAGCACTGCCAGCTCACCCCTAAACAATCCCTCAGCACCACATACCACCGCCCTGGGCTGCCTGTTCCAGTGCTTGATAACCCTTATCCAGCCTAAATCTCCCCAGCACAGCCTGAAAACCCTTCCTCTAGTCCTATCACTTGCCACCAGGGAGAAGAGGCTATTCTCCATCTTCTTTTTTTTGGAAACTTACAGTAACAATTTGCTCAATCTCACATGGACGATGGTGGAAGCTCCTTATTTCAAAAGTCAGCTATAAAAAATCCTTTTAAGTCAGCAGTACTTAATGCATCTTCCCAGCTACTCTGAGTACAAAACCATAGCGCTGCTTTTTTTGGGCTCCGAGCCATTTGTCTTGTAGCTCTCATTTCTCTCTTCTGAGATGAGCTTGAAAAGGGTCAGCTGCTCAGTGACACAAAGCTTCAGACAACAAAACAGAGGTAATGAGATCTCTGAGACCAGCAGACCTACAACTACCCTCAGAACACCTCTTGGCTTCCAGTTAAAAATTCAAACAAACAAATGCATTAAAACCAGGGCTATAGTAAGACATATGCAGGCTTAAGCCACAGGACACGTTACTCTCACATGAACAGAATGCATGTTCACAAATCAGTTTATACCATTAGGCAAAACATATGGATTCATCTGAATAAAATTTGCTCCCAAGCAGCACTGTTCGTTGATTTATGAAAATGTCAACTGATCAATTCTACTGGATTAAGTACATCGAAGGAGGAGGAAGTTGCAAATCTCTTTATTTACTGAAAAATTATAAGAAAAAATAAATAGTCTTTACTGTCAAAAGTGCTACTGGGATTATAACAAGAGCCTTGTTACTGACAGCGTTTACAAGAGGAAAGATTAGAAAGTGCAGCAGGATAAAAAGTACGTTGTCCCATTTTTATAGCTGACACAATGGCTTGATCCTGCTCAGAAATAATTCCTGTTGGAGAGGAAGGGACTGAGTCTAGGATCAGCCCAGGCCTGTTTCCTAGTCATAAAGCTTTTTCCTTCAACATAGAGAAAGAAAAACCCACTCAGAGAAGAAGCTGGAGGTTTGACAATTTTGAGGTAGAAAGCATTAATTACTAAACACATTTCCATAATAAAAACATTTCAGGATGTTCCTAGAAACAGCTCCACTCATTATCATACCCTTTGCTTTTGGAAGGGTAGGACTTTTTCAAGGAAAACACTGAAGGAGTGCCAACTCAACTGCTGAACATTTCCTTTTCCACCGACTCCGGCTGACATGGCCGGGTGGGTTCACAGGTCACACGTCCTTCCTAATCACATCTAACATCACATAATGGGGTCAATCAGCTTCCATTTTTCAGTTCTCAATTAAAGAAGCCATCAGCAGACTGAATTTCTTGTAGGGAAGTAGATAATATTCAAAAGGAAATCATTAACAAATAAAACTATTAAAGAGCCTTACTGAGAGGGGAAAAAAACACAAAGAAAAGAAAAAGTAGGCTCACGAGTCCAGATTTTATGCATACAGGAAAAGTCTGTCTCCAAGTACCTCATTCCTCCTTTAAAATCTCACTCAGCTGTGAGTTACTCTGGATCGAAACACCAGCAAGCAGTTGTAAAGCAAGTGTGCAAACGTTCCCTACCTGTACCGTGTTTCCAGCAGGTGCAAATTTGCTGTTTAAATTAAACACAGTATGTTAAAGGAAAAAAGACACCAAGATATTCTCATGGCAGCGTTCCGGCGTGCAGTGCTTTTAGCATCTTAAGCGCCAGTGGTGGGCCTCAGAGGTCACGTCTGAAATTCACCAGGAACCACCGGGAGACGTTGCTGAGTGCGGTTACGTGCACAGATTTTGGCCTGGAATCCGACGCGCACCACATGATCCAGTGATTGTGATTCAGGCGCAACATGTGACCTAACTCAAAACAGATGTGATGTGTTTTTTTCCACGGGAAAAGTCTTACAAAAAGTACCAAGAAACACTAGGATCCTCTGTGCTCTATAGCTGAGGCTCTAGTAAATGCACAAAAGACTGACAGTCTGCCTCACTCCAAAAGGCAGGAGCCAAATCTCTTAGATTATATATTGGTTACTGTGAAACAGTTGTTAATAAATATTTTCCCTTTTAAAAACATCAAAGGAAAAGAACAAGTTTCACTGTTAAAGAAAACCAGAAAATACACCGTTTTGCTTGCTTGAATACTAAATATCTAGTGAGTTGCCTTCATGTACAGAGCTAGCACAGCACTCTCTCCTTTGTAAAAAGAGCAATAGCTGACAGTACAAAAAATGCATTAAAAACACATTTGTCTACTTTGAAACCTGCTGGATGAGAGACTTGTGGTCACTCAACACTCTGCATCTCTCTAAGGTACCCAGCTTTCCTAGAGACTTTCCACTCCAAGCTGGGATTGCATGTGCATGGAAGCTCTCCAAACATTTATTCACATGGAGACCCTTTTCTCAGAAAGGTTCCACAACCACATCAGCTTCAGAGCTCAGCTTGATTATGCTCATTGCTCAGGAGTACGGAAAGAGGAATTGGTCACTCGTTCAGCTCTTTATCCTTCCTCTTGCTAGTATAGACTGCAGACGGTCTCACACCAACACTTGGAGATGGAGGAGGGAAGAGTGGTAACAGGCATGGGTTGTAGAAGATGCCTAGGCTACGTAGGTGACATGAACCACAGCCGATGACTAATGCCAGCCCCTCATTATTTCGGAATCCCAATTTAAGGACTGTGATGCCCTTGGTGTGTTGGTTTACTTTCCCTTGCTGCAAGGTAAAACTCAGTGCTGCACACAGACCATTTCAAACAACAGGATAACCTGTTCTGTTGCTTTCTTTGCATTTCCAGATTTTATTTCATTATGTAGCAAGTGTTAATAGCTAGCTCCTGTCTACTTTGAAAACCTCTGTCACTGGTTTAAAAGCAAAGAATAAAACTGGCACAAACTCTTACAGGTTCACTAAAGGCTGCCCAAGGGAGAGCAAAACCATGGGTGCAGCTACTGCTTTACATAAGCCCAGCCCTGCAGTATCAGCAGCCCCACACCGAGGTCGCAGCCTAACAGCAGGTTTGAGAGCAGAAGAGTTTGTTCGCTGTCTACATTGCTGCTGTAACAGCTGCTTCTTCCTTTAGCATTGGGCAGCAAGCAGCTGGGAAAGGTCTAGGTATCATGCTTGAGTTCAGAGCCTGCTGGACCACAGTGGGGCACACAGCAATCTGGAACAAAATCCAGCCTGTAGCTGAGGAAAGCACAACAGCTCTAACGAGCACTGAACTGATTCAATAAATGCTCTGAGAGAACAACGGATGTCTGCTTGGCCTCCGTACGTGCAAGCGTAACTGGCAAACTTACTGAAATCACACAATGTTAGCCTTCTTGTTCCTCTAAAGGAAGTGTATCTTCATATGACCAAAATCCTTATAACTAGTCATGTTTTCCTGTTAAAAACTTTGAAGTATTCAGTCAGTTGGCTGAATATGAGCCAGAAATGTGCCCAGGTGGCTAAGAAAGCCAAAGGCATCCTGGCTTGCATTAGAAACAGTGTGGCCAGCAGGAGAATGGAGGTGATCATCTCCCTATACTCCACACTGGTGAGGCCACACCTTGAACTGTGTTCAGTTTTGGGCCACTCACTGCAAGAAGGGTATTGAAGTGCTGGAGCATGTCCAGAAAAGGGTAACGAGGCTCGTGAAGGGTCTGGAGGATAAGTCTTGTGAAAAAACAGCTGAGAGAACTGGGGTTGCTCAGCCTGCAGAAAAGAAGGCTGAGAGGAGACCTTCTTGCTCTCTCCAGCTACCTGAGAGGAGATTGGAGCAAGGAAGGGGACAGCTGCTTCTTCTCTCTGGTGGCATGTGACAGAACTAGAGGAAATGGCTGCCAGTTGCATCAGGGGAGATTTAAGCTGGATTTTAGAAAGAATTTCTTCACTGAAAGCATTAGTAAACATTGGGATAGGCTGCCCAGGGCAGTGGTGGAAGGATTAAATGACAGTGTGAGGACCTGGTGCTCAGGGAGATGGTTTAGCACCTGGTAGTACTGGGTCACAAGTTGGACTTGATCTCAGAAGGTCTCTTCCAACCCAAGATATGCTGTGATACAATAAATATGTAGACATTGTAAATGAAAGCCAGCTGGCTTTCCTTTCCCCAAACTATGTTCTGCAGACACAGAATCCAGGTATTTTATGTTTAAAACAATGTACGTGTATTATTCCTCAGTAGGTGCTTCTTACCAGACACCATGCTACAGCCCAGCTTTTTTAAAGTAACAGAACAAAACCAGATAGACTTTCTTATCCCCTTTGCGCTGGTAAGTGCAAATATTGTGCTACCTTCACACAGGGAAGAAGTCTTGCCACATAGCAGGACCTGGTCTCTTTGTTTATCACACACATCATTTGCCCTTGTTGATGCATGATTCAGGTCACTGAAATAATTTTGTCAGTAGGCATACAGCCTTAAGAATCTTCCCACCTTATCAAAACAGAGATTTCATCTCTTTCAAAACAACTAGAAGAGAGAAACCTAAAAGCCACTGTTCATTAAATAGAGGGTTACACCCATTTGCTTCCTGTGTGTGGTAGAAAGCTGAGACCAAACCTGGAAGCAGCTTCTTTTTGCAATTTGCATATACCCATGCTTACAGCAGGCTATACAAAACACATCAGTGACTAGAAGTATAGATAATGTTGATGTTGGGCAGGGGGCATGCAATGCTCTTATCTGTTTAAAAGATCAGGTCATTCTGCCAACCATGGACATGAACGGTCAACCATTCTGTCAACCTGCAAAGTTGCTCTATAAAAGACAATTTGTCCATCCTAGTTTACTTTCAAACTCGTATTCTTAGTGGAAGTAACAGCTAGGATCAGAGCCATTCCAGTTCAATATGCACAAAAAGCACTGACTGATGGAAAACAAGAAGCAGGCAGGTACAGGAGAGACTGTGTCAATTTCCACAGTGTTATGAAGGTAGGGAAAAAGAAAAATAACAGATTAAACACACTGCCAGCTTCCTCTGCAGATCTGGGATAAACTTCTCTAACCGTACACAGGCCTGAAAGGAGAAGAGTTCATGCAAATGCTTGTGGCAAAAGCTTGGCTCTGCTGGTCATGGCAAGCCTCCCACATTGGCAAGGCCAGGACTTCATTCATGATGCCTGATGTTTGGATACAGATTCTGCATTCTGCCTAAGTGTGCTGACGAGGGAGGTCAGGTTTTTTGAGCAGCAGGGTACCTTGGATATATTTTTCTATCTAATATCCAGGAAGCATTTCTGAGGCAGCTCTGATTTCCAGTACAATAAAAAGATGTCAGGTGTGCTCCTCTAACATACCTGTAGGTAACGTTTTCTCTTGATGACACATAGCCCACCACATGACACTTTATCAGTCCATACTCAAGAACAGACACATTCAATCAACAACGGTCAAAGCCCTGTGTAGGGAAAATGTTAATGCGGTGGGAGGAGGAGGATGATGATGAAGGGCTTCTAGTGTCTGAAGAAAATACTTGTTAACATCAGTAAATCTTTTACACAAAGCTTTCCGTACAGAAGGTTAAAATGTGAGACAATGTGCTTCCTGAGTGTTGGCTATCTGCTTTTTACACGTGGGTTTTTCTGAAGTTGATAGCCAAATAGATATGTTTCAGACACATCAAAGTTCTTATGAGGAGGAAGGGGAAATGAGCAATTTTCAAGTTTTTATGTCAGAAATTTTTGCTTCCGACAACGAGTTTCACACAAGACCTTGAGCGCAACTGGCTTTGGGAAAGCACTCTGCCATTTAATACTGAGATCTCAGCAGTAAAAAAACATGACCATTTCACATTTGTCAGTGCTGTGGAGGAAGTAACCCAAGGCATACTTGAAAAGAGGAACTTTTAAAACAAGAGCCTGAACAGGAAAACATGTCAGAATGATCTAACTCTACTTGCATTTCTCCCCGGCTTTGGCGTGCACAGACTACATGTTTGGGGTAGCTGGTGCAGTCTGATACTGATCAGAATGTCTCTGGATCTCAAAGTACTTTGCCAATTATATTTGGGTTGCAAAGCTCAAACTTCACAAAAAGGATTGAATGAACTGTGCAGGGTTGAAATTACTGTGAAAATAGAGAATGAAGGGGGAAACTATGCAAAAACTGGAAAGGCCTTTTAAAGACCGTATGTGCACTTGGGCTTAAATTCTGCAGAGAACACATGGACCCTGAGAGCATCTGCTTCTACAGCCCCAGGCACATATCTGAATCAGTTGGACTGTTAGGTAAACTTCTGCATGCAGAAGAAAGGCAAGCATTCACGGATCAGGAGAGATGTACACACAATAGTAGAGCAATTTTTGCTTCCAGTCCTCAAAAAGCATGAGAATGAGAATATAGCAGGTTCTGAAAGAAAAATGACTAGTAGAAGAGAGATATGTCCCATGGACACTGTGCAAAAATCACACTCTTACGGACTACAAACAGCTTTAAAAGTTGTGTCTTCTGTGGCTAATTGCTCCCCTCCAACCAAAGCTGTCCTATTGTTTATCATCTACGTTTTGATGCAAAAGTTAAACCATTTTCATAATTGGCTCAATTCCTGTTATGCTTCCCACTGAAATATTTCAGCACTGGTACTGCCAGACTCTGGGCACAGTACCATCCCACTGAAGAGTAGGCAGGCTCCACCAGAAGATGGGAACTTAACATTCCTTCATCTAAATCTGCACAAACCCACTTGGTTACAGCTTCATACTTTCAGAACAAGTTTTGCAGTCCGGAAAGTTAAGGCATGAATTATTCATTTAACAGCTGCTGTTAGGTTTCAATCTTCACTCTGTACAATAAATCATCCTGACAGCGTTTGACATGTTCTAGTATATTCAAAACACAAATATTCAGAAATCATGTACTTTTGTATTTGTATACCAAACACAACTACAGTTTTGCTGAGGTGTAATAATTTGCTCTCCACAGAGGAGCTTGGACTGCAATGGCTCACAGCACAATAGTTTAGTCTCACAGGTTATACCTAAACAGCACTCAAGGTATGCACTGACAGGAGTACAGCAGATTACACAATGTGTTATCTTCAAACTAGCAAGAGCAAAACCAGCCAGTACAATCCAAGGACACTGATTTACCCATGGCGTAAGAGCCTACCAGCCCCAAGGGGCAATTACAGTCCACAGCTGATGAGACAGAGCTTGTTCTGTTCACTGCTGCCACCCACCCACTCAGATGAAGGGACATTCATATGCATCTGATTATGCTGGTTATCTCCATAAGCTGGTTTGCTAGACCAAATGATGCACCTAAGCCACAAATGAGGACTGGGTGGCTAGTGCCTAATCTGCATCAGTGGGCTGAACAGCTGCTGTGGGCTGTACTGCTTCATGTGGGACTGGGCACCACTGTGTCAGTGGTGGTGAGATTGCAGGCCCCTGAGCAGCTCTTTGGCTAGATGGACAATGCCTTTGTTTCTGCATTCAAGATGAGAAATCACGCAAGACTCCAGTACAGCTTGTGGTCAAGCACTAAATACATGGTGAATTGTCAGATGCTTCAAAGGAATCTCCTTCCTTTAGAGATATTTAAAACCCGCCTGGACATGTTCCTGTGTGACCTGGTCTAGGTGATCCTGCTCTAGCAGGTGGATTGGACTAGATAATCTTTCGAGGTCCCTTCCAATCCCTAATGTTCTGTGATTCTGTGACAATAATGCTCGCATCTGTGTAGGCTGACAATTGATGTTGTGCTACTGTCAGCAAGATCCACGTCTGCACCAATGCTTATTGTGCCATAAACTAACCTTGAGGTCATAAAAACACAAAGCATCTTTATAAGAGAGTAAGAATTGGCAACACTGGAAAACCAGACCACTGAAAGGCTATCTGGGCAATCAGAGCCAGTCAGCATGGGTTTCTGACAGGCAGGTCCTGCTGGACCAATCTGATCTCCTCCTATGATCGGTGACATGCCTAGTGGATGACAGAAAGGCTGTAGACCTTGTCTTTCTGGAATTCAGTAAAGCCTTCAACACTGTTTCCCATGGCATCTTTGTGGAAAAATTGGTTGTCCAAGGCTTGGACAGTCACACACGCTGTTGGGTTATACACTGGCTCAATGGCTGCACCCAGAAAGAGTGGTGGTGAATGGAGTTAAACCCACCTGGTAACTGGCCACAAGAGATGTTCCCCAGGGCTCAGTATTGAGGCCACTCCTGTTTAATATCTATCGATACTGATGATTTGGATGAGGGGATCAAGTGCACCTTCAGTAAATTTGCAGATGACACTAAGTTGGGCAGGTGTGTTGGTCTGCCTGAGGATAGAAAGGGCTTACAAAGAGATCTGGACAGCATCAATGGGTCAATGCCAACTGTATACACTTTAACAAGGCTAAATCACTTGGGTTACAACAACCCAGTGCAGCATTACAGACTTGGGAGAGCAGCTAGAAAGCTGCTTGGCAGAAAGAAACCTGGGGGTTTTGATTGACCATTGGGTACATATAAGCCAGCAGTGTGCTCAGGTGACCAAGGAGGCCAAAGGCATCCTGGCTTCTATCAGAAATAGTGTAGCCAGCAAGACAAAGGAATTGATTGTCTCCCTGTACTCAACACTGATGAGGCCACACCTCAAGTACTGTGTTCAGTTTTGGGCACCTCAGACGAAAAAAAAGACATTGAGGTGCTGGAGTGTGTCCAAAGAAGGGCAACAAGGTTGGTGAAGGGTCCGGAGAACAAGACCTACAAGGAGCAGCTGAGGGAGAGCAGGGGATATTTAGTCTGAAGAAACTGAGGATCAGGGGAGACCTTACTTATGTCTACAACTACCTGAAAGGAGGTTTTAGAGAAATGAGTGTTGATCTCTTCCCACAAGTAACAAGTGACAGAACAAGAGGAAATGGCCTCAAAGCTGCACCAGGGGAACTTTATGTTGGACATTACAAAAAACTTCTTCACTGAAAAGGTCATCAGGCCTTGGAACAAGCTGCCCAGAGGGGTGGTTGAATTGCCATCCCCAGACACGTTTAAAAGTGCTCATGTAGCTCAGGGACATGGCTTAGTTGTGCGCTCGGCAGAGTTAGGTTAACTGTTGGACTTGATCTTACAGAATCATTTAGGTTGGAAAAATCCTTTACTTCTATGACAGCATCAAGTCAAACACCTTAGTAACTATGTCTGATGGAGTTATACAACAGCACCACTTCCTTGTATTCTTTTTTTTAATATATAAGCTTTTTTTTTTAGTAGAATCATAGGGTTGGAAGGGACCTCCACCGTCCATCATCTAGTCCAACCCCTCTGCGACAAGAGCATCAAGAGCATTATAGCATCTGCATAAAATTCAAGAGAACAGCACAAACATATTAAGAAATCCACTCAAATTCCACTAACATTAGAATTCTATTTGTTTATTACCTTGCACTTGCAAATAAAGAGTGGTCTCCATATCACATACTATTTCCTCTCTACATGAAGACAGAAAAACAGCATTGCCATTTGAAAAATTTGCACCATTTTCTGGAGAAGACATTAAATTCTACTCATAAAACTTCAGAGAGACAGCTCAAAATACCAGTTCTTACATCACACAAATGTTATTATCTGTAATTTCAAATTAATCCTTCTGTTTGGAAAACAAAATGTGCCCCAGAACTGGGTATGAGAGAACAACTGCAGCCAAGATAAGTGATATTTCAATAATCCATTCATTTTAAGCTGATTTTCAGTTTTTGACTGTGCTGATTGGTCTGCTTAAAGCTGGATATCATCAGGCTTTGCACAGAGTAAAGAAAAGTCCTAGAACGGCTTATTATTGTCACCCAGTGTCTTTCATATCACAGCTTAATGAACTAGAAAAATTAGCAACCAGGTCTCTGATACTTCTCAGGCGGAGTTTTTTTTGTGTCTGTTTTTCTAACTCCTCCCTCCAACTTGTGTGACCTCAAGCAAGTCACAGTCTGACACTTTACCTTCCTTATATTCAAAGCATGGAAGTGACAGTAGCTTACCTCAGTATAGTGCCCTGATGCATAACTAAATAGCCAAGAAGTGCTCTACAACATGGAAAAAAATGTAGGAAGGCCACTGGCCAACAAAACCAGGAGTTCCCCTGCATGTGCCTCAATGTTTATGCCCTAGATTGGCACACTAAAATTGCTTGTGACTATCAGCATTTGCATGATTCACTGCAACTGTTAACTACTTAAAGGGAAAAAAATCAGAACTATTAGGTAGGAGAAAAACAGAGTTAGAATTTGTAAATATTCATCATTAACACAAATATTCTTATTTATCTTAGGAACAGAAACCACAAATTTAAAAAATACAGAGACAGAAATACTTTTTCATTTGGCTGCCTTCACTGGCATAATACAACTCTGCTTCAACTATGATGGAAAAAAAAAAGCTCTCTTCCGGACTCCTTAACACAAAGACCATGGAGCACCTAAGTAAATGGATAAAATTATCTGAGTGCCATTCATATTGTAATAAATGCTTATCATGGAGCCCAGAAACAGCTTTTAACAGCTGGGCTCTTGTAAAGATCCAACTAGTGGAAATGATGAATTGTACAAACAATTACAGAGAACATGCTTTCCAGCAAATATTGTGCTTCTGATCTCTCCAGAAGCCAGAGCTGCCAGCAAACACTTCTGTTATGAGCTCACAGTTTACACTGTCTCTGCTGTCCTAGAAAGCACCCTGGTCTGAAAGGCTTCCACAAACTCACTCTGTGTAAATACTGTAGCAAAACAAACAATGCAAAAGCTTAACCAAATAGGGAACTTCTTCAGCCGCTACATTACAAAGGGAAAGTTTTGTATCCTGCAGGAAATGAACACTAAATCTATTATTTTAAAATCACAGTCACTGGAGGCTTTGGGCTAAGAAGAAAGGGAGACCAAGGTAAACAGAATAGAGCTCAGAGTTAAAAGGCTGTTAAAGGCCTTTCCATCACCACTGTCATTGAAATGTGAGGATCAATATGTTCAAAGACTGCACAGGATGTCCTGAGACCTCCTTTGTATCATGGGCACAACAGTGAATCTTTGTTTCTCCAAACAAACAGAAAAGCTTGACTATGTTTCCAGGTATGCTTCACTACACATAAACATGCTGCACCTTGGAATAAGCATGCATTTCTGACCTAGTATTTACAGACCTGCCAAGACATGATGTCCAAATGTTCCACACAGCAGTATCTAAGCAGCATGTCCCCTTGCATTTAGTGGAAACTGTTGCACAGGGCAGTCATTCATGTTTGTGGCCTCCTAAGCAAACACTGTGATTTATACTTACAAAAAAGAAAAGTAGCTGATTTATGTTGACTTGATAACCTGTCACATCACTTTAATTTCTTGCTTTCTTATGATGGCTTTCACAAGAATTAACCTTGTAATAGAAATTACAATCTACTTCAAAAGAGGGTAAATACAGAAAAAGTGGTCTCATTGTTTACCAAAACCTGCAAAGTACCCGAAGTACCAAGCTCTAAGTGGAGCCAAGTGATAAAATTATCCCATGCTTTCCCATGGTTTGAAGCAGGACCTAGAAGTCTGTCAAGAAGTGGTTTTTTTTAATCCAGGATGTATTTGTTGCCATTCTTGTGACAACCTGTCCACATAATTATTTAAAACTTTACCTGCAGATACTACTTTCAGCCTGGCTCTGCTCCCTGATGAATCAACAGTTATTTACAAGGTTTGAAGTTACCTGATACTTGAGATAACCACACCCTTCCTTTTAGCAGTGACCCTGACAGTTCAGAGTTGTAATGATTTCTGAAGGCAGCATCCTGGCCCCACTGTTTTATGTGCAGTCGTAATCCACTTTACACAACCAAAATATCACTGAAACACCAACTCCACTGAAGAGCAATGCTTCCTTTTCATAGGGAAGCAACACTTCAGTCCCAGAGGCATGGAATACATAAAGCTGCCATAGCCCTATTACAAATGCTGTTTTGTTAAGATAATCTCACCTGTACTTCTGAATCAGCATCAACGTGCTGGAGTTGAAACCAGGTGTCTCTGTTATGATACTTCTGTAGGTCTTCTTTCTGTATAGCTACCTTTCCTGGAAAGAAAACAAACCAGAAGCACAGTTTACAAACATGCTATAGTTCCCCCAAAGAACATTTGCATCAAAATCAACTTCTAAAATAATGATTTAAGACTGCCATATTCAAGACAGGTTTCAGAGCAAGGGAAGATTTATTCAAGGCTTACTTCTTTACACAATACATAATTCTTCCTGATGAGTAGATTTTTCCACTTTGTACTGTGAAAGACTTTAAAATTCCTAGCGTTGTACTGACCTAATAGACTGAAGCACTGAGCTCTGTGGATAAGCTTGTAAGTAGGCTTATAGAAAAAGTGACATTATTACTTCTTTGACACAGCAACTAAATTTGTAAGAGAAAGCCTGAAAACTGTTGGAGAGAGATTTTTAGACAGATGTCTATAACAATCCCAAAAGAAAGTTCCACACACGGGATTGCTACTAACAGTATTTTAGGATGAGGCAGCAGCCATATTGTTTTGTGAAAGGGCAGCAGCTGGAGGTTTCAAGTCACAGCAGATTCCCAGATCTGCATTTGGATGCCCTGTTGATCTCCCTTAAATCTTGCAAAATTTGCATTCCACAACCCAGTGCCAATGAAGAACTACCCCTGACTGTATAGGTAGCCAGACCAAACCAACACAACAAAAATCCAAAACCAACAGCAGAGCTTTTCCCTTCATCTTTTTAACCTCCTCTTACCCCTACCAAATAATCTTGCTTGGTAGTTATGGCAACAGCAACCACTTCCATGCTAAGAACTGATCTGCATGAATGCTAAGGGCTAACATAAACGTAAAGCTGAAACTTTTATCTAGCTCAGTCTCTGGGGCAGTTATGTAAAGCACCCTCGGAGGGGCAATGAAGCTTTTCCAAGCATCTTTCTTTGTATACACAAAGCAGAGCGTGGCATGCCTGGGGACTGAGAGATACTCAGAAAGCAGCGTTGGGCTGGGTGGTTCCCCTGGCACTGAGCAAAGCAGCATGTTCAAAAGGAAAGAATCCAGGACAGTCAGAGACATTCACAAGGCTCAGGAAAGCTGAGTTTGGGTAATGTGGTTTAATAGCAGAATTTCTCTGCTGGAGTTAAGTTGTTCATGTACAGTTTTCAAAAACACAGATCTTCTTTAACTGAATCCTGCTAGATGAAACACTGATGAACAGAGTCAGTGGGAGAGGTATTTCCAAGGCTTCTCAAACCCTTGCAGTTTGACCAGAGTTCAGCAATACACCACCCCAGAAAATATTAACAAAACCATATTAAACATATTAAAAAACCTCCAAAAAACCATGACAAAATAATCCTCACGATGCAAGACAAGGAAAACAGCAAACACAAAGCCTTCTCCCTTCCGAAATCTAAAAGCTTTTGTAAATCGCAGCGCTAAGTCACTAGACCCCAGTTTTCCCTCAGACTCTCTTCTCCTTCAGTTACTGTCAGAGGCTCCATCCAGCTCTCCTGTTTGCTGAGATGTTCTGCATACCCTGCTGCTGCACTCTTCTGATACCCTCAGGCTGCTTCTGGCTACACTTTCCAGATTTCCAATTCCAGTTTCTACTCTGCCGCCCTTCCGCATCTGCCCTCCACACTGCCTGGCAGGCACTCTGCTCTGGATTCCACACTGCTGCTGACCTATTATTCCCAAATCTTGCTCATCATGCCCCCAGTGCTTTCCTCTCTCTGCTTGTCCTTTAGAGATTACCGGATCCATCTGCTGGCAAACATTAAACTAGAGATTAACAAGGCAGATTCATTATCAGGCTTTTTATTAGATATGCAGAGAAAGCAACTTAAAGCTTCTCAGGAAAGCCATAATGAAATCATACAAACCTACTAAATAATATGACAGAAAAGGGTAAATAAAACTGCACTGATCAGAGGACACCGAGTTACACTGTAATGACAGCTGTGTGCTTTCAAATCTTCTACCTTTATTCTTCAACCACAGCAGTTTGTGTGCAACCTAGTTTCTCTAAAGCATTTTCAGACAGAAATACACTTAACCTCATGACCTTCCAATATGTGCTTTGGACCTCACTTTAAATTGTTTACTTTCACTGCTTGCTATCCTCACTGTACCCTTTAATCTCTCGCAGAAATCCTCCACCCAGCTGCAGCGTCGCATGCACTGCCTAAATGCCGTTGCTTGCAATCAGTTTTGCTCACAGTCATTCCCATGCAGAGAACGTCCTTGCAGAGAACTCAAGGACAACCTCACTAACATCAGCACGTGTACGTAGCCATGCACAGGGGTATCAGTGTCCCGGGAGTTCCACTGCTCTCTACATAGGATCACAGAATCATTAGGGATTGGAAGGGACCTCGAAAGACCATCTTGTCCAATCCCCCTGCCAGAGCAGGATCACCCAGACCAAGTCACACAGGAACACATCCAGGAGGGTCTTGAACATCTCCAGCAAAGGAGATCATCAAGGATGACAGGATAACCCCGGTGGGTCTGACCCCACAGCTGGTACACAACTGCAGCACAGTGTGTTCACAGGCAAAGGTACATGCCTCCAGCTGCAAGAGGGTTAACGTGGTGGTACAAGTATTTTGATCAGGAAACTGTTTGAACAGCACTGTTTGCTTTGCACACAAACAAGTCTTATTAATGAGTGAAACTTATTGACTGGGCTGGCTAGAATCCAGGGTTTTTCACCACATACCAAGTGCTCTACAAAGCAGAAAAATCTACTCGGGGGAAAAAAAAAAAAAGGGTAGAGGGGGAGTAAAAATGGCCTACCTTTGGCTAGTCTGAATATGCATCAAGATACATTACTGATATTTCTGTGTGCAAGAGCACCTTGCACAATCTCTGGCTTTCTGGCTGCATCAGCCATGTCCATATGCTCACCCAACCCACACTCCTCCTCATCACCAGGCCCACATAAGCCACAGTGCAGGTACTGGGCACAGCCAGATCCTGCTCTTTTCTATCTAGTCACTGCTTTGCCACCAGCTGACCTGTGTCTGACCTGGCTCAGAAAACTTCCAGACTCAGGAGCACTCGGTTAAATCTAGGCCAATAATCACAAGCTGTTGGTACTTGTCCCTTGACCTGGCACTGGACGATAAGGGCCCCTACAATTCTTTAAGATAAATCTAACACAAGAGGTCAGGAAGGTTCACCACCACTCATTTGCAGGATGTTTTCCACTCTGCGGTTCTTCAGCAAAGCTCCCAAACTCCAGCCCATTGTCTCATGCTCTTTCTCAAGATTTGGGTAGCTGCCAGGCAGCAGCAAGAAACTCCAAAACTTGCACCAGAGGCACCTAACCACTCCTCCTGGCTTCCTCAGAGCTGCCCCAGGCTGCAGAGTCTGGATCTGTTTAACCCATTAGACACCATGAGGCAGGAAACAGCAGGGCATGCTGAACATTATTCAGTGTTACTCCAAAACTTCATTGAGTTACACCTTTAAAAGTTAGTTTTACCAGCAATGACATGGTAAAAGCATTCTTCTCACCTGGACTACGTTCTTTCTGAAGTCTGCCACTCACCAGGATATCAGGTTGGGGGAAGGCAGGGAAACCCCACACACTCCTGCGTGATTGTCATCAATATGGCAGCATTTTCCCAATGTTCTCAGTTCAGAATGAACAGATGTTTACTCACACATTTAAACCTAAGTCCTGTGCTCAAAACAAAGATGTGACATGCCACACCTGAGTTCTTCCTTCTCTGAATCTCTTTTTAGGGAAAAAGTCAATCTACAACCAACCTTTTGTTCCAAACACAGGGCCAGCTCACAGATGAATTAAGCGGTCAGCTAGGGCCTGGATAGTCCCAAGGGGGCAAATTCCAGTTTACTATAATTTTCTAGTTTACTAGCCCTGGTGCAAACCGATTTTAAAGCCTCCTGCTTTCCCCACCCAAGTGCCCAGGTCTTTGCAGCAGAGTGTGCTGAAACTGCTGAAGAAACCAACCCAAACTAAAAAACACCAAACAATGAAAATAAACATTCTGAGGGAGGAGAAGGGAAGAAGAAATGCTTCGGGGGTGATGTGTGGGTGGTGTTGGCATTTTTAACACAGAGATCATTTCAAGTGATCTGTTTTACAGCTTCCCCTCTCAAAAGCCACATTAACACAGCCAGAATCAGAAGGTCGCAATTTGGGCAGAGAAGCAGAAATACAAAACAGATAGGTAGGATTTTCTGGCTTCACTGCTCTGCATGTAGAAGCACTGCACTGTCAACCCTGCCACTCACTGGAGTTTCAAAAGCTCTTCCCAGGCAAGTCAGTGCAGCCCATTAGCTTGCCCCTGGATGTGCACGGGCTAGTTAATTTAAGACCTAACATTTACATACAAACACTAACAGAGCTGATAATTTGGCTTAGGTGTTCTCCATCCAGTCACAGATACCTGTGTCTAGATTACCTGCTGGTGATAAAAGGATTGGGCACTAGTTTGAGGACTAGGACTCGCCTTTTAATAGCAGTTTGCCAGTTTGCAGAGTGTTTACTGCACAGCTGAGATACCTGCCTATTTATACCAAATGCTAGAGCACGAGGAGATCACTTCCTTTTTGGAAGAAAGACATAAGGCAGCAATAGGAGAGCAGTTTGTAACTTTAAAAGGGCACAGGGCTCTACCTGAGAAGTGATTAACAGTTATTTTACAGAACCCTAAACACAGAACACTTCAGGAGCTCACATATCCTCTGTTAGGTTGTCTTCATCTTGGAATACCTGCACAGTGAAAAACACAGAACTCTGCATGTCGCTGCCAAGTGAACTAAAGCAATGCAATGTAATTATTTTTAATACAACATCCTCCTTTAAGAATGACTGCAGTAGAGTTAATTTATAGCAAAGGGTTAGGCCTGAGTCACTGTTGAAGGGCCTCAAACATCCAATTAATTCCGTGTTCTCTGAGCAGAAACTACTTTGCCTCCTTTGTGCTGCAATATTAGGCAGTAAAGGGACCTGGAAGCTAGTTCAGAAGTTGCTTCACACTAGTATATTACGTGCAGAGAGACACTGTAGCAGTGAATTCATTTAAAATAACTGATGAGGTGCACCAGAGAGTCACTTTCAATAGCTGTAAAGACTAAGGACAAATCACAATCAATTTTAATCAACATTTTAGGCTGTGAAAGCCTTATGAAACTTTAATTACTAGGAAATCTCCAAACAAAAAGCACCATTGCTGTTCCAGACTACTTGGAATTTTGTGACTGCAAGAAAGGTTATTTGTTATGAAAAGGACATACAGTTTGCAAGACTAAAGGGGAAAGATGCTCGAGAACACCACAAATTCACATACTCTTCCCAGACTGAAAAAGCAATCTCCCTTCTTGAGAATTAGAAAGATAACACTGAGAATTAGGGGCAACATAAGGCTTCAGGCAGCAGAAAAACTCCCTCCCAGCCCCTGTGCAGCACACCATGAAACACAAGCGCTATTAGACCATCTGCTACCACGGGTAAGAATTAGTGAGATAATGGCAGAACACTTCTGGCACAGCAGCAGTACATCCTACACAGAGTACTTAGGTAAATTACACCAGTGACCCCAGTTTTGTTTGGTATTTGAATAACTAGTCCAAGCGTAATAAGAATATTGCTTATAAAGCCCATTTTTCCCCTTTGTGGGATTTATCTTGGATAATAAGGCAGAGAAAAGCAAGCTGTGGATAAGATGTCTCATTCTATCCTAAAAAGAAGCAAGCTGTGGCATTGTATAGGCTTCTACCAATGTAACTCGGTGGCCACAACCCTAAAGACCTCACATGACTTACATTTCTACTCTCCTTTCCTGCTAGAAATACCCAAAAATCCCCCCCCTAAACCTCCACCAAACCACACCACTG
Source organism: Rhinopomastus cyanomelas (assembly GCA_013400115.1). Taxonomy (NCBI): domain Eukaryota; kingdom Metazoa; phylum Chordata; class Aves; order Bucerotiformes; family Rhinopomastidae; genus Rhinopomastus; species Rhinopomastus cyanomelas. The sequence continues at coordinate 265,436 of VXBP01001616.1, forward strand.
GCATAAATTCTCTGCTAGCTCTGTGAGCTTTCTGGGCCCTAAAAGGGTCATTCATTTGATAAAGGTAGTACTGCCTGTAGATCAGAGAATCACAGAACATCAGGGACTGGAAGGGACCTCGAAAGATCAGCTGGTCCAAACCCCCTGCCAGAGCAGGATCATCTAGAGCAAGTTGCACAGGATAGTTACAATGGGAGAGAAGACTTAAACCTAGACTTGAAATCACCGTGGTGTGCCTCACAGTAGGCACAAGGACTTCGGGCAAGCTGTCTGCACAGAACAACCATCTCCTCCATCCCCTCAATCACCAGCCCCTTCCAGGTAACGCTGTGCAAAGCAACTGCATCTTCACAGTCCCAGTCTTTGCTTAGTTCAGGTGATGCATCAACTAGACAGAGCAATTTAATTGCTAGTGTTGAGGCAAGTCAGCTACTGAAGAAAATATAGAAAGCCCAGCTCAAACTACAGCAGTCAGAGATACGCTGGGAGGATCCATCTATGGGGGTAATACTCCAAAGACAGGTGATATCAATACTGTTGTTTGGTAAGGAAAAGGGCTGGATAAAAGGACAGTCAAGGTTCTAGCACACTGTGCTCAGTAATTTTGTTTATAATACTGGTACTTGTAGAAGGAAAAAGATGTCTTTTCTGAAAGCTTCACTTTGTTTTCCTGCTTTTGTGACCATCTGTTATGTTAAAAGATATTGTGAGTGTATCCTAAACAAAATTATTCCACAAAGAAAGTATTTATTTTGGGCTTTCTATGTAACTGCACAGAATCTTCTCAAGATAATTCCAGCTTATAGCTTCTTAAGACTTGTCATTGTGGGACAGTCATCTGTTTCCTTTCTTTCATTAGTAGCTATATTTATACCATACTGAATAGTTATTTTTCCCATGTCATGCAACAGGGCATCAAGGAAACAGTAAACCAAACTATGACTGCTGCACAAGCCATGGTCAGGGTGGAGAAAACAGAGGAACACAATTTTAAATTAAAATATCGATCTCTGTTTTATACCATATTGGAAGATCTTTTCTTCACCTAACTAGGCAAAAGCAGTTTAGCTAGGATAAATGGTTTTCAAATTTTTATTTTCAACCAATAAAATTTGCCTACTATTCCTATCTGTTTGCAAACAAACAAATCTAATTTTAAATGGAATTTACTATTACTTTCACGGGTGTATTTCCAACTCACAACACTTCAGCATACTAGATAAATCAGTATACAGCTTATGAGGAGGTTACTTCCACAGTAATTGCCTTAGACAAAACGTAGCAAATACACCAACCACACTTCAGAGTCATCGTGCTCATGTTCTCCATTACGCTTGCATTGCAGCAGGAGTCCCCAAGATTCTTCCAAGAGACAGTTGTTGAAGAATCGCATCTGTTAGTTTACAAAATCCTAGGTGACTTAGCAAATTATGATTAGAAAGCTGCAAATGCAACAACCAAACATGCAAACTCTTTATTCACACAATCATCCCATCCTGCGTGGCAAAATACCACTCCTAAAACTATCTGCTACACACGTTACAGTTTCTGAACTTGTTTGATTCTCCTTGCAAGTTTCTGTCAGGGGTTTCAGGAGGGTCCTTGTTTCTCAGTTTCTTGCCCCCACTCCTTCTGCTTTTGGTGGCCTGACCATCCTCACGAGGTTGCATTTCAGATGTTCAAGAATTTGCAGTCACAGATTTGTGCTTCGATTTGAATAAATAAAAGCAAGCCTACTCCAGTCACGCTGGGAATCGGCGTGAGAACGCCATGAGAAAGTTCTGACAGTGCTCAGCAGCAACTCCAAAGGAACTCTGCAAGCCAACCTTCACAAAACACCTCCTTGTCAAATTCTCACCGTTTTGACGCACACGCTCTCTGTTTTGTCTCCACCTCAAAAGTCCTTCAAAACCAGCCAAACAAACAGATGTCTTAAACACACCAGATCACACAGGAAACAGGCACATTCACAACCTCAATAACATCTGAGCTTTAAAATTAGTTTCCCTATATGGAAGGCACAACTCCCAGCTCCTCTCTCTGAGAAAGTTTACTGCTAGATGAGCATGGGCAGCCACTTTTTTTTTAGTAGAAGTGTCTCATGATGACATACTGTAACAAGCAACCTCTGTAATGCAAACAAAGGGCCCCTATTTGCAGAATTCAGTGGTTCAGTGGAAACCAGCTTACTGTAGCACTACTCGGACCACTAGTCTGGTCTCTTTCTCAGTAGGGACCCTTTCCAAACCTCTCCTGCTCAAGCCTCTTCAAGGAAAGATCTCTTAATACTGAGCTGCAGATACACACAGAGCAGCTACTCCTGCTAATTGTTACACACTTGTCACAATGAGAGTTCTCTCTCAAAACACTTTCACTGCTTGGCTTTGCTGCTGCAGAGTCCTCTTCAACAGGAACTACTGAAAATAACCACGTGCAGTTACTTCAGAGCACTGTCCTCTTTCCTGAACATTTTCCTACTACAAGCATGACTTAGAATCCGTGACAGTAATTCCAGACATTTTTCTTCTCTCCATCACTACTTGCCTAATTGTTGAAATGCTCCTTAAAACATGCCTGTATTTTAAGATAGGACAGGAGGGGAACAGAGGGAGGCATAGCTGAAATAGATAATACGCACTGTAAAATTTCAGAGTTAGGTGACACCAGTTTTGATCTTCAGTGCTACATTCAGCACACTAACATACCAGTCTGCCTACCTATGGATTGTGCAACACCTACCAAAGTCAACATTGCCTTTTCCTGAAGAGGCAGCAAAAAATAGAAACATGATCAATCATTTGAGCATGCAGACAAAAGTCTCTTTGTACCTTCTGCAAGTCTTTCTTGCTTCTACAAGTCCTTCTGCTTTAGGCACCTTTAAGACAAGATTACTCTAACAGCTCCAATGTCAGAGCTTGATTAAAGACAGGAAATTTGAAAACATGAAAAAGAAAACAATTTTCACTTCTCTATCTGCAATTTCATGGGTTTGGCTTATGTTAAGTGTCCAGAGATCTTTACTCCAAAACAGGAAGGAAAACCTCGAGGCAAGAAAAATCCCAGTCCATGGCCTGTTCATGAGTCAGTGAAGCTGCAGAAAACCAGGGACACATAGATCAGCTGAGGCAATTTCAACAATGAAATGCTCCTCAGCTGAAATAAAAAAAAGATACTTCTTTCATGCTGCAAGGTTAAACTGGAGATCAGAGACCTAAAAGCTTTCTAAAAGCTCACTTAAAAGTGCCAAGACACTAGATTGCTAGATGGTGTACAAACATGAGCTCAGTTAGGGGCATCAAGAGAACAATGACCCATTTTCCTGATTCATATGTAAAAGAAAATACTATAATTAAAGAAAAAGCCAATGACTGCATGATAGACAAGTGGAAGGTAAATATACACTAAAAGATCTGCACTGCCAGCCACGCACTTTCACATAACGCGTTCTAAAACGTTATGCAAACTGTTGCTCAACATCAGACAACTTCCTCACTACAAGCTCTGTCAAGAGCAACACACCTCCTTAATGGCTGGAATTCGAGTACAAGTAGTCATGCACGACTTATTTGAAAAGCAAGAGACAAAAAACTGAGAAAACAATCCAAACAGTTAAAATCACTTAAAGTGCAAACTCTCCTCCTCAATAGCAAGCAGGCTTTTGCAATAATTTTATCCAAGAAAAGGCAAATGGAGCATCACACAATTTGTGGAGGGTGAAGCACATAGCAAATAATACCTGAAAACACAGGTCTCATCCACATTGAACAGGCACTGGAAGTCTTGGAGTTCTTCCATAGGCAATAACTTGTCCTGGTACTCCCTATATAAGTCTATCATCACTGTTCTGTGGGTACCTATGACCAGCAGATATTACTCTGCATGTCATTCAGGTAGCCATAGTTGAACAATGCTGCATCATGGTAATGTGCCCTAGAAAACTGAAAGAGTAAAGGGGCCTTGCATTTAGAAAAAAGTAAATGCAGTAGTGATGTTGCCAACATTTAAACAATGCTTTATTGCTGATGTCCATTGAACTGCAATCTGCATTTGCAGACTTTTTTATATGTAATATTTAAAGCATCTTTGCCACTTGACACAAAAAAGGGAGAATACTGAGCAGTACTTACCATAGTCTTCATCAGTGCTATCATGACTCCAATCCTTAGGGCTGCATACAGTCTGACAATTAAAAGCCAAGAGACTTAAGCCCTAAAGAAAACCATAATTTATGAACACTTACCTATGATGGAATCCCTGCGGAAGACATCTCTGTCAAAAATATAAAATGACAGATGGCGGAAGGTCCGAGGAATTTCACAGTAAAAGTCTTCTCCATAGAAGGGGCTGGGTGAACAAACAAAAAGAACATACACAAACACACACACAAAAAATAAATTAGCACTGGTGTCGTGGAGGAGCCTGCACATTCAAACTTCACACTCAGAACATCACTGTGGACTGCGATACTCCTTCCCAGACATAAACGTGCACCTTCCAGTATTGTTCCGCTTTGTCTCTTCCCAACTGCCTTAAATACCCAGAAAACAAGATTTTTTTTTAAGGTGCAAAAAAGAACAGACACTTCTTTTTGTTTATAAACACTGTGCAGATAAAGAGAGCAGTCACCACATTATTTGTTAACATACAGTGCCCTGAAAGGTAGAGAGGCCCCTGCTGCCACGCTATGCTTACCATAGACCATTACAACACAAGCATACAACTCACAGAATCATTGAATCCTTTAGGCTGGAAAAGACCTTCAAGAACATCAACCCAACAATCAACATAACTCTGCCAAGTCCACTGCTAAACCATGTCCCTAAACTCCACACCTACATGTCTTTTAAATATGTCCAGGGATGGTGATTCAACTACCTCCCGGGACAATGAAGAGGCTGAGCAAAATACAATGTGATTCATGGCATATATGCATTCCTTTTTAAATATACATCATCTTCAGACATTGGCTCTGAAAGTTTCTTACTTAAAGTCAGACTCGGTCAACTGACAGTAACTAAGCCTTGGAGAAGGTATCATGCTCTTACCTGATAGCACCACACATCCATCTATTTTTTTCTTACTTGAATTGTATAGAATAAATTCTTTTACAGTAAAACCAGATATAAAATACCCAACTATGTCAGCACAAAAAGCTCTTTACAGACTTAAGGGGCTTTCTTGGGATCTTACAATTGAAATGGGAGAAAGAAAAAACTCAGACACCTAATAGTGACACTTTCAGTTTCTGCCTACTGAAGCATAAAGATTTGTCCCTAAGAACTGCAAGCATATATCAACATTATTTATTCATTGACAGGTCTACCATTTTACACAGACTTCATTCCAAGTCACTCATGCTTCAGTAAGTCTAAATGAGTAGATGCAACTCGAGTCATGTGGACAAATACAGCAAGAAGCACTGCAGATGTAGACCTAAATAAATCTCACGTCAACAGGCTGAAAGCCAGCAGGTTTTCTCCTCCCCCTTTAAACACAGGCCCCCTTATTGTCTTGGCTATACACAAGAATTGGAGACAGATTTGTGCTTTAGCTTTACTCATTTATCAAAGACATTTCTACATTAGAAGATCAGATATCCCAAAATTATTCTTTGCATTTTTTAAAGATAATTCATATCCTTGGCTTTTCTTCTCTCAGTATATTTTACACTACTACACACTTTGCTTGCATTTCTGCTTACAGTAAACATACACTCCCCCAGAACTGCCACCACCCCTCTAGAGCAAGCTGACAAGTCTCACTCAAAACAGACACTGCAAAGAGCTAACAACTCTGTGTTTGAAGAGAATGTGCCACATTATGAAGTGCACAGACATCACTCAATATTCAGTAAGAACATTATTGCAATCACTTCTCCACCAGCCACATTAAAGAAAACATATGGGATAAACCACAAAGCCCAAGTTGCACCCACAGGTTAAACTTTCACCACTGAAACGGTTTCTCAGTCCTGGAAATAAATGTAATCAGCCATAAGTAATGATAACCAATGCAAGGCTCATTCAGACACCCATACTGCAAAGGCAGGGAAGAAAATCTAACAGCTGAAAACAGCAGCTGGTTTCACTGTTTGTCCCGACTACCCCCTCCAATTCGTCACTTGCTTATGTCCTCTTTACCCATTCTACTCCAAGAGGTTTTATTTGGAGTCATGAATTCAGCAGCCACCATTTCAGGAAATGAGAGTTCTTTGGTGCAAGCAGCTTCTACCAATCTGGGAACCATCTGACTGTCCCCCTGCAGCCATAATTCTGCTGGCATCCCCAAGGGCCTCATTCTGTGCACATCACTCAGCGTAAGTTTTCACGCACAGGCTTAACCCAACGGGGCTATGCAAACACGCGAACGCTACCCAAATGTCTTGCATCATTCTGAGATCTAATACTCTCTTCAGCCATAAAAATTGCCCTTTCTCCTGGAAGAACATGACAGATTAACTTACTCACTAATGATCTCAGAATGAAATGAAGTGTGGATTACACACCCAATCCTCTATCAAGACTACAAGAGAAGCTTCAGTGTACTGGAAGTATAAAGGCAATGCTGACAAGAGTGAGACTTCTACTGAACATATTGTAATTCAGCACAGCTGATTCTGGGGAAAACAGCAGGGAAGAGAACAACCGGGGCCTTTGGCAAGTCTCCTATTAAAGTTTGCCACTGGTGGCGGTCAGAGGCAGGAGATAACTAAGACCACATCATATCAAAACAAACAAGAGACTGAGAAAAGCCAAGCAGACAACAGGAAGCATCTAGCCCAATATCAGAAAGAGACTGATTAACAGAAGGAATGCTATGAAGGCTGACTTAGCCATGCAGGGACCACATCTGGTCACTATTTTTAGGCACCAGTCTGGTTAGTCTGAACAGCCTGGCTGATACTCTTCACATTATTTGTCATTGCCAGCAGAAGAGTTGCTTTGTTGTGCTCTTGGGTTTCCCCCTCCAAAATTTGTACCTCTTGTAAATTCACATAATCTCATCACTCAGGTAACACGCCCGGAGCACGCTGCGCTCTTCATTAATGTAAGCAAGCAGACTTCCAACACAAGCGCGCTCACTCTGCACTGGATAATTAGCCAGCCAAGTTCTAACTATGAGGATACACGCGAAGATGTGATATTCCTCTAACCCAATCTTGTGTAGCTCTGCAGAAACTGTCTTCTTTCTGAAGGAATCAAAAGTAACCACACAAATGCTTCCAGCCTCCACTTAAATGCGTGCTTTTCCTCCATGTATCTCTTCAGAACAGTACCCGCTTTGTCTCCAACTCAGACCTGAAGAGCAAGAGGTCGCAGCAGTCAAACCCCATGATTTATTTCCCAAGCTAACTTAACTTGAGCATGAGCCCCAGGGCTCCAAATGGTTTTTCCAAAAGAGCAGCTGAATTCCTCTGTGGCCCCTCTCTCCCAAAAGCCAGTTAGTCTGATGGGGCTTCAGCAAGTACTTTTACTTTGACATAGCAATTAATAAAAAGCAGCAGCATCTGCCTACACAGCCCTCAGGAGTCTGACAAGATCCTCCAAAACAAATACTAGAACTAGCCCAGCTGAAAAGTCGGGACTCTTTCAGAACTGAGTTCAGATTCAACTTGCACATTTTAAGTTAAGCTTTCCTTGTAGACAAAGCAAACCTACACCCAGGAGAAATTTTCATCATTCACAAGAGAAGGAGAAACAAAGGCCCTCTTCCCAGAGTACTGGAAAGGACTGGGAAGTATTTCCCAGAGACCTCGCAGAGTAGGCTGCACATCGACATGGTCACAACAGAAGAGCATTGACAAGACCAGTGTTGTCGTTATTTCTGCTGTCTCCTGAACTTCACGTGACAGCACATAACTCGTGGTGGCAGAATCTGGCAAGGACAGAAACCATGGACATACACTGTAAATGCATTTCAGACTCCTCCAAGCCGAACATAAGTGTTGTCAAACCAGCTTCTTCAGTAAAGACCACTAAGTTTAGAATAGTTTCACTATTTTCTTTGTAGTTTTGCTGTTGCAGTGATGAGAACAACAGCAGCGCAGGCATCAACTACTCTAGTTATGAAACAGAGCTTGTTCCTAAGTCACTGCGCCTTGTCTTCCGGATGGGAGTAAAAACTACAGAGAATGAGCTGTACTGACTTTTAAATTCTTGCTCCAAGCTTCCAAGCACAGAAGAACCTGACTCTGTAGCCTTCTATTCCACATAGCCTCATATCATACCTCTCTTTCATCTCTTTTCTGGTACATCTTGCTATGGCCTGAAGAAGGAAAGCTTTACCTCAGCGATACTCAAGAAGCATTGGGCTTACTTTCAGCACAACTTTTATACAGCCCCTACCAGCAAGTACCACAAAAAGTAATGGATCCCTCTTCAGGACACTTGTCCTAGGATTGTTCCATAATTATTGTGACAGAAAAGAAACAGTGAAAAAGGTTAAGAAAAAGGATAAAGAATAGTGCAATGGATTTGAATCTTCGGGCATACACTCCCTGCCCCTCACCAAACAGTTCTTTGTTCTGAATGCTGATGGGAGCAGGAATATCAGGAAATCAAAACCAAAAAGTTCCCTGCAGGTATTGTTTCACTCACATACAGCTTAGGGCCCTTCGCATTTCAAGGTATCTATTTTGAAATATCTTTTAATGTGAGTTTTGGCAATGGATATTTTCAGGAGGAGGCAGGGAAGGAGAAGAGAAACAAGTTACTATGCAGATCAAGTGAAACAAAAGAATTCTCATTTCAAACATGATGAATGGGAACTTCTAGAAAAGGTTCAAAATTGTTCACATGCTTTACAGAAGTCTAGAGGCACACATACGATATTAATTCCATACCTTCAGATGCCTCCTGGGACCGTTGAAAATTATATTAAAGGAAAGAGAGACTTAATGAAACAAACCTAAATGTAGAAGCACTTCTTTAGTTTCAGGTTGCTTTACAAAACCTTGGGCTTCTCACTAGTTAGGATTGCTGAAGCAGTTTTGTTTTTGTTTTGGCACCAGTACTTCAGTGGATGAAGTGAAAGAGTTGCATGATGAATAATAATGAAACCACTCAAACCAGAATTCTTTGTGCATGGACTTTTTTTAAATGCTGCTTTTGTGATTGAAAGTAAGGACTATTAACATGCCACAGACAACTCCACATCCTCTGACTATTTTAAAAAATGTTTAGAAATACTGGATTCATCCTGCCGCATGAACTGAAGAGACCAGAGTTCACACTGCCATGTTAGCGGGGAGCAAAATCAGCCTGTACAAAGGAGTACGCTTGTCTGTTACTATTGCTAAGCTTTTTCTGCTCCTTGGCCAATACATTTTATGCTATGCTTTGCAGCATATGTAAAGGGAGTGGGAGAGAGAAGATCTATTCAAAGGAGAAACAACAAGCCAAACAAAATCTGAATGCACTTCAGTCTCCTACTAGACACAGAGCTACAAGACAACAGGCAAGTGAGACAGGCTCTGTAAGAGCCAAAGTTGGCAGATGTCACGGCAGCTTCTTTAAACTATTTATTAAAAATACCCAGTCTTATATTTGAGGCACAGATTTGGCAGAGGGCAGGCAGCAGGAAGTGTATGGCTCTGAAGACATCTAAATCCAGACATGCCACTTATGCCCACTGTTAGAGGACAAGCTAGAGAGTCTTCCAGACAGCCACCGAGACTACGCAAATCCTTCCTCCTGTCACTGGGTAGAGACGCAAGGATGGACAGTGCTGTGCTATAGCTACAGCCAGCCCTACTACAAAGATAAAAAAAAAAATAGAGCAGTGTGCTTGCTCAATCCTATGCTCAGAAGACAGAGACAGACACACAAGCTACAGTTATCATCCTCACTTGACAGTTGCTGGTTCGGCTCAGTGAGGCTTACAGGGATTACGATAACTTTAAGCAGCAGCCATTTGGCCCCTAGTTGCCTCCCAAAATATTCTGTAAGACGACACACACAAAACAGCAGAAGTCACATTACAGCTGCATTTACTTTTTTTTTTTAAAATCACTCAAAGCAGTCTACAACACCAACAATTGTTACTCACATGGGTGGCTTTTCGCGTGGATAAACGCTCTCATTCATAAACCCTGCCTTGGGTCTCAAGGCTCACTTCATTCTCCTCCTTCCATTAAGTCCTGCTTCCTTTCCTGGCACCTTTCCCAGCTGTATTACTTCCCTACAGAACCATACAGTCCTTGCCTTCAGTAGGACCCCTGAGCAGGCTGTAGTTGTACCCATACCCATCTTAACCTTTTCTGTTAAATGGTTGGGGTGTTTTGGAATTGAAGTCCATTGATACTAGGAACTCGCATCACGGTTGGGACAGAAAGCACAGCACGGAGCATGCAGGAGAGAAGCCACAGAACATGCTACACAATCCAGCTCAGGGCTTCCAGGCTGGGGAAAGCTATTATTTCAAAGAGGTGAGCAGGCAGTGTAAGAACATGGAAGTAACTAATGAACTAATTCAGGCACAACAGCTAATTTCTGCAATGCTCCAACCAAGGGGAACAGCTTTGTGCTCAAAATTTGAGAAGTAGCCTCCACCCAAGGTGTTAGTGGAACAAACATAAGACAAGTTTAGCTATGCAGCTACAAACTCCAAACACAGGAAAATAAAGGGTCTTACACAAGCCTAGAATTAAAAACTAACAACACTGGCAGTAGGATTGCTTAGAGAAAGTTGTGAGTGCTACTGACTGGATTTGTTACCTGATCTAACACAGAGACACAGCAACCTCCTGTTACAGGGAACATAGCCTTAACTAAGAATTTATAGCACATGTCACTATACACTCTAGAGCACACTTCCTCACTGTTACCTTCACTGGAGACTAGCAGGAGAAAAAAACAACAGGCTGGGAGTGAGGAAATGTCTCCGACTTCATTTGCTGTTTCATTCAGGCTTTGATCACTATGTTTAGCACGTGAAAAATTCCTCAGTGAAACAGCAGAGAACTAAATAATCACAGACTCAAGACACTTGGCTCATCTCTCCAAAGCACACGCTGTCAGCCATTTGACTCTTAACACACAACAGTTTTTGCCTTTATTCATATCCTTGAAACAAATTTAGAGATGTCACATTTCTCCCATTCTTCACCTATGATTTGAGAAGCGCCTCGATTTCCTGTTGCAGCTGACTCTGCCCTTTAAGTGAATGGGAACACTTGATGCAAACAGCAAAGTCAGTCTTAAAGCCAACAAGCCGAGGAAGTCTCTCCCCAGAGATTTGTAGGTAGGAAAAATTCCTTGATGGTGGAGCCTCAAGTTTAAAGCTACTTATGGGGGGAAGCTAGGTAGCTGATTCAGCAAAGGAAATTAATAGGCAAAATTATTGTCAGACTGGCTACTTGCAGCTCAGAACCGAATAACAAAGTTGTTTATCTGTGTATTATAAAATACAGTCATTCTCACCTTTTGTCTTTAGGACAAAAAGCATGAGTCACTTCACACACATCTCTGCTAGGCTACATGAAATGGATCCGATTCTACTCAGTGCCCTTGTGGTTGATGGTAACATAAATATTGAACAACAATTATAAAACAGAGAAGCTTGTTAAATCCTGGCTCTAACTGGCCTCTCCCTCATCTTATGACTTGCATGTGACCTTCGCATTTACTAAAAGCTTGTGCCAAGGAGTTTAAGAAACAGTGCTGCTTGAAGAGTTATGTTCCCTGTGCTTGCCCAAAGATCTCCGGAGCAGTCGGATGGCTCTGAACTGCCCCAAACACACAGTTTTTTCACGTTGTGCTGTGGTTCCATAGAAAGGCCTGCCCATGTTGTAACCCTTGACTTCTTTCAGACATTAACAAAGTTATCTCTCAGTAGTCGTCACAACCCTTCAGTGCGGCTGTTCATCAGAGAGGAGAAGGTTCCAGGGGAATCCCTTAGCTGCTTTCCAGTACCCAACAGAGGCCTCCAGGAAAGCTGAAGAGGGACTTTTTTATCAGGGCACCTAGTGACAGGACAAAGGGGGAATGGTTTCAAGGTAGAAGCGGGTAGATCTATATTAGATCTTAGGAAGAAATTCCATGCTATGAGGGTGGTGATGCACTGGAACAGGCTGCCAAATAAGCTGCTGATGCCCTCTTCCTGGAAGGGTTCAAGACCAGGTTGAATGAGGCTTTGAGAAATTAGGTCTAGTGGGAGGCATCGCTCCCCTTGGGCAGGGAGGCTGGAACTAGATGATCTTTAAGGTTCCTTGATTCTATGAAATCTTCCACCACAAGGCAGCAGTGACACCACACAGTTTAACAAAGCAAAGAGACTGGCTGGCAGGAATGATTTAACTAGTAAGGGCACTGGACCAGGCAACAGGATTTGCTGGTTCAGTTCTTAGGAGTTCTGAATGATTCAGGCTTTGTTGATTTGAGAGGTACTGCTCTCAGCTGTCTTCCAATGCCTCTGCCTAATAGAATAAAAATCTACTGCAGATTAGACAGAACTTAGGGAGGTAACTTCTTACACTGTCCCAGTTTAAAACACAGGAGATCATGAGTCAGAGTCTGAATACTCTTCCACAGACATCCCGAGTGAGCCAGAACTGGACACTCGTTCTGTTCACCCAAGGAGATCTAACTGCTTCCTCTCTCCCCTTTGCTGGTTCTATTTAAGCTTTACATCGGAAGGCTTGCCTGGAAAAAACATTTCTGCAGTCCTCAGTAGAAGCTCAGTGAAGCTCAGCTAAGTAAAAACGCAAGCATTCCTGGAATTCCCAAGGACACAAGACAGTGTTTCAGCGTGGCTTTAATTACAAGCCTTTTCATGCAGGCAAGGTAATTTTATGCAGATATGCTGGAAAAGATAGGCATCCCCAGGACAAATCTGAATGAGAAGACATTGCTGTCAGAGTCAGAGTATGAAGCACCTTTCAATTCAGACATTCCCACACAAAGGATCTTGTTTTTCATAGACTACATGAAAACAATTTTGAGTGAACTGGAATTTTGAGGAGTGACCAGTATGAGTGAGAATACAGGTAATTCTTAAAGCTTAATTTTATGGCAAGTCTTCCCATGTCAGCTGCGAAGTGATAGAAAACATGCATGAACAACAGAGCAGAGCCAGTGTTGCCTGCTTCAATGCCAATCACACAGATGTTCATGCAGGATTCAGTTATTTTAGTCATGCATTGGCCCAGTTTCACATCCCCGCTCACATCTAACATGGCATATTGCAGCAGCAATACCTCAGACAAAAGGAAGCAACACGTGCTTCACAATTACATTGGCAAGCACCTGGCAAAGAAACACAGTACATGAGAGCAGGTATTTCTCTGCTGCACACACACGGGCCTCAGGGCATACAAGCCTCACCTACCCAATAATGCATGGTTACTCAATGGGTTGAATCAATTTACAGATAAGCATTAAAGAATGTAACAGCGTGACTGGCTCCTCAGGTATATGGTCATCTCAGAGGCTCCCAAAATACAATAGGTAACTGCAGTACAGTCCAAAACCACTTGAAAAACATATTTCTCTGTAAGTCTGTGCACTTGCTTCAACAGATGTAAACACAGCTGCAAAAGATTAAGTAGCTGTTTAATTGTGCCTTGCTAAATATGAGCAATTCCTGCTCAACATTGGAAAGCCTTCGCAGATTTACCATCCATGTAGTTAGGATTTTGTCTGCTTTTCTCTTACGCAACATAAAAAACACAAGCACAGAGAAACACCGATAGGGGTGACTAAAAAGTCAGTTCATATTGTTATCTCAGTGGACACGCAGGCACTGCAAAGAAGCAGGTTTTTCAGAAATAATTATTTGCAAATAGAAGCTCATGGAAGCAGAAGGCAGACTACTACTGAAGATAGGAATTCACTGGGAGAAGAAACAATAACCAAGGAGATAATCTTTAGTCAACCCTTTGATCAAAGAAGATAAGACTGTAAAGGGATTTTGAGAGGACATTTTGTGTATCACTGATCCAAAGCAGAATGATCCCTATATTTCAGTCAGGATTGATAATACAGAAACTCTTAAAAGCCTTTGAGAATCAATATGGAAAAAAACAAGGCAAACTACTCCAATGCTTCAGAATTTTTAACAGCAGCAATTCTTCGCGCAGGATCACCTAGACCAAGTCGCACAGGAACACACCCAGGCAGGTTTTACACGTCTCCAGTGAAAGGAGACTCCACAACTGCCCTGGCCAGCCTGTTCCAGTGCTCGGTCACCCTTACTGTGAAGAAGTTCCTTCTCATATTGATGTGGAACCTCCTATGTTAGCCAATTGAAAGATCTCAAGAATAAGTCTCCATTATAGACCCCAGTACACCATATCAGAAGATATGATGAGTAATAAGGACAAAAAATATGGGAGAGAAAAATTAGTGACTTAAAGGAATAAATCCCACTTCAGGCCACACAGACTCATTCTTAAATGCATCAGGTATGTCTGAGGCACTGAGGGTGAGGTCTATAGCTACTTCCCAAAGTAAATTTTGCAATAACAAGACAAATACCAAAAATCCTAACTATATTACTCAACACTCATTCTTTTCCCACTTGGTATCTTAAGACACAGATTCGATTGCTTTTTGCTGCCACTTACTGGGATTCCACTCAGGTCCCAAAAAAAAACCTCCCTTGTTTGGTACACATACAAGCCCAGCACCATTCCAATTGGGTTTTTTATATTTGTGGTTTTACAGGAAATCATTTTAACTTTCATTACAATCTTCTTGTTGTTTTGTTTCACATTTGGCTCCTACAATCTCACTGCAAGTGCCCAAGATAATCAGACAGGCATCTTATTAAAACCGCTCCTTTCAGCTGCAGCCGCATGACAGAGAAAAAAAATTCAATCCCTAACTCCACCCAACAGGGCAGCTAGACCAATGCAGATTGCTAGGCGTGGACAGACATGAAATGGAGTTCAATGCTCCCTTCCAAACCGTGATTGAAAAAGCTTAGGGAAGCTAAAAACAAATGTCAGGGAGGAAAGGAGCAAAGACACCTTCCCATAAGCACAGATAGGAATCACTAAACTAGAGGGTCTATCATTAGTGTTCTTAAAACTGGAAGAACAATTGCAATCAGCCTTCCTCTTTCCCCCCAGAAAAGTGTCTTTGGAACATTAAAAAAACATAGGAAGCAGTGAATGAGGGGAGTTCACAGACAATGCATATATGTATTTTTTACCATAACGACTTCTCCACGATTTTGGTCCTGAAAACCTCCTCCTGGTCCAGGTTTACAGTACAGTAGCAATCCCTCATCTTGTTTGGCCCCGGATATGTAGGAAGATTTTTGGCTTCGCCTAAAGACAAGAAAGAAAACAGCCCAGAAGGATTACATATTAAAAATGTTATCCATAAATTAGTCATCTCTCAACTAACGCAGTTTTACCAGTGTGGCTGAAGCAAAGAGGAAAGGTGCCATGCTGGACCTTGTCCTCACCAACATGGAGAGACTGGTGAGGAATGTGAAACTTCAGGGAAAACTTGGCTGCAGTGACCATGAGACAGTAGAGTTCATTGTCCTTAGGACAGTCAGGAGACTAACCAGCAAATTTGCGACCCTGGACTTCAGGAGAGTGGACTTCTGCCTCTTCAGTGACCTTCCTCACTAGAGTGCCATGGGATAGAGTCCTGGAAGGACTAGGAGCACAAGGAAGCCGGCTAATGTTCAAAGACCACCGTCCCCAAGCTCAGGAACACTACATGCCTACAAAAAGAAAGTTACGCAAAAATGCCAGGGGACCTGTGTGGGTGAGCAACTAACTCCAGGGCAAATTTATAAGGAAGGAAGCCTACAGACAGTAGAAGTGAGGACAGGTAGCCTGGGATGAATACAGAGTCATTGTCCACACAGGCTAGGGAACCTAAAGCCCAAAAAGAATTAAACTCTGCAAGTGACATCGAGGGCGACGAGAAAACTTTCTTATAGGTATACTGGCTAAAAAACATGGGCTCCCTGTGGAAGGAGACAGATGACCTAATAAGCCAGGACACAGAGAAGGCTGAGGTGCTCAATGTTTTTTTTCCCCTTCAGTCTTCACTGGAAGAACTTAAGACCATGCCACACATATGCCAGAAGTCAAATGCTGAGATTAGGAGAAAAAAGTGCCACCGTGTTAAGGGCACATCAGTTTCATGACCTCATGAAGAACCTGAAGGCTCACAAGCCCATGGGACTTGATGAGATTCACCTATGGATTCTGAGAGAACTGGTGGATCAAGTTGCTAGGGCCATTATCCATCGTATTTGAGAAATCATGGCAGTCCAGTGAAGTATCCATCAAATGAAATAGGGGAAACATAACTCCCATTTTTTTTAAAAAGGGGGGGAAATCACCCAAGGAACTACAGGTCAATCAGTCTCACCTCTGCGCCTGGCAAGATCACAGAGCAGATCCTCCTGGAAATTACACTGATGGAAACGTGAAATAAGGAGATGACTGGTGACAACCTCCACTAAAAGCAGATCATGTCTGATAAACCTGGTGACTTTATACAACAGGGTGGTGATGCATAAGGGTAGTGCAACTGATGCCATCTACCTGGATTTGTGTGAGGTATTTGACACTGTCTCACATGACATCCTTGTCTCTAAAAGAGAAATATGTCTTTGACAGATGAACCGCTCAGTGGATAAGGAATTGGGTGGATGATTACACTCAAAGAGCTGTGATCAACAGCTCAAAGTTCAAGTGGAAACCAGTTATGAGTAGTGTTCCTCATGGGTCTGTTTCGGCTCTGGTACTGTTTAACATCTTTGTTGAGGACATGGATGATGGCAAATGAGCACACCACCAAGCCACGTTGTGTGGTTGACGCACCGGAGCGAAGGGAGGCCCATCCAGAAGAACCTTGACAGACTTCAGAATTGGACCCTTGTAAACAACATGAGGTTCAACAAGTCCAAGTGCAATGTCCTGCATTTGACTTGGGGTAATCCCCAGCACAAATATATACTGGGTGGTGAATGGATTGAGGGAAGTCCTGAGGAGGAGAATTGAGGATGCTGGTAGACCAGAACCTCGACATGAGCCAGCAACATGTGAGAGCAGCCCAGAAGACCAACTATATCCTAGACTGTATCAAAAGAAGCAGCATTGCTAGGTCAAGGGAGGCAATTTTCCCCCTCTACTCTGCTCTTACAAGACCTGTGATCAGTTCTGGAATCCTCAATAAAAAAACAACACGGAATTGTTGGAGCAAGTCCAGAGGAGGGCCACAGGGATGATCAGAGCATTGGAGCACCTCTCTCCATGACAGGCTGATGGAATTGAGGCTTCTCAGCCTGGAGAAGAGAAGGCTCTGAAGGTACCTTATAGCAGCCTTCCAGTACCTCTAGGGATCCTACAGGAATGGTCTAGAGACATCTTTTATGAGGGACTCTAGTGGTACAACAAGGGGGAATGGCTTCCAACTAGAAAAGGGTAGATTTGGATTACATACTAGTAAGAAACTCCTCACTGTGAGGGTGGATGCCCCCTCTCTGGAAGTGTTCAAGGCCAGGGTAGATGGGCCTCTGGGAAATGTGGTGTAGCTATAGGTGTCCCTGCTAGGGAATGGGGGGTGGCGGTTTGCAGATACATGACTTCTGAGTGAGGTCCTTCCAAACTAGGACAGTATATGATTCTACAATTCTACTATGTTCTGTTTTTCTTCCCAAAAGCAAAGTACCTATTAAAGCTTCCAAGCAGTATTCTGTTTCCAAGGCAGCAGATCCTGACAATCACTGCGTTGAACTTGGTAGTAGCCAGCAACAACTCGCTTTGTTGCATCTGATTTATTCACATGTATTTATACCCATTATGTTTCTTTCCTAGTTTGTGTTCAGGTTGCGACCAGTTCTCCCCTAAGACACCAGAAACACAACACAACCTGATAATGAAGCTTTTCAATTCAGCTTGCTGATTTTATCCTAAAGGCACTACCAGAACACAACAAATAAGGACTGACCCTCAGCTCCACAGATGTAGAGACACACAAAACAGTCTCTTTAGTTACAGACAACAGCCTAACATCACACTTCAGACTTCAAAGTACTTTCATGAAGTAATTAGCACTTGCAAATTGCCTAAGGTCCTTGCACAAAAACACCTCAAAGTCAAGAATAGTCTTCATAATAAACATGCATTTCAAAACCGCAGCAAGAAGCACGTATGCATCCTGCATTAACACACAAAGGATAGAACGGAGAGATGCAAGACTGAGCAGCTAAGGGGAACCAAGAGCCGACAAAACATAAGAGTGGAAAACAAGAAAACCACACAGCGTTCCCCACTACAGAATCATCATGGCTGGAAAGGACCTCCAGGATCATCTAGTCCAACCTTTTCTCCTAGTGTCCAACCACTAGACCATATCCCTAAGCACCACGTCCACTCATTCCTTATCCTTAAACACCTCCAGGGATGGTGACATCACCACCTCCCTGGGCAATCCATTCCAGCACCTAATCACCCTCTCAGTAAAGAATTTCTTTCTAACATCCAGTCTAAACCTCCCCTGACGCAACTTGAGGCCATTTCCCCTTGTCCTGCCATCACTAATTGGAGAGAAGAAACCAACACCAGCCTTGCTACAACCTCCTTTTAGGTAGTTGTAGAGGGCAATAAGGTCTCCTCTCAGTCTTTTTTCCAGACTAAACAACCCCAGCTCCCTCAGCCTCTCCTCATAGGGCATGTCCTCCAGCCCCTTCACCAACTTGGTTGCCCTTCTCCGGACTCGTTCCAGCACCTCAATGTCCTTCCTGTACTGTGGTGACCAAAACTGGACACAGTACTCGAGGTGCGGTCTCACGAGTGCCAAGTACAGGGTCACAATCACCTTCCTGCTCCTACTGGTCACGCCATTTCTGATACAGGCCAGGATGTCATTGGCCTTCTTGGCCACCTGGGCACACTGCTGGCTCAAGTTCAGCCGGCTGTCGATCAACACCCCCAGGTCCTTCTCCACCAGGCAGCTCTCCAGCCACTCTTCTCCAAGCCTGTAGCGTTGCCGGGGGTTGTTGTGACGAAAGTGCATGACCCGGCACTTGGCCTTATTAAACCTATCCATTAGTAACTAATGCTCAGCTTTGAAACTCCTTGGACTGATAATACCAAACTCTCAGGACAGGAAAGTGGATGATGCTCCTTCCTCATGGCTTTGCTTCAGCACCTCAGGACCATGTGGATACATGATTTAATTTTTAAATCAAAACTTGACCACATACAAGTCTACAATGCATGTGGTCCTATTCACCTTCACTCTTCCAGTACTCAGAGATTATTAACACATACCATGGGAACTAGGTCATACTCTACTGGTAAAAATACAAGGAATAAAAATAAAAATAAGTATAAATATTCACAGACAAGGGAACACAGATTTGCTTGCCAGTAGAGAAGGGAACAAATTTAACTTTTTATCAGATGTCTGCAGCTCAGCTTAAGTGCACTTTCCTAGACACATGCTTTCCCTGTCTCCAGCTCCCAAATAGCTGTATACTATTAACAGAATTGTTTTGCATCTTTCAATCTCTTCAGAAAAGGCAGTTTTCCTTTATGCAGATTTCTTCCACAGTGCTCTGAAGTCTGTGCATGCAAATACCAAAGAACTACAGCAAACAAAGATTAAGCCAATCTCCACACCATCAGCTTTAAAGGAAAAGCATGGAGTGACACAGGACTCCATGTCTGCCTGCCTGTTGTCTTCTCCTAGCACACTGTTCACACACTTTTGCTAACTGACTCATGACACGCACTTGGAGGTACCACACGTCCATGCTTCTCTCTAACTGCCTGCACACGAGACATCACACATGTATATGACTTCTAAAGATAATCATAGTACACAGAATCTTAGATATGTTTAGGTTGGAAAGGACCTTGAAGGTCGCCTAGTTCCAAGCCCCCTGCCGTGGGCAGGAACACCTTCCAGTAGACTGGATTGCTCAAAGCCTCACCCAGCCCAGCCTCAAACACTTCCAGAGAGGGGGCATCCACAACTTCTCTGGTGCCTCATGAACATATAAGGATGCAATGAAAAGGAGCATAAGCCCATTGTTTCAGACAGCAACGCTGCACTTCAGAGTCCTTCTAAGTAAGTTTGCTCTCAGCTCAGCTGATGCAACTTGATAGCATTCCTCCCACTTCCTTCAGAGTTGCGAGACATGTATAAAAAAAAGCTGTCTCCAATCTAATTCAAAAGTGTGACTGAAACATCTGCTGGCACGCCCAACGTGGCTTTAACACTAAGCTGAAGGACTCGTAATAGCTCAACAGCAGCAGCTCTACCCAAAAATACATTGAGGATTATTGATGGCTTGCTCAGTCCTCACCGAAATCTATTCTGCCATAGTAAACCTTCACCTTTTATTCTTCTTAGTCTGATTTCAACCAAGTTACAAATCAAAAGTACTTGCTTGACAAAAACTTAGGTCTCCAGGTTTGTCTCCTCTTTCCAGATCCCGAGTACTCTAATTTCTTATATCTATTCTCCCATTAAAGTCACACGAAAACATCTTTTCTGGATGACCGGGTATGGTTCCCCAGAGAGGGCAAGCATGTGTGTCAACAGGAAGAGTTTCAATAGCGGAATGATAAGGAAGTCTTCCTCTGGGGCTGGCACACTGCTCTCACAGTTCTACAAAATGTTTCAAGCTCAGTCAAAATGAAAAAAAAAACCCCAAAACTCAAGTTTCTCTTTTTCTGCACTCTTCCACCTCTTGCTTCCGCACTAAGTGCGCGTGCAAAACTGAGTGTGGATTTTGTGATCTTGATTTCACTTTTCTGCTGTGCACAGTATTCACTGAAGTGCTTAACGTTGTCGTGTCGAAACGCTTTAAGAACGGCGTGTTGAAAATCCAGTTCTCCCCGTGGTTAGAAGGCTTACAGGACACTTACAGGACAGCAGCCCACGGTATTGAAAACCAAGTGCAGCGTTAAGAAGGACACCATTTAACATCATTAGAAAACAGCTGCCTGCTCAGCAGCTAGCAGAAGAGCAAATCAAAGCTCACCACCACCACAATACTAGAAAGTGCAGCACAGAGGGAAGACAAGAGAGAGAAGACATTTCACAGTATTTTCTTCAAGCTGGAAAAAGGCTCTGAAAAACCACTGAGACTAGAACAAGGGATTAATTGAACCAACCCCATATATTAATTACATTACTCACTGAAGTAGAAGCTTATAAAAAGAAACCCCAAATGGTTTCCTCCTATTGCTGGCAGAGGCCAATAGCTGTTTAGATTCCTCCAGCAGTGAGCAGTTGAGAAAGAAAAATTTGTCAAGCTTTCAATCACAGCTAAGGACTCAGCTCTCTAGCCAGACATTTTATGTCAACAAATGTGTTCTGTTACAGCTTCACTTGCTCTTTAGATTCCTCCAAGACAAAAACATTCCCTCTGTGGCACTGTTTTGCCATCAACAGTGAAATTGAACAATTCCCTCAGTAATTTTTTGGATCTGCTACTACTAAAATGAAAACAAGGAAGCCCAGATGCTCGATGCAGTCATGCACCATTTCCATATTCTCAACCACCAGAGCTGATAAAATCATTTAATTTAGGCCAAAATTCCATTGTTTATCTGCATAGAAGAGGAGTCTTCAACAACTGTATTTTCAAAGAGGCAATTCCAAATTTTTCTTTTCTCCCTTCCTATTTATTAGGTACCTGTGTGCTAGAGAATTTGCAGAGTGTTTGCAGACAAAAGGTCAACACACTGACCTTTAAAACCTTACAATTTCCACTAAGAAGAAACAGAACATTTCTGAAGATGTCTAAGGTCTTGACAATTTAAAATACACGAGGGTTTTGTTTTCGAGAATAAGGTTTCCATTTGGAGCTACCATGGCAGTTTGCAATAGCTGTTCTCTCTACCCCTGCACTTCCAATATCCAGGGTCCTCCCCATGTGTATTGTCCAATATACATGAGCTCACACAATTTAACTGTGTGAGAAACTCAGCACTCAGTATTTAAACCTAGCAAAGCTGATTTTAGCTCTGGAAAAGTTACCATTAGGCCTTTTGGACAAGTCTTACAAAGATAAGACTACGTTAATTCTCAACACCTCACTGGCTTGCCAGCTTCTCCCCTCAAGTACTGGGTTGAGTTTTGACAGAGGGTGAGGGGGCTTCTGGCATGGCTCCTGTAAGAAGCTTCAACACGCTACCCCATCTCCAGGTCAGACCTGCCTCCAGCAAAGGCCAAGCCAATCCATGCCTCTGGCTAACAAGAGGAGACAGCTTTTAGGCAAGTTGCTTTGTTTCTGTAGCTCTGTTTTCTTTTTGGATAGCAGTGTGACAGGAGAGAGAGACAAACATGCAGACACCAATGCCAGTGAGGAAGCAGCAGGGAAGGAATGTCAGAGCAGCCCTCAGCTCATGGTGAAATGGCAGATTGGAGCCTTGCAGCCTTAAGAGATCAACAGTGGAGAAGAGCCCTGTCTGCAGCCCATGGAGAACACCATGCTGCAACAGGGACTGATCCTGAAGACGACCATGACTGTGAAAGGAGCTGATGCTAAAGCAATCCACTGCTTGGAGGATCACAGGCCATGGAAAAGACAGAATCACAGAATCACTCTGGCTGGAAAAGACTGGTTGGGATCACCAAAACCTATGCTAGTTCATAGAATCACAGTATATAGTGGACTAGAAGGGATCTCCAAAGGCCACCTAGTCCAATCACTCTACAACAAGCAGGGACATTTCTACCTAGAACAGATTGCTCAGAGCCCCACCAAGCCTGACCTTGAATGTTGCTGAAGTTTGTGTAGGACTCTCCTGTAGGAGAACATGCCACACTGCTGCAGGGGAGGACTGAGAAATTTTCTTGCTAAGGGGGAAGGACAAGCAGAAACTACAAGGGAAGAGGTGGCAAAGCTGGGCACAGGAAGAAAGGAAGGATATGGAGAAGGTGTATGTATTTAAGATCTGATTATATTTATTACTGTCCTACTCTGATCCAGTGGTGAACAGGTGGCAGGTTTTGCTTAAATTAAATTGTTTTCCCCAAGCTGAGGCTTTTTCCCTTGACCACACTCCAGGAGCAAGCCCTCCCTGTCCCTTGTCCAGACCCTCAAACCTTTGTTATTTTTTCTACTCCTCAATCCACAGGAGGTGGGATAGGAGAGGGAGAGTGAGTGCATGGTGCTTGTTGCCAGCTGGCTGGGCACAAACTGTGACAACTACTGAGCACAGATAGCTTGAGCTAGGGACAGTGAATCATAGAATCATAAGGGATTGGAAGGGACCTCAAAAGATCATCCAGTCCAATCCCCCTGACACAGCAGGATCACCTAGACCAAGTCACACAGGAACACATCCAGGTGGGTCTTAAACGTCTCCAGTGAAGGAGACTCCACAACCTCCCTGGACAGCCCCTTCCAGTGCTCTGTCACCCTCACTGGGAAGAAGTTCCTTCTCATATTGATGTGGAACCTCCTATGTTCCAGCTTACAAACATTGCCCCTTGTCCTATCACTAGATGACACTGAGAAGAGCCTGGCTCCATCCTCCTGACACCCACTCTTCAAATACTTATAGACATTAAATGCAACAGGCTGGAAAAAATCAGGAAAAAAATCTTCCTTGACCCCTCCAATGTTATACATTCCAGCCCTGCGAAGACACTGGCATTACAATGGCAACAAGAAGAAAGGGCTTCCCTGCCCATATGGCAGAAGGGAGCAGTACTTGGATGGTTGGGAGCATAATTGCTAAACACAAGAAAAACTTTGAAGATGCTTCTAGAAATAAACAAATATACATGTACACATAAACACTTCCTTGAGGTTTTGCCACCTGAGATTTTTTGAAGTATCTAGTATTTGAAATTGAATTTAGATATTTGGCAGAGTCTCATCTTTGCTTTTAACATATTTCCCCAGGTGCAACTTTCTGAGAAGCAGAGATTGCAGAACAACCAGGCATTACTTCTACCTTTCAGGGCAAAATTTGCTCAGGTATGTCAAATTACTGAGACACCAGCACATATTTGCGAGTCGGCATTTATTAGGGAAGACTTGTAGTGTAAGTAGCCTGCTGTCTTCTAGCAGCAACAATTCAATTTCATCAGGAGAAATGTTTCCCCAACTATTTCAGAAAACAAGGAAACAAAATTCTATCTCCAAAAAATAAACCAAATACAACACTGAGCTTTCAACACCACAGCATCTGACTTCAGGGAGCATAACGAAAGACTCACGTACAGAAAAAACCTAAAATCTGAAAAGGGGCAACATACTCGAACCAACAACAAGCCACTTTGTGTGTGCCTTACTCAGGAAAACACTTTCCAAAGGAACTCTTAGGAAAACATGTCAAGAACAAAAACAGAGCAGCAATGCATGTCATAAAAGTTTCTTCTGTTCTCCCTTAAGGTCTCTACAGCAAGAGAGATGCTGGAATCCGGGGAAAAAATTATCTCAAGCACTTGTTTCAAGTTTTCTTTCTCTGAAAAAGCATTTTTCCTTCTACATCCACAGATCAAGCCAAACCAGAACGAAAAACCTGTGTGTACACAGAGCTCTGATCCTCCCTTACAACTGATGCTCAAGAAGCAGCTCCTGTACAAAACCCAGAATACATGTAAAATATCAAGATGGCAAGTTTATAATCACCACTTAAAGTCATTTTAATTAGAGTAAAAATATACCACTCAATGATAATTACAATATGCAGAAACACCTAGAGGCACATGAGCTTTTGTGCCTGTGCATGAACTGGAACCGAACAGAAACAGCTGAATGTGGAGAAAGCAGCTCATTTTTCTGCAAGGGGTGCTTTTGGGGGTGAGGCAGGGATGAGGGGAAGTGTATGACTACAACAACTCCAAACAAATAATAGCCCCTTTTAATATTGAAGTGGTCATAGTCAGGAAACTTGTATTCACATGAAAAACAAAGGTTTTACTAAACATCCACTGTGACAATTAACTAAAATTAAACACAACAATGTTTGAAAGCACACACATTTTTATACGTTCCTACATGGAGATATACTGCGTGTACCTCTTCAAACCAAGAGCTGGAATTCATTTTTGCCTCTTCAAATAAAAAAAGGCGATAACACTTTTTTTAGAGTTCCAAGAACCAGTGTACCCAGTGTGCAACTGTGGCGTTACGTAAGTAGTTTAGTATTCTTGCATGCTTTTGTAGTGGCTTGCAAGCAATGAACATTTTTGAAGAAATACATGTCTCCTCCACAATGGTACAGAGGTCAGAGCCTGAAAATAAATATATAAATACTGGTTTATGAATTGGTACATTAACAAATCTGATTTCTTTTAAAACAGATGTGTTTGGAAACTATCTGTTCAACAATCTTTCTCTCTGCTCTAACTGTTGGTGCATTCACACACACTTTACTGTCACAGGGAGACAGAATGCATTCTATTTGTAAATCAGGTCAAAAATAGCCATCTGTGAACAGATTTTGATGATCTGGAAAATGAGATTTTTAGATGACCTGCTCTTAATCTAAGCCCTTGCCTGACAGCCTCTTTCCACGTGAAAGGATCATCACATTGGAAGACTCGGGGAAAGTGCTTCCTCAAAAAAGACACAATACTGATGACCTGGGCCTTAGCAACAACCCCAGAGCAACCTGATAGCACAGCTAGTGCTGCTTCAGCAAGTAACCAAAGCACACCACGTTAACTACAACTCTTTAGACAACAGAAACACATGCAGATTGTGGGCCAATAAGAAGCACCAACCCCAAACCCTTTGGCACTAAACTGACAGCCACGACCAGCTGATATCACTGTTCCAAAGACTACTTATACCCACTTAGACCTAGACCTTCTAGTGGAGTTTTAGTGCCTTCACAGCCTAGTGACAATATTTGGCACCTGTTAAGTCCCTTCTGCACAAGTCCCTTCTGCACCAGAACACATTGTGCCACACTACTACACTACCACCTGTTCTCCACACATGATTAAACTTATTCTATACCATTTAGGAACTTCTGTACAGGTCTTCCTCAGACCTGTAACCTGTTCTGAGACAGCAAATGACAGGTATTTCTACAAGCTGCAGCAAAAGCTAGGCCTGACCAGCTGTAGCCCCATGGTGGCCAGACTCAAATCTATCACTGGGAATGGCTGACAGCCGTATTACCTCTTGCCTAGACGGTCGTGATCAGACATCCCAGTTCTCCTTTTACAGCCCTCAAAGTCCAATAAACCATCTAAATGTCCTGCCTTTATTGTTCTGGGTATGACAGAAACAGCCGAGGATATTTTCATTGGAGAGCAATGAAAAGCTGCAGACTGACAGGTTTAATTTTCCTGTAAGAGGTAACAGATATCAAGAAGGCTCGAAAGATCTTGTCATGATCTCAAGTACTTAAGTGCTCACAGCACAAGGGCTGTTAATCAAATCCCATGGCTGAAAAAAAAGATGTCTATGCAGTAAGTTCCATGAGACCTGCTTCCAAAATTAAGATTTTAGTTTGTACAGGAGAAAAGCGTAATTCTCCTCAACGCATTAATGTAACCAGTTAGTGCTACTTGCCAATATTAGACCACAAGGTCTAACAGCAGGAATCAGGTTTCTCTAAAGATTCCCTTAGGATGATAATTTAATCCCACAAAATAAAAAATGTACCGTCCAGCTGCTTTTTAACAAGACTGAATCCATTTTGTGTAAAAGGACACTTTGAAGAGATTGTTCTAAAGAAAGACACTGCCGGGGAAAAAAAGTGTCCTCAAGGAGTTTGCATTCAAATTCAGTTTTCCTGTGGCACTCTAGGGTTAGCCTTCCCAGTTCCTTTGATGTGACTTTCTCGTATGCCTGCAGAAAAAGATGAGTTAACCAAACTGTCTCTTTTTCTGTGTTGATGGAATGTTAGTCTCAGCTCCCCATGTACTATTTTATTCAGTCCGGTTTATGTTTTGAAGTTGGTCATTTTCATCACGATATGTCTGACACGACTTCCTTTGTAACTTCCCAGTTACATTTGATAGGGACCCGAGGTTTCAGCAGTAACTAGAGCCTGGCTCCACGTTGTTCTGTGCCTTTGAACTGTGACCTTCGTCTAGACGGGTGGATTGTAGCTTTTGGGGAGTTCTTTTGTTGGTGGAGGTGGAGGTTTGCTTGTTTGGGTTTTGGTGGTGTGTGTTTGTTACTGCTTTTAAAGAAAACTAGCTTCCTAAAGTTACAAAACAACCTCTCAGCAAAGCTTAAACTGAACAACTTCTTGTGGGAGGCCATGAGGAAGAAGATTCTGCAAGAGGGGCAGAGTAGCTGAGAGGAAGCAACTTTGACCAGGCTATCCCATCACAGAGCAGCGCCGGGCAAACAGCAGGCCATTTCAGCTATTTTAAGAAGAACAGTACGAGACAGGAAATAGAAGCAAATGATTTACAACATCAAACCAGACGGGACCAAAACCCAGCAAGAATTCAACCACTCCTTTTTGAGAGTGTTTGTACTTTAGGATAATTTAACATGGTTACTCTATATTAGAGAGTAAACTCACTGCTAAATTACAGAAGTAATTCTCCTAAAAACATCAGCAAAAGCAAAAATAAATTGCTGTAAAAACGAGTGCTTACATTCACCCACAAAACCAAAACTCAGGCAATCAAAAACTAAAAATAACTTGGTTTTTTTTAAAATGGTGATCAAAAAGCTATACCTGTGCAAAAGAAAACCACAAACAATGGAAAAGGAATGATGTCCTCTCTCTTCTAGGACATTAATCACTTCTACCAGTATGACTGACACTAAAAATGTTGACAGCAACACGAAAAACACAGATTTGCCAAAGGTTATGTTTTGCTTAGATTGAAAAGTAGTAACAAAAGGAGTGATTGCTGAAAAGTTCAAGCTTTAGCAACAATGTTAAGAAATCATAACTGTTTCCTCTAATGATACTGGAGTCTTCAACTGTTCTTTAGATTTATTTAGAAATGTCTTCACTGGCTAGAGTTCCACAGGAAGCAGTTTAGATCAAGTTCAGTTTGTCCTTTTGGCCTCACAGTGTTCAAAATCAAATAAGACCAAACTATTGGGAAAGAGGGTGACTCAGAGCACAGCAGTTCAAGACCATCTTGAAAACCACCAAAGACTTAGGAATCAACTAAGCAAAGACTATCTTCAGAACACTTCCTATTACAAAATGAATCATTACAATGGAGAGAAAAAGGTTTCAAAAATCTCACCAACTTGCTTTACTTCAACCTTTTTTCAAAAGCTGTGAAAATTGGCACTTCCATAGAAGACGAGTCATTTTTCCATGTGAAGATCCCAACTCAGAAATACTCTCTCAAGTAATTAGAAGTATCCCTTAAACAGAGTAACAGGCATCACAACAACTTCTTCAGACTTAACACGATCCTTTATTAGCCCACATACTCCTTGTGTGTTCCTCCATACACATGGAGGTGTATTGCATGCACTATGGACCAGGGTAACAGGAAACCCTTTATCTTAAGAAAGACATGATCATAACTAGTTCTCAGACTACATGCCTACAGATGTTTTCTGAATGAGTATATCAATTCAAGAAAAATCCTAGCCTTCTAGGTGTAGTCTTCAGCAGCTGACAAACACTTTTGCAACCATGGCTCTGTGCTGAGCAGAGCACTCAGATTAGGGTGTTCGTTTTGGATCTAAAGAGGCCACTTCATTCCGGAGTGAGGGGAAAGAGAAGTCAAAAATATTAAAGTTGTTCCTTTCGGTTTCATACAAATTAAAAAGTATTATGAAGCTTCTCTGCTGACACACAGCGTAACAGCAAGTTTTGCCTCTCCCAGTAGGGTCTGTTCTTCACAGTGCTAAAGTCCACGCAAGCCTAAAGCACACGTATGTGAATAGACAAAAAGCTTGCTTGAGTCCCTGAAAGTTTCCAGAGTTGAAAGTTGACAGCATACAAGATTATTTTTAAACAGAACTGCAAAACTTATTACTCAGAAATCTAGGGCAGCATATGGGACTGACTGACCAGTGTTCAACAATGCAAGCTGAAAAAACCAAAGAAGAAGTAAGACATTTGAGTTTCCAGTCTCTTAAGTGGTGGTGGCTGGAGGAAGACTGTTCCAAGTGTCATAGAATGGCTTAGGTTGGAAGGGTCCACCTAGTCCCAACCTCCCCCCCACCATAGGCAAGGCCACCTCCCATTAGACCTCCAGTTAGGTAGCTCAGAGTCCCATCCATCCTACCCTTGAACATTTCCAGAGAGGAGCCATTCATAGCTTCTCTGGGGAACTTGTTCCAGTGCCTCAGCAACCTCATAGTGAGGAATGTTTTACTAAGATCTAATCTAAATTTACCCTCTTTCAGTGTGAAGCCATTCCCCCCATGTCCTATTCACTACACGCCCTCATAAAAAGTCCTTCTCCAGTTTTCTTCTAGGTCCCCTTCAGGTACTAAAAGGCTGCTATAAGGTTCCCCTAGAGCCTTCTCTTCTCCAGGCTGAATAGCCCCAATTCCACCAGCCTGTCTTCAGAGGAGAGGTGCTCCAGACTCTGATCCTACATGGAGGAATATCAAAGCATTTACTTATTCTTGCTTGACCTGAAGTTACAGGATCAGGTGCCCACCTCACAGAATACAAAGCCAATTCACTTCAGCTATTCTTTTAACCAAAGATACTCCTCACCAAAGAGTTAACTGCCAAAATGCAGGGTTATGTCTTCCAAAGGAAGCCAGCAAGAAGAAACGAATTTCTAAGAACCACAGGCCTGCTTTATTTCAGTGCTTGTTCTTACAGAAATGGGAACAACATGAAAAAGTCGATCCTGTTTGTAGGTAGTCACCCAGAAGCCAAGCATTTTTCAAACTGCAAACGATTTTTGGAAGCTGGGCATTCTTTGAGCTTCTCATCCACACCCACAAAGTTCAGCCATAGTTGAATTTCCAGTGCATTCACTTAGACACTACAGGCACCTGTCCCTCACAGAACGGAAGGAAAAATTAACAGTCTGAACTAGTAGAATATGTCTGAATATTTGTAGGAAGCAAATGAAAATTTGTGGCAGAACAAGACCGTCACGAAAAGCTTCACAAGAAAAACAATCAAATCACCTTTTCAGCTTCCTAATAATCACATTTTCTACCCCACCAGTCTGCACCTTTGTCTGCTGCGCGAGTGTTTCCTTATCAAAACACTCAACGACTTCAGCGATGGAAAATAATGCTGCTCACAAGAACCAGAATCAAAGTTTAATGTGGAACATTAACTCATCTTTCCCTCTACTCAGGCTTTCATCCGTGAAACAGTTATAAATACTTTTACAGCTATTTCAGCAACTTCCAACCCTCCACGCTGTCATAACCCTGGCTTGCTCTCAAGGCACAAACCAGGCACTGCTCTCAGGGATATTCATGTGACTCAACATTCTGCACAGTTTAAGTGCCTGCGTTCGCATCTACTGTTCACAGACTCCGCAGGTCCATTCCAACCCCTACCCTTATGTGAGTATGATTCTATGAATGTGCACTAGCCTGTGTTCTGGGCTACATCAAAGAAGGTGGCCAGAAGGTCAAGGCAGGTGATTCTGTTCCTTTAGTTGGCTTTGGTGAGATTACCTGCATCCTTACTGAATTCACCTCTGCAGTCCTCAGCTCAAGGCTTTAAACTTGTTTGAATGGATCCAGAAGTAGAACATGAAAATTATCACAGGGATGGGCCACATGTGCTATGTGGACAGGCTGAGAGACTGGGGCTGTGCAGTCTGGAGAAAAAAGGCTCCAGGGAGACCTCATTACAGGCTCTCAGTATTTAAAGACGGCCTACATAAAAGATGAGCACAAGATTTTTAGCAGGGCCTGTTGCATCATGACAATGGATAATGCTTTTAAAATAAGAGGAGAGATTTAGAGTAGATCTGAGGAAGAACGTTTTTATAATGAGGGTGGTGAAACACTATCAGATTGCCTAAAGAGGTGGCAGATGCCCCATCTCTGGAAACATTCAAGGTCAGGTTGGACTAGGCTCTGGGCAACCTAATCTGAGCAGAGGTCATGTCCCTGATCACTGCAGGGGGAACTAGATGACCTTTGAAGGCCCCTTCCAACCAAAAACATTCACAGATTCTACGATCCCTAAAGTCTTGTGGTACCAATATAAAAAAAATCTTCAAGAAGCTCCATAACATGTTGCACAACAGGGACTGGAAACTCTGCCACTATCCTAATATTGCATGAAACCTCCATCAGATGTTTCCAGGTACGGATAATGCTTCAAGTCTGACTTAAGGATCACAAGAGATCATCCTTGTTATTGTTTTTATTACTACAGGGGTTTTTTTTAAACGTGTATGTTTCACAAAGTTCAAGCTCCCAATACAATTGCTGTGGAGTTTTGTTCTTAATAGCACAAGACAGAAGCCCGCGTTGAAGCTAGAGGTACTTTAGCACACTGGTCTATTTTAAATTCTCCTGCCTCATAGCATCAAGAGTCTTGAATTTAATATAGTCATTTCAGTGGGATTCCCATAACATATCAGTTACCATAATGATAAAACATTTTTCAATATAATGGTGCTGCTGAACTCCAACAGCAAGCAGGGGCAGAGGGGAAAGCGTGTAACCAGCAAGCAAGGCATCAACCTGCAGTGCAATTTATTTTTTAAACAAGATTTCAAACGGTGACTAATCTGATAGCCCTGAGAGGAGGAACATCACATGAATCTTGGCCTGAGGAACAAACCCAACCAAGAAAGAATGACTCATTGTGCAGGCAATGTGATGAGAACCAAATGCTACTTCATCCAACTTCAGTAACTGTAGGAAAAGAAAAAGAAACATTTCCTTCTTCACTCCTCAGCACTGAGTATAGAGAACAGTGACACGACAGTGTAGAAAAGCCAGCGAGAAGCTGGACATCCTTAGGTATTGATAAGCATTGATCAGTTAGTTTATAAGCATTGAGAAGTTAGTGCAGCTGTGTGCACCTAAAACACAGCACTGGTATAAGCAGCTGATATTTTGAAGAAACACCTAAGCCAAAAACCACAACACTCTCCTGTAATTTCTATAAACACTCCCAGATTAAAATCCATATTTGAAGGAAAATTTATTACTTTCCATTAAATCTCTGCAATCCAGCTGTTGTTTTTTTATGAAAGTACAAAGCAGGGTATTAAAAATTGAAAGTGACCTACTTTCCTTTTCTAAATGATGCAAAGTGTTAAAATACTAGAACTTTATCAACATTAGTTTTCTTTCAGTCTTCCAGTTGCAGTTTACGAGTTAGTCATATGAGCCGGGGAAAAGGGGTTGAGCAAGACTTGTTGTCTGTAAAGCTTACTCAAAATGTTAAGTATTGTCCATTCTTACTACTAGTGACAAAGCAGAATTCATTTACCTCTGCAAAAGTAAGGGAATTGAAAAACATGAACAAGAGGAAGCCTGGCATCTAATGACAGGACATCTCATTACAGGGTAAGTGGGAATGGTTTCACACTAAAATGTGATAGATTCAGATTAGATTTTAGGATCAAATTCTTCACTGTGAGGGTGCTGAGGCACTGGAACAGGTTGCTCAGAGAAGTTGTGCAGCCCCTCCCTGGAAGTTCAAGGGCAGGTTGGTTAGGGTCTGGACAACCCAGTCTTGCAGAGCATGGCAAGCGGGTTAGAACTAGATGGTCTCCAAGGTCCCTTCCAACCTAAACCTTTGTGTGATTCTAAGGACAAGAGACTCGAGCACATTTCGACGCACAGCTTTGAATCCACCTTTATGTGCTCCAACTACTCAGTCACCAAAAGCCCAAAATGCAGAAAAACCCAGTCAACCTTGTTTTAGGCAGCTTACAGAACACATCAAGGAGGCAAACTGCTAACTTGCCCAAGCACATCGACTTACAGTTTATTTTTCAGAGCCCAACAGAAGCGATACAACACACAATGTTTTTCTCGCAGATACGGCACC
The DNA here is from genome assembly GCA_013400115.1 of Rhinopomastus cyanomelas. Lineage (NCBI taxonomy): Eukaryota > Metazoa > Chordata > Aves > Bucerotiformes > Rhinopomastidae > Rhinopomastus > Rhinopomastus cyanomelas. The sequence goes on from VXBP01001616.1 coordinate 298,272, forward strand.
TACTAGTTTTATTACAGATTTAAAAATAGGAAGAGTGAAGCATTTTCATGTTTATTCAGAAGGTCAGGTGAAGCCACATTATCACACACAGCCAAGTGTCAATAAGTATCTACAGGTCTGTAATAATCTCCTGACACCCCCGTGCAAATTGATGGCTTACAAAAGAACAGTGGACTGAAGTCAGGGAACGCTTCTGATAATCACGTGCAAAATGAAGTTGATTTCTGGATTATATCACATTTGCACTGACTGTAAGGAAGTTCCTCACTGACATTTACAATAAGCAGCTGCGAAACTTAAAGCCTGTTGGCATTCATGCCTATCCAAAACCTATTTGTTGGATAACAAGATGACCATTTTTACCTTTTAGGGTAGAACACAAGTCAGTACAGTAGATGCACAGAAATCCACAAGCAATGCTGTAATAATTATTCTTAATGCTGAGGTATGGGAATGAATGCACCAGGCATTTGGCTACCAAAAAAACACCCGTGTTCCTTTACAAAAGGTCACCCACTAACAGCAAGCTGTTCAGCTTCAATTAACCCCTTACTCACTCCATTTCGTTTCAAAAACGGTCCATTTGTTTTTACAAAGCAATAGCACACAGCAGAGCTATTCTGTGCTATGAGTTTGTATTCCCATGCAACAAGTTAGCTCTTTTGGCTGAAGACCTGGACTCCATCCCAGCCCTGCTGCAGACTCCGTCTGTAATTTAACGTAGTAAGCCACACAACTGAATTCCAGTTGAAGCTTCTCCCACTCTAGCACTTCATACTCTAAACGCAACTTTGGATCCCTCGGATGACTGCATTAAATGCCGCAGAAAGCACATTTGAGGGCTAGCTATGGAGTGACCAGCACAGTCAACCCAGCGTGGCCAACATGCCCTTGCATCAAGGAACTATTTTGCAGCAGGTAAGGACCAAAATCCTCTAGGTGTGGAAAGCCTCTTCCCTATTTAGGTGACAAAGAAAGTGATGAGGACTCAAAAACAAACCAGGATTTACCAACACAGAGTAGCAGGCAAAGTGTGATCCCTTTAATAAAACGTAAGGCAGACAAACAGTTCCCAGTAACTATGACAGGAAATCCCATTTTCAGCAGTGCCATGTACACAGAGGCACAAAAAATGGTTCCCAGAGGCTTTATTGTTAAAAACATACCAACCCAGCCATGAAAAAGGTACTGTGATGGCTGAAAAGCAACCTGACAAAAAAACCCCTGCTTCATGACAGAAATTACTTGAATAGGAAAGACACTCTTCATGGGAAGCTGACAAGGGATCTGTACCAAAAACAGAGGTGCAGAGGAACTCCCAGTGGTAGTTCCCCAAGGTAAACACACGGACTAGGATCACAGAGTAATACAGACAGAAGCCCAAGAACAATTTCCTCTAAGGTACAAGTTTATCTCTACAAAGTCCAGCACCATTACATACAATAACCATGCCACAGCCACCAACTTCTGCCAGATACATAATTATGAGACATTACCTTCTTGGAAGATGAACCATTTGTGAATATGAATGTTTAAAATATTCAGCAGAGGAAAGCATCTGTACTGACTTTTGCACAACTTCTGAAATACTTGACTAGTACCAAAACGAAGTCTAAAATACATCAGGAAACCCACAAGTAACAACTTGCTGAATACATCAAATGCATCCATGCCCTACACAACATCCATAACATTTATGCCCTGAGAAGTAAACATTTTTCCCAAAATATTTCCCGTAAGTTTCTTGGTGTGGACACTACATCTAATTCTATGCAACCATATGTTGTCTGTCACTGGCTCTTCCATCTCTGATGCTTTCACTGAGGTCAAAGACAGCTATTGTCTCTGCTTGATTAGCAAACTCAAGTTTGGTACCGGTGAGGCCACGAATCAGTTTTTATGTTAGATTACCAGGTTCAGTCATCTCCCCAGCTGCCTGCCGACCACTGCACTCACAGGGCAGAAGCAGCCGCTCTACAAGACAACACCAACACCCAGCAAGCAAAGTGTGCCCCATTAACACAAATTTCTCCAGCTATATTCAAATCCAGGTATAGAGACATACCAGAACCACTGCATTACAGTGGTTCCTTAATAATAAATAGTCCTTACAGTTCCTAATGCCATTTTGCCTCCTAAACAGTGCATTTACTCATGCACTGAGTACACATGTCGCTGAAGGTATGCAGACCTTATTAAAAATACTGTCTTGAGATTATTCACAACAGCTGTTTCCTCTTCAAGCTAGAGGAAAACAGATGGCAACATAAGAGCTAGATGATTTTTAAAAATTAACTCTAAAACATGACACTTGTACAGGATGTCTTCCACTTATGCATCTCCAAATGGGATAGTGAAAGGAAAAAATTGATGCCAAATGTTGTTTTGCTAGCAGAATACAGAACAGCTTGATAGCATAATTAACATATTAAAAACAAGGGCAGAACAACGGATACATCAGATTGCACAGAAATACTGCAGGCTGCACAGAATCCCAGATCACAAAGCTGTTACTGTGGATCTCCAGCAAAAACAATCAGAAATCTAACGGCTTCCCTCCTCTCTCCCAAACACAACATGACAGCATCAAGATAGTACAATTACAAGTGTGGAGAGCAGGGGTGGATTCTTCTTAATATTTATTAGCAACATCAATCAAGATTTAGGGGTGGAAAACGGCAAGAAAAATACTTGGAGTTGTACCAAGTGCCCACACAAACATAAAGAAGGGATTTTATTCGTTGGTCTAGCATGGACTGCAGCCATCAACTGGATTTCATGCACATTCCACACGTTTAAGAGTAGAATTCAGAAACTGTAAATACATCATTATAATGCTTTACACATAGGTTGAGGGAGACCACGAATTATTAAGCTACTGCATGCTAAAACATCTGTTTACAAGCTTCCAACAATCCCTACCAAGACAGCAGTGTTTTTGGACAGGCAGCAATAAATACTCAGTTGGCAGTTCCTTCTATAGGAACAACATAGAGCAGAAGGAGAAATTTGGACTGAAATTAAAGTAATGCTTCTGAAGACCTACTTAAAAGAAAAATAGAGTTCAGAGTAAGTGAAGAGGTCATCTTTCTTCCTGATGAGCTTAAAGCTGAAATGCAGCAGACCTCTGAACTACCAGCCCAGGTTTCAGGATCTACTGATGTGTAACAGACTTACAGTTGGTGTAGTAAAGGAAGTAACGCTACTCGTCACCATTTTCTGGGCAGAACCTCTCCTGTAAATGACTCCTCAGTTTGATATGCATGGGAGAACTTAAAAAGTGCATTTCTTTTTTTTCCCAGGCAGAAGAATTTATTTACTTTGAAAAAACAAAACAAAAACAAAACAAATTAAGTGGTCTCTGCCAATCCAGAAATGTTTTCCAAACACCACTGAAGATCCACAGAGAAATACTTCCACTTGTGTTGTCCTTCTGCATTAACATCAGAGGTACAAATTTCTACCACCTATTTATCATTTCTAATTAACTAGAAATTAAATAACCAGGGCCATTAGATACGATCTTTACAGCAACAGCAAACTTGGTTCAAAAGAAAACTCAGATTGAGTGAGTCTATTCACAGACACACATCCCCCCTCACAAAAAAACAACCAAAACAAAAACAACCCACCAAAAACCAAACCACACACACAAGCTGTGCCAGATGGCTAGCACATTTAGAAACAAAGATGGTCCCAAATTCATCTCTGGATAAACTCAACCACATCATTGATAGCACAGCACAAACTTATGGTTCCTGTGATTCTTCCATCTATGATGTTTAATCATAGTAGCCAAGAAGCCTTGAAATTGCAGGGCTTTACTTCTCAGTGTGCATAAACAACTGAAATACTGCTCTCCATAATAATACATAGAAAATATATACAGCACATAATAATACAATATATTATACATATCATATCATTACCTGCATAACACATATTGTAATAATTAGCTAGTAATATACGTATCATGCATATACACATTATATACTTTATGTTGCATACACATTATAGAGAGAGTTATGAAAGCCCTACAAAGATTTCATACAGCTTTTAACTTTGAAATTCCGTTCAGCTGACATTCTACAACTTCATTTCTGACAGCTCTTATTTTGCTGGTTTTTGACACAGCTTTGTGAGTTAGAGAAGTGATGGTTTCTTCCTCTAGAAGCACAATCAAGTACGATATGCTGCTAATCTTTTCACTATTCCAATTATGGGCTAGTTAATCACTTCTATTTGGTGAATTATTTCCTCACTTAATCAGTGAAGAAATCCATTACAGAAGAAAAGATGCTTCCTTGCACATCTTTTTCTCTTTCTGACCTGATTTCTAAGAGTAGAAGACTGGGCTTTGCAACTTTACTGCCACAGTATTTGTGATCTCAAGTACAACTGCAAAGTCTCAGCCATGCTCATGGACTCTCTAGCTGTGACTGTATGAATCAACTTCCTCTATTTATGGAAAGCGGGTATTAAATTAACTCTTGCCTTGGCATTTATCATCTACAAGCTTCATTCTCAAATTCATGGGATATCCTCTCTCCAGCACAGTCTGCCATCCCAGCTAAGTTGTGTAACTCCTGCTGGCGTTGCTAACCAACCGTTGATGCATGTACACACCGCGAATGCAAACACACCTCGCCCCTCCCCCAGACCGTTATTCTCTTACAAACCATAAAAGCCAAGTAAATATTGTTGGGACTGCCATTCCCGATTATCAGCCTCATACCCGAACCTGTTTAAGTGCTATCTCTTCCCTTAGTTTCCTCCTATTTGTAAAGGCTAAAGTAGATACAAACACATGCACACAAATTGTGTCTTGCAGACCACAAATTGTGTCTTGCAGACCACAAATTGTGTCTTGCAGACCACAAGCTGTATTTCTGACCGGTTTTCTTCAGGAATCAGAGGGACTAAATGCTGTCAGCCAAGTACACATTCGAAAAAAAAGAGATGGGGCATTCATACAGTTGCTAATTCCAAAACAAATCTCCTGAAATCTGCAGAGGAATCCATCACCGAGCTTTAACTAGTTACAACGTACTTGTGGGAACAGGAACACCCAGTTTACAAGGTTTCCTTCCTCGTCCCTTTGCTCCCCGGACGCATCCCCATTAAAAATGCTTTAGGACCATCACCTATATCACGTGGGTTATCTAAAATAAAGTTCTCTCACTTGTTATCATTAAGAGGTGCAAATTACCAACAGCTCACATCCAGCGGAAGATGTCTACTGAATAGATAGCTCTGTGGTCTTCGCAGCAGGGAGGAAAAAGCCACTTAACCAGATAAGCATGCCCTTTCAACTTGTCTCCACTTCCACCTCCTTGCTGAGTCCCTTAGCTCAAAGCAGTACCTCATCTAACCTACAGTGCCAAAATCAACACATGAGCTCTCAAGCGCAGTAAAAACCCAGCGCTAACAGCAAAGTACACTTCTCAGGAGCTCTCAGTCCAGGGAGATCCTCAATCGCACAATCACAGAATCATTAGGGATTGGGAGAGACCTCGAAAGATCATCTAGTCCAATCCCCCTGCCACAGCAGGATCAGCTAGACCAAGTTGCTTTTCTTTACACGACAATCGTGAAAGCTTTTCCTCCGCTCTAGCTCACAAGAGTTGTCTCCTTGTGTCTTTGAATCGATCCCCTGTCACCTTCCTGCTCTTACAAAAACAAACCTTAAACACACAGGGATGCTTGCTGTCCCGGCAGCAAGGGCATCAGATGCACATAAAACCTGCACAAAATGAAGATAAAAACCTCCACGTAATTTGATTATGCAGAACAAGACTCCAATACAGGTAACACCATTCTCTACTGATTTCTAAAGTAAATCTTCCATGATGTATATTGAGGCTACACTTGAAAATACTATGCATGAGATGTATCACTCCACTTTCTGCAAAAGTAAATATTAGCATGGATAACAACTTTTGGCTCTTTTAACCAGAGAGAGCTGAAGAGGAAGACTGGGGCACCGCATGCCTGTTTATAAGACACTGGTCACTACTGTCTCTTCTATGAGAGCAGCACATTGCAGGCACTGCTGTTAGGAGACACACCACGGTCTTCCAAAGCAGCAGGAAAGCTGAATGCAAACAGAACCCTCATCTCGAGTCCAGGTCTGCAGGGGGAACCACTGGTTGAGCTAAACAGCTCATTTTCACACAACCCTTCTTCTATCTGTTGCAAAATCTCCTTCAGGACTGCTCTTACAGAAATAGCACACAGAAGTCAAAATAATCCTTCTGGGGAAGAGGGAAAGAAAAGAGACAGGAAACAAAAGGAACATTACACTAATAGTTCTCTTCTGCTAATCAACAGAATCGTGCTGACATGATGTAAGGGCAGGGTTGCCACAGCCTGGAGAGAATTAAGAACATGCACCAGAAACTTTAAAAAAAATTGGACATGTTTTTTCAAGACACAGAAAAAGGGAAGAATAATAATTCACTAAAAAAAAAAATCATTGAATGGCATTAAATTATAAACAAAAATAAAATGGAAGTCAATATAAGAACAAAACACAGCTGCAAAAAGGTTAGAAGCTTCTTTCCTTCCATCCTAACAGTCCAATTAGCAATCATTGTTATATACTGCAGCAGCAGCTACCTAATACCTGATGCCTCCCACACACTCATTACACAACAGGAGCTGTGAAAATACTTGCCTTCCAGTCTAACTCAAGTGACTTGAAGAATCACAGCGGGGGGTTGGCTCCCCCAGCACACAGGATGCAGTTTATTGCCACAGTTAGTGTTACAAAACACGCAGCCCTATTTTCTGTTATTGCATCTGCACTTCCTCTTTTCACCCCTTAGGATCCTCACCGTGGCTCAGGAACTGCAGAAGATTTTGAGATAAAGACTAGCCTGGGCAAGATCTTCCCAAAACACTGGTGGTGACAGGGCCCTGAGCACCACCTCTCCACCACCCCTCAGGTGTCTGTCTGATCAAGGTGCAGCTGGTTAAGCTCCTATCAGGCTGCTGAGAAGAGAGCTGTGTGGGAAAGCACTAGAGGAAGCCTCGCTGGGCACCTTTCTCCAGAGCTGAACTCCCGCTCAGACACTCGCCCTTGAACCTTGCCAAGGCATGTTTATCTGTGCTTGGACATTTGCCTTCCTGATTCTGACCCTAAACTGCTGACTTGATTTACTGGTGTCACCTTGGACCTATCCACCACTACAGATTTCTCTGTTCATCACCAGGCTCTTGGTTGAACCTGCTTCACTAATGTTTGGCTACCACAGGACTCACCACTTTGTTGGCAAGACCAGTGCTGTTCCTGCTTTGTTGTCGTTTGCTGTCACGCTGCCTCCAGCTTGCTGTTCTTTACCAAGCAATCCACTTTGTGCTCAGTGCCAACTGGGATAGGAGGGATTCATGGCTTAACAGAGCCACATTAAATTGATCTCATGTCCACTCACTTCTGCTCTAAATATTAGTAAAATACCTCTACACCAGTTCTCTTACTAAGGTCACAAGGACAACTGGAGTATTTGTTCAGAAATCAGCTTCTGAATCACTGCTACTCAAGAATAGGGCTACGCTTGGCAAGGCTGTATTTAAAACATAACTGACCAGCCCCTTTTCACAAAGGTAATCAGCTAGAACACAAAAAGGGATTTATTAGCAATGGCACAGCAGAGTCTCTATGTTGTTTAGAATCCAAGCAATTAGAAGCTATTTGCTCTACCACAACTGGGACATTATTGCAATAGTGCAAATCCCATTACTGCGAGATTACAGAAAGGCAAAAACTGGTGTTAAACCCTGCAGAAGAACAGTAAGAGTCTAAACAAACTCACTGGGGAAGGACAGGAGGAGAAGAGGTACACAGGGGGAAGAAAAGGGAAAGCAACAATTTAGTACCCGTTTCTTAATAACGGCTTCCTCCTTACTTTCTATCTTCAGACCAAATAGTCATTAAAACCACCTTCTGCTAAACTCCCTCCACTCCCCTCCAGGGTTTCTGCTAAAACAACTAAAACTGACTTGGAATAAACCTGCTTGTCCTGTAGGTGTCCAAATTTCAAAAATAAGCATTAGGGAGCCCCTGGTTTTAGAATAGGAACTTAATTTAAAAACAGTCCCCCTAAATCCCAAAAATAGAAATCAGTGGCTTCTGATCTTTGTCAAGGCTATTTACTCAGGTATCGTGTTCCACTTCCCTAGTGCTGGATATACAAGGCAGAACTTTGTGCAAGAGTCCTACTGTGTCCAGGAAGCCACAGAAGGCATCTGACTCCAAGTGCAGATTGACAAGAACAGGATCTTGAAAGGAAGGAAACAAGACTTGGCTAGGCAGGGAAACAGAATCCTGCTTGTCCTCTGGTCCCTTCCCCTAGAAGGGCTTCCTCACCACACTGGGCACCACTGGGCCAAAGCCAGTCAATTCCTCCTCTACACAGAGCTGGGAGAGCTGCCTGTGAAGTACTTACCCTGTATGTGGCAGCAGGGGGAATGAAGCAAACAGGAAGAACGAAGACTGCCACAGCAGAGTAACGATTCCCAATGTGCTATTCAGAACAGAGATCCTTGCTGCTGCTACAGAAATGCCTTTTAAAAAAATCTAGAATTCGATTCAAACTGGTGACATGACTAGTAGTCACCATTTTCCTACCCTGTTGCCACCCACCGAGGAGTGTCAGCTTTTACTTACTTTTATCAGTAAGAATGTATTTCTGTACTGGCAGGAACTGTGTGCCCGCAAAGGGGTCAGATCAAGGTTACAGTGAGCATCCCCCTCAGTTTCAGGTGTCTGACTCTGGAAGTTCATCAGTGCTTAGCAGGGATGCAGAGGGTAGACAGTGCAAGCCTTCTAGGTACTGGTCCCAGCTGTCAGGAACGTGAATGAAGACTTATGTCTGTTACTACAGCTTCACAGTGAGAAAAGCATCTAGGCTGCCTTAAAGGCCCAACAGTAGCTGTGCACTTCAGTGACTTTCCTAAATGAGTTTGTCTCTCCAATTATTAGTACAAAAATCATTTATTCTTAAGATTAATTAGGTAATTAATTAACCAAAAAGATTACACCTGAGAAGAATGAACTGAGGGAGCCAGATCAAACTTACTGTCTAGTGTCTTGGACCTTTGGGACTGCACTATGCGATCTGGATTGTTACAAGAGTACAAACCAACAGTGACCTGATCACACTGTCTATATGGCTAAGCCATAGTTGCCAGTATGATTCTGGAGCCTGAGCACAATTGAAGACCTTTTAGAGACACCACTAACAGCAAAAACTACTTACAGCAGCATCCTCTCAAGTTATTTTTAGTTTACAGAAGTTTCAAGCATCTTTTCTTTCTCCCTCCTAAGCCCTCAATCACAACCGTACAACAGAATTATTCCCCATCAGGAGACAAGTAAGTTCTCCACTCCTCAAAGAAATACTTAAGCATGCTTTTGACAATAAGCTATTTCAGTTCAAGAATGTTACTTTAATGGCTCGTAAAAAACCAAAAAAACCACTCAGTAAAATAAATCCAACCTGTTGGCTCAAAATGGTGTTCTTAAACTGTACATGGTCGTCCCCCTTCATCGTATGCTGGCCTATTTTAGCTCGACCTCATGCTCTCCAAAGCAAGCTAGCGTGCAACAAAGTAAAAGCACTGCAAAGCAAATGAAAAACAAACTCTAACCCCCACCGGCTGGGCTACAGCTTGTCCTTCGCACACCCTCGTTCCCTTGCAGCTATGAAGGCTCAAGCACATTAGCACAGCTGGTTTCTGGTGTACCATAAGAGACAGAGATGCAAAAAACACCTTGTCAGGGGTTACTGGCCAACATCAATAGACTGATTTGTCTCTTAAAGGATGCCTGCAGCAGCTGAGCTGCATGGACCCCATGTGATTTTCTGGATGCGTTTGTCATAAGACACTTTTCTGGTTGCCAGCCCAGCCTCATTCACTATACAAATTCTACCTTCAGGGGAAAGTTACTCAGCATGTAAGACACCAAAAAAAAAAAAATAGAATCATGCCTCAATATCCAAAACAATTTCAAAAAGAAATATCAAACAAACATACAACAACTACACTAGGTCAAAATGCTTGATTCTGCACTGCTTCTGTGTCCAAACCCAACTGTGCCAAGACAATACCCCCAATTCTGGAACAATAATATCCTGTAAGATACATACACTGCAAAATACATTAGAATTTTCATCATGGCACCAGAGACTACCAAATGCTTTACCTAGAATACAACAGAAGCACTGAATCATCACCACTACCTCCTCCAGAAACACAGAGGAGCAAATTCCCACCCTTGGCTTAGTTACAAAGTCCTGCCTTGCGACTTGCTCCATACTCAGAACATAGCAAGTGGAAAGTCCTGTTTCACGTGCTGGAATTCTGGACAATAACAAGGGATCAGACCTAGGCTCATATCCAGGACTTCCTCCAGTCAAGCCACCTCAGAAGTAGCAGGTTTTTCTGGCTTACATTCTGAAGCATCTGCTTCACCTCATGCAGTACAAGAGGCATTTTGGTCTACCTGCAGCCTGGCACTAATTCACAGGCGTGTAAGCTCTTCTCTGGTTCTAAGTTCTTCTTGGGTAAGGTCTTCATGCATGACCCCGTTTTGTTCTGCGACTGCCTGGTCAGTTAAGCACAGCATTTGCTCCCACATGCAGTGGGCATGGTACTGCTGAAGTAGGAACTCCACCACACAAGCATGTGGCATTTCTGGTTCCTGCCAAAAATCAAACAGCCGTCACACAATAGGGAGCTTGGTATGATTTTGTGTGACTAGGAGAAAAACACACTGTCAGTTCCAGAGATTCACTTTGCACAACAAAGCAAAGCCCATACTCAAGAGCATGAAGTCCAGTTAACCATACCAATTACCAGCACCAGAAGCAGGGCATCAGCATACCAAATCTTGAGGCATTATTAGAAAACTCTGATAATGGCAATGTACACATTTCCCACTAGTTTATGACAGAGAGAGATTAGTTACGTTCATTAGTGGAGCTGACTTTAAAAGTCATTAACATAGTATTTCTTTACTTGTGAACCCACAACTTTCTAGAACATGTCACAGAAGCAGGTGTCAAAACACGCTAACTATCAGACTGCTAGAGCTTCACTTCTACTGAAGTTATTTTGCTCTATTGCAACATCCTGAATTCCCCCAGGCACTTTTTATTCCCTGTCAAAAACTGCCTTACCACTCAAACAGACAACCAGAAGTACTGAAGTGAATAAAAATTAACTTTTTTCCCCTCTCTCAACCTCTCTCTCTCTGCCAATTCTGCTTAGTAGTCTCAAAAAAACAAAAACATGGGGGAATAGGGAGAGAATAAGTATATCATTTAGAAATTCAGTTCCTTTCAATGCTTACATGCAACCTCAATTTCCTAAATCCTACTGCAGGCGCTGCTCCCGAGATTATAGAGGCTGGTTCTATACATCAGTGAAGAGGCATAAACAGTTCCTCTAGCTTTAATCAGGTATGGATTTGTCACAGCTGACCACAACCTCCTTTACCCATCATCATCATCATCTCTGAAGCACTAATAGTTTACACCTATTTTGCAGCAACTACTGAAGCTTCTGTCTTCACTTAGTCCTGTACTTTTAGTGGGAACTCCTGTCCACATTGGTCAAGCAGAATCACCCAAGGGCTGATGGCAAGCAGCAAAATTAACTATGTGGAACAATCTACAAACACGAGGTAAGAACGATATCTACAGAAATGACAGTAGTGTTGGTCGACTCTTACTTAGGGCAAGAGTTATTCTAACAGAGCCTAGATGTGGTTCTTCAGATATCCTAACGACTTGACATTGGGATGTCATACAACATCAGCCAGGATCCCAAACATCAAATATCTACCCTACAAATTCAACCCAGGTTTCCAGGGAGAAAAAAAATATACCGAAACAGCTGATGGCTCCCTCCTGCTTTTCTACCAAAGAACACTGTATACAAAACTCAAAACTTAACCACTACGTTCATGAAGGCAAACCCAACTTGTCTTGATCTCGAGAAGTGAGCTAGGTTAATATGCCACTGCCTCAGGGAAAACAGGTCTCTAAAATCACAGTTGGTCTAGGCTATTGTCTTAATCTGAATTAGCCAAGTCAGCCTGACAGATTGGGGAGTTACTATGGCAACGTGTGAGAGGCACCTTGGAATTCCAAGCTTGAATAAGTGCCTCTGCAAACTGGTGCGATTAGTTTCAAGCTTCCTGTTTCCTGCTGGAAGTCACTCTTGTCTGGTCTTTTTTTGGAAAAGAGGGACATGTCACTAGGGCTGGGCAAGGCAACCATCTTGTCCTTTGGAATGTGCTGAATGGAGAGAGTATGAGTTTGGAACCTTAGATCAGCAGAGGAAAGATTTTGCTTGCAACTCACTGCTGAAATGGAGGAAGAGAGTTTGTCTGTGGCCTATGGGAACTGGTGCACTGGACTAGAGGACTGGCTTGGAAGTACATGGAACAGGAACTGGCCCTTAAGCAAACCATTGGTAGTGAGGAATGGACGTACAGACTGAGAGTTGGACTTCATGTTTCCATAAGGAGAAGAACAACTGGAGGTTTCTTTCCCCTTGAATGGGGTGGAGGTAGCAGCTCAGCCCAGTTATGTAAGAATGTGTGATTAGTCTCTGTGTGTCTTTGTTTTGGGATCTTTATGTTGTGTGAACTAAAAGGTTTCTAGCCTTTCCAAAAATCAAGCTAGCCTCAGGTTTTGCCTGCAATTTTATAAGCAGTTTTGAACTCTCCTTGTTTGTTTTTGTTTTGGCATATTAACTAAATTAAGTGGTTAACCTTGTCTTGGACCTGATCAACAGAATCAACTGATGACAGCTACTGAGAATTTGCATGGACAAGACAAGGACCTTACTGACAGTAACCAAAGGGCACAAAACTTAGGAGAGTACAGCTCCTCTCTGACTTGAGCTGAGCAGATGCACATTTCCTAGGACCTTCAGTGCCTCCTGAAATACAACACAGCCTTAAAGTACCAATCATCACCTACAGAGCAAAATAACTTGGGTTTTACCCAGATCTCTGCAGCACTGTGCAGGACTATTACTTTTATGTAACTGCAGAGGACCTGATAAAGTTAGTGGTAAGAAAAAAAGAAGCTGTGCTATCTTACACTCTACTCATGCAATCTGCTGAAAGACATGTAGACAACTATTGGAGTTGCACTGTTCTGTCACTGTTTTCACACACCTTGTGTGTAGCAATTCCTCTGGCTCCCTTATAACACATGGAATAAATATAATGTGCAACTACCCATACATACAATCCTTTTAATGTTATCCATTACAGCTTCTGTCAGGGACATCTGAACAACAACAAAAAAAAGTCAAAAGTAGTTCAAAAACTGAAGGCAGTAGATTTGAAAATCTTATTTGTGGAGGAGTGACAGGTCTCAGTGCTAGCATTCCTTGCTTTCCTCTGCTAAATTGCACTAAAAGAGTCAGCTACGAAGAAGGTAAATATTTATCTGATATTAAGTTCTCCACGAGAGCAAATGCAGCCATTTCTGAGATACTCCACAGCTCAAAAATGGAAGAGAAAACAGCTAGTGCTTTTATAAGGAGAAGAAACAATGCTTATAATGCAAGCCTCATCTCAATAGCAGGTGTTTCGTGGAGAAGCTTTTGAATGCATGTTGTCCCACTATAGATCTTCATGACTACAGAAAGCACCTAGAGAGCAAAGCAATGATCTCAGAAACGGCACTCGTGGTTGGTAAAAGACAACACTGGACTACGCACAGCTTTCAGTTGTCCTGGAAAACTTAAGAATTTATAAAGGCAAAATTATTTCTTTAGAAGTTTTGTTCTTAGAACATTTTCTGTTTTCTTAGAACATTTTTTGTCCTTACAGCGAATCATAGCCTTGCAAAACAATAAGAGCAGTCCTGTAGACCACTGAATCCCCTCTCTGTTTGAGAGACTACTAGAGATCTGCAGCAATGCAATCCCAACCAGTAACCCAGACTTATTTGGAGGGGACAAACTACTTGTTTTAGATGCACACAACTCCCATATTGCGTCACATTGCCAGAGCTCAGTTTTCCAAGGGGGTGCTTACATTTTCTGTAGCAGTCCTCAGCTTTTCAAACCGGAATATAAAAGCAACTATAGGATGTTACACCCTGTATCTCCTGCAAAACATATCTAATTTCCCATTACAAACTGCTGATTGTCCCTGGGCAAGGGGAGGAGGGGAGAGAGCTAGGCTAAGAAAGGCTGCTTTTATACTATCTAACAGATTTTTCTTCTCTTTCTACCACCCTCCTTCCTACAATTCTACAAGCTGAATCGCTGCCAGAAAAATCAACTGAACTGTTTTGCACTGAAATATCAAAACACAACATCTAAGAAGTTTCCCAACACTGTTCAATTGCACTACTACGCACAAGGAACATACAACCATGTTCAGGAACTCACTAAGTCCTTTAAAACACACAAATTAGGAGAAGATACCAAGACAAACAGCTTTCAAAAACCCACACTGTAGTATTGAACGGAACAGGAAATGAGGAACAAAGAAAGGAATTTCATAGATTCCAGATGTACTCTAACACCAGCTGGGAAATACAAGTAAGAATCAACTGAAGCCTTGTAAAAGGCTACCACTAACAATTTTTTTCCTAGAGTTCTTGAACATAAGTAAGTAGCTGTAAACAGTTTGTAAATAGAAATACTTGTAGAAGAAATTTGAAACAGTAGTAAAAATAAACTTCCTCCCCCTCTCTCCTATTTTTATGGAGTTTAAGCCCCAGACATCAGTGTATTAAGGGTTTTTTGAGTTGCTTTTTTAAACATCAGAAGTCTACATAAGCAGCCATAACAGAAGCGTGACTGTAAATAAATTTGTCAGCTTTCCAGTACTTGGAATAAAGCTGAATGAAACTTGAAAGCAAGAAAAATAAAAAGCAGCCAAGCCGACTATACAGCATGCCTTCTGTCTCACGAATTGTATGGGAACTTAAAACTGCTAAAAAACAAAGTTATCAGACACTCAGAAAAATTGTTCCTACAGCTACAACTTAAAAATGAACCGCTCTAGGCTAAAAACCCTGGAAGCAGAACTCCTTCAGAAGTTCAGTTACCCTTCCACTGTGTAGCCCAATGCCTCAAGTGCTTTATGTTCCTTTTCTGGAAGGCTAACGTGGGCCTTCAACACAGCCTTCTTTTAGATGGATTTTGAAATCCCTGCACCAGTACAGTGGCAAACAAACAAGTGTACTTCCTCCTCGGGTCACTGCAAAAGGCAGAAAAGAAAGCTTAAGCGTGCATCTTATCTTGGGTTGTTGGGCTAATGAAGGGACCTGCCTTTTGTCCAAGTGCTCTCTGAGAGATAACAACAAGCAAACGCAGGAGTCACTAGTCAGGCAGAAAAGAAGATAAGACTTCTCTGATCTGGAATGAAAACTGAAGACCAGAGCCAAGTCAGACCAGGCTTTAAGTCTTCAATACTTGTATTCTTTCTTCAATGACCCCAAAAATAGAGAAACACTTTTTTTTACCCCTTTCAGACTTAGAAGTAGATATAAAACCTCAAAGCCGTCAAACTTTTCACTGAATCTTTGAAGTGTTTTACGCTCAGCAATGATTCGTGAAAATTTTCGATAAACTAAAATAAGGAAAAAACCCAACAAATTCTTCATAATTTTGAAGCTTCACATCTCATTTTGCAAAACTTTCACCCAGAAAGTCTTCTATAGGAGGAAAACAACACATGAAGTTTCAGGGAAGTTGCTTTCCCTTGGTAGAGGTTAAGATGAGAAAGGAAGGAAATTAGATTTGTTTTGTTTTATTCCAAAACAAAGCTTTTAGTTGGATCACAAAATCAGCCCCCAATTCATTAAGCTGAAGAAATCAGGCAGTGCTAAAGAACAGATTGGAAGATTGGAAGCTAAGATTGGAAGGTAAGAGAGCTATTCAGAAAGTGCAAGTCTATGACCAGCTTTTCAGTTTAACAGGTGGCCTGCTATTAAGTCAAGCACACCTCAAGCTTCTCTGACTTAGCCACAAAACAGATAACCCTCTGGTCATAGATGGTTTAAAAACACAACAGTAACATACGAGTGCATGTTTGAGCCTTCATATACGGCTCAGCTGACTGGCTCCCTAGATTCATTAATAGCCCCGTGGCACACACGTACGCTTTTCTTCTACATATTTGGCTCAACATTTGTCAGTCTGAAATCAACAAGAGTAATAAAACTGATATTTACACAGTTTATAGTACTCAGCAACCATGGTCCTCTGCCTTTATTACAGGCTTCTCGCTTTCACATCGGTCTTTTTATTCTCCGAACTCAAAAATTGGCAGAGTCTTCTCACAAGTGAATTGTCACAAGACAAGAGGTATTAAGCAGTCCTTATCAACCCCAAGTGGATTTTGCCTCATCCTTTCTCCCCTTCTCCAAAAGAAAAAATTGCTACATGAGCTATGCAAAGATTTAATTTAGCTCTCACAGAAGTTTAATTCTGTTGAAGCCAATAATTATCACAATTTACACTCCTGTAATGGAAAAGTCAGTCCATCACTTGGAGGCTAAGAAAGAATACAGAGACTACCTTAAGGTCCATTTGCAGTCTGCAGTGTTTATCTGTTCTAAGAATTTTAACCTGATGTATGTAGTCAAAGGTATTTTAGAAGGTGGGGTTTTAAATTTAACTTTCTAATCTTGTAGTCCACAACACCCTGTAGTGTTTGCATGAGGTCTTCCTTAACTGGGAGCATCAGTGCAAAAGATGGCTTTGTGTTACAGCAAGAGCATTTGACAGCATACCTGCACAAGTAGGAGTCTTGCTGTGATGCAAATAAAGGGGAATGGAGTTTAAACATGATAATCAACATTCATTAGGAGGCTCAGCTTTAGAAGATGAGTGTGTGGTGAAGTGGGGCACTGTATGAGAATATTAATCAATTAATAGTAACTAAAACATCTAAAAATTTTCCTGAGCAGCTGAGGGTCCTGAACTGCGTGTGAGATGCAAGTAGCCTGCTCCTGAAGTAGAAGATCAGAAATACAGATACATCAATTTGACAGATTATTCTTTTGGTGGTCTGTTATGCTTTCAAAGCTGAGCAGAATATGCAAGTCTAATTTGTGTGCTTTCTGCAGTAAAGGTTAAAGGTTGAGTTTCAAAAGCTGACAAGGGTCTGCCCCCCCCAATCACCACCTCGGTGACTACCACCTTCTTCATTTCTGTCCATATTGGTGTCTGTTGAGAGATGTGTTGCTGCTGCTGAGATAAAACATCATGACTTCTGCAAATGTTATGACTTCTCAAGTTGCAAAACATTTATGGCCAGTGGGAAGATTCACCTGGACCATAGGATCATAGAATCAATACGGATTGGAAGAGACCTCAAAAGATCATCTAGTCCAATCCCCCTGCCACAGCAGGATCACACTGGAGAGACAGATCACACTGGAGAGATAGTGAGAATTCTGAATTTTGAAGACTTATGAGGATCAAAACTGAAGTCAGATGACTGCCATGACTTCAGAGAGAATTAGGAACTGCCTGTAATGGACACTCTGGATGTTTTTTATCTCAGTTAATTCTAAGAGCAATGTGATAAAACTCTGTATGTCTAAGTCTTATGAGGATTTTTCTCCGATACATGGTGAGGGTAGTGAATTAAAATGTCTTGTGGCCTTTATTCCACAAATTGAGTAAGATTGAGTAAGTTGCTTCATTGCCTGCAGATTCGTAAGTGGTTTTGTTAAATCCTCCCTTTACATCTGGGCTTAAAGCTCTTGGCTAAAATATAGTCCAGGTCTCTGACCCACAACGTTAATGACAACCCAAGTGGGACACGTGGGGATCCAGACAAGGACTCACACTACAATACAACACTATACTACAATGACACAACATGGTCTTGCTGAAGTTCTAACATTTGTTGTCCAGAGCAGCTGACCAATCTGGTGCATACTGGAGGTTAACAAATACAGCAGCACCAAGAAAATATGTACTACAGGAGGGGAGTGGAACAAAGCATAGAAAGATTAAAGGAATCTCACAACATTACCAGTATACAGACATGAAATCAGGGGGATGCACCTGCTGTCCCCTTGTCCTGGGTTAAAACCAGACACAGAAAGAAAGGCAGCTAGGTCTTGAGGTGGGAGTCTTGAATACAATTTATCAGGCAGTGAAGCAGCTTAGGGAAACAAAAGGGGTTTATTAAAACTGTAAGTAAATACAGAAAGAACAAAAGCCCAAGCGAGTCAAAACACACAAACCAGAAGCCTCTGTCATAATGCCATTACATACATTCTGAGAAAAAATGAGCAAATCACTACATAAGCAGTCTTTTGTCTTCACTCTAGGGTCATTGGGGCAGGGGACACGCACACACACTCAGCAGCAAAAGGAGAAATGTCGTCCCTTGAACATCTCAGCTCCCACATTTTTCCCAAGCAATCTGCCAAAGGCCTAAGTGTTACAAGTCCTTTCAGCACCATTCTTCAAGCATCCCCAGTTTTCTCAGCAGCAAAACGACAAACAGTTTCTCTTCCTGCTGTTCAGTCAGTCACAGTGGCAACAGCCGCAAGGCCGGTCACATGGCAAGCACACAACGGTGGCGGCCACATGGCCACATCCAGCGGGAACATCCCTTCTCCTCATCCAGGCTTTCAGGGCTTTCCCTCTTTAAAGTTATCCCACCATTCCAACATTCCCAGGCTTGTAATTCTTGGGATGGCTTCAAGTCGCTCGATGCAGGGAGGAATCAGCGCTGTGCCTGCCCACCTCACGGTGTGGGAGAGGAAGGGCTTTCTGGAGGCACAGCACCAAGCCGTGCACCTCAGCAAGGCTCGGCTCAGCGGGGAGGCAGAGCATGCTGCTACCATTACTCAACTGTCACGAAAGCCTGGCACGGCCAAGCCTGGCACCAGGCAGCTGGGGCCAGAGCCATCCGGAGTGGGGAGGCCACCCACCCCAGATGGGTGATTTGTCCCAGCTGGGACTCCAGGAAAAAAAAAGAGCGGGGAGGGCTCACACCTGAGAAGTCTTTTATCAAGGTGCAGGGTAGATGGGAACATCCCTGGCAACTCCCTCTAAAACACCCCCTCCCCCCAAATCTTTCCAATGCCTTCACAGTGCCCGCTAGGAGATGGGGCTTTGTCTACAGAAATGGCCCATTAAGGGAAAAAATAACTAGACCCAAACAGCAGTTAACTGGCTCAGCCTCTGTGAGCAGTGCTGTCTGGGATGAGGGGTTTCTTTCTGCCTCCTACTATTTTTGGGAAAAGAAAGAAAAGGTGATACCAAAGCCTTGTTTTTTCCCTAACCCATAACACTCCTCCATCTGGTTTCCCCACACACAGACACTCCCAGTCTAGCTCCTGATACTGGATCAAAGACAGCTCTGACACTCACTTGAGCGCACAGATTCCATTTGCTACAAGAGAAGAAAACTAAACCTGACAAGAAAAATAAGTTGCATTATTTGGGCCTGCTCTGCAAATTTAACTGAATCTGGGTTTTCTCTTTTTTTGGTTCGTGGAGAAGCAGCAGTCAACAGCAGGTGTGACAGGGGTGGGACGGTGTGTGAGGAGTGTTTCATATCTGGCAGGAAAATTAAAAGGTGAGCAGGGAACAGGAAAAAAATCAAGACCTGCTTTTCAGCAGCAACAATTTGGGTTATCATGTCACGCCTTAGACCGCACCTAGGACAAGAGAATCACAAAGGAGTGTGTAAAACAGAAAGAACATTAGGCAGAACAGAGGCACAAGAATGTGAGAAAAGAAGATAATAATGGAATCTATCAAACCCAGCAATTTCAGAAATAAAAATCTGTTCTCAACCAGTAATTTCTTAACTACAGAAAACTCTAACCAGTCTGCAAGAATAATGCAATGCAAACAAAAGTTTCCAAAAGCACTTTCTGAAAAACTGTGATGCTAAGACATCCAGCACTTACATAACATCCTCATGTAAGACCAGCAGATAATCACATCAATGAAAAGACAAGAAAACACTACTAGCTCTCATGAGAGAGATTAGAGAACACTTTCTTCCAAACGCTCCAATCCCAAAACAGAAAACTCACTTCTTGGCCATCAGGGGCTCTGAGCCTGTTCAGTGACTTCACTCCTGTATGTACACACCAAAAGCAAGTCACATTAGTTTCTGCTCATATATGAATACTATTTTTACTTAACTTTTGTTAAGTTATGGGTAATTTTATGTCAGGCTGGCAACCCCAGGCGTAAGCTTCTTTCATTTCTTCAAAACAAAGTTTGCTGAAGTATTTTCCACCACTACCTTTGTTTCCTTCGCTCTGCTTTTGGTCCAACTACAGTCGTTCATCACAGTTCACAGTCACAGCACGCCTCCCCTAGAAACATCATTGGTCCCAAGTTCTTTCCACTCAGCACACTTAAGTCAGTAAGAACACAACCACCACCAAATTTAGCAGAGTTTGAAATACTAAACCAGCGCTGAAAAATCTACATAACCTATTCTGCATCCTCCACAGCCCTCAGACTAGAGCCTTAAATAGCAGTCAATCAATTATCACTTTAGTTGTGGTTTTATTTTACCTACGCAACATCAGTTTAAGCTGTACGTATTAGCTTCCTCAAGATCATTTCTGCTCATGAAAAGTCCTGAATACATTCAGAGTGAGATGCAAATAACTTGTGTTTCTTCTCTTTACTTCTTATGGGTTCACTAACTTTGAAACTCAGAAGTCACTGTTATTTTTGCAAACAACATTTTACATTTCCTGAATAACTTTCTATCTATATATAGTCAGGTACCTGAGGAAAATTCTCTCATTCTAAAAATATCTATTGAGCAGCCCTATGCCATATTTAAATGGGGATAAATCCTTTTACAGTATTATGCAGTGAGCATATTTAGTTGCACTTACTTCTTCAAGTAACCACTTAAGACAAGGTACTAAATCCCAACAGATGACATTAAAAGGGACATCTTCTCAAGGCAAAATGGATTTCCCTGAGGATTATTGGGCTTAAGTGAGACCTTAAATTTGCAAGAGATGAGACAGTTCCTCCTTAACCTTACAGAACTGCAGACAGGCATCTCCCAAATATTTATTCCGTATCAAGTTTAATGGTGGAAGGACAGTAAATACCTTCTCTTGGCAATCAACCTGCTTAAACACAAATACATGAGCACTTCACAAAATGCTCCACCCAACCTCACCCGAGACCCTCAGTTGCTTTCACCATGTCTTGAACGACATAGATCAGCATGAATTAGTACAGAAGACAGAGTATAATCAAGAGTGCCACATCACAATCGATACACCAGCAATCCTCATTACAACATAAATGAGGGTTTTCAGTGCTCAGCAAATGGCGGGGTTACACTTCAAACGAGGCAAGCTGAGAATGGAGCACCAACCCATGTCAGGTAGGAGCCAAACAGTCTCACAAAATTTTCATAGCTTAGTGCTTCTCATCACATTTGGCACTAAGAAGAGACAATGGTGCCAGATGTCCCACATTTTAGACTATGACTTCAGCACCTGTAACCACAAAAAGTCTACCCCCGTCCTTTCTAAAGATTACAAAATTGCTTTAGAAATATATCAGTGTCTTAAATTGCAGTAAGGCCTCGCATGACAAGCTTAGAGGTCAACAGAACAATAAGCATCATATTATGGCCCCTAGTAGCCTCTTGATGTCCAGTATTTTCCTGTCCCCAATCATTACTCCAAAACCATGCAACAGTTTCACCTCTATAACAAGCCCTACTACTGCTGCAGAAGTACAATTTTAAAGCACAGTTAAATGCTCCTGGATGCAAGAGTACTACACTTCAAGGATATGGAAAGCTTGTTACTTTACAGTAAGAACTTACAAATGGTCCGTTTATTCACATTTTTCAAGCGCAACTAACTGCACACGTAAAGTCTGATGCAGCCTTCCACAGCAGAAACGCTGGATACAAGGTTTGGTTTTTTTTCAGCTGGAAGCTTTATAGTTTATGCCATTTAAGGAGAAAAAAAAGGCAGCAATCAGGTACAGTATATTTATTAAATACTCTTAACAGTACAGCAAGTCATGTTGTCAAGCAGAAGGACTCTTTGTAGTTTTCCCAGCCAATCACCAGCTGTATCGCCTTATTTTGTTTCCTTTCAGGTTTTGAAACACTGACTCATGGAAATATCAGCACTGCACACTTCCTCAAAGTGGCAATCTTATAGGAAGTGTTTGTTTAGTCTTACATGACACATGGTTTTGTTTATGTATAAGGGATTCCGGTAAAAATAATTTTCAATTAAGGAAAAAAAAGACAAGAGGACAGCAGATTCAGTTACAGAAAGCCAGAATAAAGCCATTTCAAAGGGCCATTTGAACTGTGCATTCATTACCACAAATACTACTTTTTTAGTTCTTATTGTATGTTACTTCCTTGCAAGAGACACGAGCAGCACTAGCCAGGAACCAAGATCTTTCAATTCAACAAGCCACAAGAGAAAGCAAAAACTGGACAAGAGGCACCACAGTTACAGTTTGTCTTATCACTGCTTCCCACAATCATAGAATCACTTAGGCTGGAAAAGACCTTCAAGATCCTGCAGTTCAAACATTAACATAACTCTACCAAGCCCACTGATAAACCATGTTCCCAAGCTCCACATCTAGAGGACTTCTAAACATGTCCAGGGATGGCACCCCCTGAGCAAACAGTTCCAATGCCTGATGACCCTTTCCATAAAGGAGTTTCTCTTACTGTCTACTCTAAAATTTCCCCAGGCACAACCCGAGGCTGTTTTCTCTTGTCTTGTTATTTGTGGGAAGAAACAAACCACCTCTCTATAACCTCCTTTTAGGTAGCAGCAGACAGCAATAAGGTCTCCCCTGAGCCTCTTCTTCAGGCTAAATAGCCCCAACACCCTCAGCCACTTCTCATAAAGACAGTGAGTACTGTTGCTCCACATCTTCCGCGAGACACTTTTCTGGCAGTGGCATGTTGTTGGCACTGGAACTGAATGAGGGAAACATGGGTTCACATTTTTAATAGATGAAACAGCCAGCTCAAGCCAAATCCAAACATGACTAGAAACAGCACTACTCAGAATGGGGAAGCAGGTAAGAGATGTAATTACCCATCTAGCTAAATATGCTTGAGTCTATGCAACTCAGTCTCTAAAGAACAAGTTACACCAGCAGCAGAAAATGCCTTCATTTACCTCAAGCTTCTTGGAAACTCAGGACAAGACCTAGGCATCGCACTACTTTAGGGCATGCCAACATCCCTAGGCTACTGATGTTTGCCACATCCTGAAGCCTCCAAACAGCATCAGCCTCACTACTAATAAAGGCATACCATCATCATGGGTGCCCCACCCTGATCTCAGTGTGCTTGCACTGATTCTTCAAAGCATCAGTCCTATATTTCATCATATTTATAGCAAGACATATGTATCAGTGCACCCATTCATGATTTGGCAGCAAAGAAGCATCCTACCAGATAAAGCACAGTACATCCTAAAGTCAGTTATCAGTGAGAGCTTGGCCATGAAAACAACCTTCCAAAGAACAGAACTATCCATGCTAAAGCATGATAAATCAAAGCAAATTGAGATGCAAAATAACTTATCCCTTCACTCATCAAAAGATTCAAAGCCTCCTGTCACTACAGAGAGATAAAGCTACAAGATACCAACCAAGGGTAACTGCTAAAAGATTACAGTTCAGAATAGCTGACACAAGTAGTGCCCCTCCAATGTTCACCACCTCCTTTCAAATCCATCTGTGGGGGTTTTTTTGCAGGGAGTCTACATGGCTTCACACACAATTTCTTCAAGATCCTGACTGCTTTGCAAAGCCTGTTAGATTAGAAATAGATATGGCAGAGTTTTCCAGTGGCTGGTCTCTCAACCCATCACAGCAACCCTGCCACATCTACTTCTCTGACAAACGCCACAAAAGAGGGTCAGCTACAGAAAGGCGCTTAACTTGCAAAAAGAAATCCCGGAGACTCGTGCTCCTGCCACAGAAGCTGATCAATATACCTGCAGGTACTTTCTAGGCACACAGAAAGGAAGAGCTCACTGCTGTGTGCGCCTGTCACCGCCCTCTTGCTGTAACACAGCAGAAGACTCGTGCGCAGCAGCGCAGCTCAGAGCAGTTCATTGACTAAAACTGCTGCTGAGAAGGCAGAAGCGAAGCGCCGGTTGTAGCAGCGATGCGCACAGCTTTTCCTGCTTACAGGCCATGCTAAAAGGCAGCAGGAGTCCTCACTGCGATGCTGCACACTAACCAAGCGCTTTGCCCTGATAACAGCAGTCAGCAGGAGGATTAACTTCAGTCCATGATTTAATGAGATTAATCTCAAGTCTTTTGCTGCTTCTATTATCTTCGATCTCTTCTACCCCTCGAAGAAATTCCCACACTCTAGTAACACCAGCCATTTCGGTATGACATCACTATTTTTTTCTCAAAAAAACCTCCTAACGACCCAAACCCCAGAGCCATCATCCTGTGTGTGAGATATGTTCTCACTCCTTTCACTAAAAATCACCAGAGAGGAACAACCTGCAATAGTGTCACTTGCAGAGCGCTTGAATTTCTCCTTTGTGAAAACATTTGGTTATTTTTTTCCTCTTCTCTTTGAGAAGAGTCAGAAAACAAGTCTTTGGCTGTACCTCACAGTCTTACTGAATCTATTTTATCAATGCATAAAAGCATGCAGAGCCAACGCTCCATTTCTAGTTTATGTCGAAAAATTTACTTCTTTAAACCTGCTCTCGCTGAACTTCCTGCTAATAATTAAGGGAACAACCCCCATCAGACCGTCTCTCTGAGGCGCTAACGCCGCTATCCAGTAAGGATGGAGATCTCCCATGCAAACTCAACTTTCCGTTTTTCCTAACGTGACAATCGGTGAAGAACTGGAGAAGAACAAGCGGAACAAACTGCTGCCGGTTCCCCCGTCAGGGACACGAGGATTTTCTCCTCTTGCTAGCAAACTCGGAGCTCTACTGGGGAGAGTTTAATCCGCTCGCCGACATCTGTCACTTTACTTTCTAACAAGGCGGCTTGGAACGGGTGCAGCGGCAGCCGCAGCTCCAAAGGGGAGAAGCCGCAGAGCAGCAGCCTCAGCCCGGGACAGCGAGCGGGACAGCGGCACCGCCGCTTTTCGGCAGGGTCCGCCGGCGACTCGCAGCTCTCAGGCTTGCTGGCCGCCTGCAAACTTTTGCCGCGCAGCTTAGCAACGACAAAGGGGTCGGAAAAAACTCAAACCTTAAAAATAAAAGATCGCGAAATCCGCCCGCCAGCCAGCCGTCCACACTCACCGATTTTAATCCTGACGCTCTGGAAGACCCGCAGCCCCTCTTCCTCCACCGCCATGGTGGTGGTGCCGGTGGCGCCGGGCACTCAGCGTCGCTGGAGCTCCGCGGAGTCTCACGGGCCGGGCTGGGTCGCAGAAGACGGACTGGGAGAGGGCAGGGGGAGCTACTCAGCCGCCACGAGAAGGCGGGCAGGAGCGGAGAAGCACGGCGAACGGCTCCGAGCGCTGCGGTCCAGGCACCGAGCGGAACGCAGCTCAGCGCCGCGCCCGCCTCTCCCGCCTCACGCCGGCAGCTCCCGCCCCCTCATTGGCCAGCGGGGCAGCCGACCGCGGCTCTTCATTGGCCGTCGCCTGCCTCGGGGTGGGAGCGGGGTGCTGAGGAGGAGGATGGAGGGCGGGGGACGCGGGCGGGCGCGCTTGGTGCTGCGGCGCTTTGTACCAGCGGTACCTCTGGCCGGCCGTCAAACCGCGAAGAGCGCGCGCGCCGCGTCTCGGCCGCCCCGTCAGGCGTGCGGGACCCCCAGCCCCGTCAGAGGGAGGTGGCAGGGGTGAGGGGCGGCTCCCCCAGCCCCGCCCCGCCGGGAGTCCCGCGGGCGCAGAGGAGGCGGACGAAGCCCGTGGCTGGTCTCCGGTGCCGGCCCGCAGTTGGGCCCCGCGTGTAGCTGGAGGGAGGAAGCGATGAGGATTCCGGTCCTCTCGCACAGAGCCGTCAGGGAGGAGCAGCTGCGGTGTCCTGGGGTCGGAACCAGTTAATTAGTGGCGGAAAAGAGTCCCGTGTTAAATAATGGAAGCCCTGTGGGCGTTGGGAGCGGGCCGGTCTGTCGATGGGCTCCATGCAGAGCTGGCTCTACCTGACTGCGCGGCGGGAAGAGCCGGGAACTGGGATCTCAGACCGGCGCGACTACGCGTTAAACAGCCGGCAAACAGGACCTGTGTCAGCACTGGGTGACAAAGTGTGGGTCTGGTGAACTCGGTAATTAAGAAGCTCCTTCCCCAAGGGTCTGGCAAAAGCTGAACGCAAAGTTCAGCAGAGGTCTGCAGATCACATTATTTCGAGAAGTAACCAAAAATCAAACTACCTTCAGTGCAGACAGTCATAATCTTCCCCCTTCCCTGCAACAAGGAAGCTTAGAACATCCCGGGCACATCACAACCCAGGATGTTCAAGAAGCACAACAAAACGCCTTTTCTCAAGCCTGCAGCAAAAAGATTGAAAGAAACAAAAGCCACCATCAAAAACTTTTCCACTCTAGCTAGAATTTCAGCAGTGAGCAAAAGGCAAACAGACCAAAGATGATCTATCCACCTCCTTAATAATGAAGGTAGTATCGAAATAACCAGGCTATTAGAGAACAGCAGGAAATCAGAAGACAAAACTTCTGTCAGTCACATGTGGTATGAAGTCTGCAGGCAAGAAGTTGTCCAGGCAAGCTAGAAGAATACAGTTTGGCAGTCCATCATGGCTTGAATCATGGCAGGTACCACACAAAATGAAATGCCTTTTTATTTCCTTTTGGGTTTTTTTATGAGATGTTGAAATACATAAAGGCAAATGAAAACTTGTGAAAGAGCTAAAATGGCAGTGGAAGTCAGCTTGTAGGAAAGCCCGAGGTGTCTGGGTTTTCCAACACATATATGGACCTAACTGAAGGAAACCAAGAAGCTCGCATCCAAAAAAAGAGGGCAGTAAGTTATCTCAAGCAGCTTACTGTCTGTGTGTCTCAAGGAGCTCCTTGTCTGCATAAGCCAAGTGACATATGTAATTTGATAAAATACTTCTGTAGCACAAAGCTACTAAGGGATTTTGTAAAGCACAGGCTTCTGTTTACCAACATTGATGCTGCAAGCCCCTCCTCACTGCAAAACATCCAGTCTCCTCTGTAAACTCATTACATTAGCCATCTTCGACCTACCCTGTGTCTTGTCTTCTCCATAGTGCTCCCATCTCACCACAATACCTCAGCTCCTCTGCCCCCTGGTCCTTTACATCCCTCAGGATACCTTTGTATTTGTGGTAATTCAGTAACAAAACAAACTTGTACTTCTATTGGGAACTGAAAACTCTTCCCCAATAACATGAGGGAAAATCCTGTTTCCAAGCTTTAACTATTATACAAATCTCGGACAATATAGTTTACCTCCCTCTGTTTTCTGTGTCTGCACGTGGCTCATAAAGACTTCAACTGACCTCATTTCATCATCTGAAGCTTTCCTCATCTGCAGAAATTTGACCCAAAACTAGTCATTAAAAAATAAAATAAATTGACTTATGAGTTCTCTTCCTGGTGTTTGCTGCTGTAAGAGGGACTCTAAGCAAATACTCAACTGACCGTTCTTCCCAATTTGCAGTTGTGGTCTTTTCAGATAGTTGTGGCACTTCTATCTCCTCGATGTCCAAGAAGCAAAACAAGGTATCTGTCTATAACCCAGTTACTACACACTCACAAAAACAGTCTATACATACACTTCCCACCCTGTTTTGCACACCCACATTTGCAGTCAGAACCTAGCACTCTTAAGTTTAATTTCATTTGACCCAGCATAAATTCACGCTGTTATCTTAGGTGGTGGTTGTCCCCTACATCCTAACCTCAGGCACTGCTTTCAACCTCTCCCTGTGCTAGCGCTGGTGCTCTCCAGGGTATGTGGTGTAGCATCTTTGTTGGTTAAAAACAAAGAAAAAAGACCAAAAAACCCCAAACTCACTATTAGACTCTCAGAAGTCTTGACACTGTGAAATTACTTGCCCAGGACCATAAGCAAGCTGAGCAGAAATCATCCTAATCCAAAAGTGGGACTGGGGTGTAGGGGCATGCTGGGCAGCTTTAGGAGTGTGTGCTTACCCACAGCTGCACTTCCAGGCTGTTTTTCAGGATGGCCTATCTTTACCAAGAGCATGGATATGTCCAGGAAGACTGTGGCAAAATTCAACCATAAACCAAGCCTTTCCTTTAAAACAAGTACCACCAACTTCTGCACTTAAGCATCAAAGACACTACCAAGGAACCTACGGAATCAATGAGCAGCAATCATACCAACATTAAAACCAAAATGCCAAAACAGCAAGAAAGCCCCTAGTAATGAAAAAATTAAAACTAACTTTAAAAAGCAGCAAGGAGAAAGAAGGAAAACAAAAGCTGGTGCCTTCTTACACTCTTTGCCGTGGAATAAATGAGCTTCCTCACACGAGAACCTACACATTTTCACTGAGGTCTCACTGTGCTGTCCAGCTGCAGTTCTGATTTGCCACCAGGCCTTCTGTGCTGAAGATCTTTGACAGAGCTTTTGTGCATTGGTGTGCTAGTTTATTTTCTGCTTTCTTTTGTTTTCTTGACATAAGGCAAAAAGCTATTTTGCTTTCTTCACAACAAACATCTGTGTCCAAAACTACCTGCTGTACAGTCCAACAACTCACATGAATACGTATTGTTAAAGAAGTTAAACATGTTTTAAGATACAGCCACGGAATGTGCACTGCATTTTCAATACAAAACGAAACCGCAACAGCAGCGTGTCACACGTGTGTGTGTGGGTACTGCAGATAACATGTGCAGGCAACATGAGGTTTGCAGCTGCTATCAGCCTGATCAAAAAATCCAGGCAAAGTGAAACACTGCTTTTTAAGATCTGGATGAGTCTGTAATGACAGTATCTTTTCCAGCTTTTCTTCATCCAAGCCATATGGGTTTGTATTATCATCTCTTCAGAGGATTCCTTGGTCTAAATTACACTACAAAGAAGGTCATTTTCTGTGACTCATTTGTGCCAAGCAAGGAAATCATTTCCTCTCTTGATCTACATGATAGTTTTCTCTTGGGAGGAAACAGAACATAAGAAGCTTTCTAATCTCCTTTTTGCATTATGCAAGAAACGAACAAAATATGGACCTACTGTCCCCCGGGTACCTCAGAGCTGCTACCTGTATTTATGTGAATGAACAACATATTTAAGACAAATCTGAGGAAATACCAGTGTTAACGCAAAGACTATGATGTGATGGCTGAGATATTGTTATTGAATTTAGGAAGACACAGATAGTTCCCACTAATGATATTTTTACCAGCTACTACTATATGGAGATACCGCGTGGTATATGACTACTCTGATTTAGGGGGACCCAACAGATATTTATCCCTGGCCAAGGAAGGAGGGAAGCAAGGTTGTATTGGCTAGTGCCTCTTAAACCTTAATCACTGACTGAGTGGTAAATTTACCCCTTGAAGTACTACCTCTCACAGTAAGTAAAAAGGGTCTTCTTATTTTCCTGAAGTTCTAGAACCAACCTATTGGTTAGGAAAGATCTGCATTCATTCCCCTTTAGGAAAGATCTGCATTCATTCTCCTAGTCTCCATATCTAGTGAAGGCAGAAATGTAACAAACCTGTGTAAGTAGGAAATTAAGAGTGAGTCTGTGATGACTTGTGTTTCCAAAGACTAAGGGTTTGCATCTGACATAGCTACAGAGGAATGAAGAATCGGGAAACAAATCACTTGTATGATTCGTCTGGCAGAGAAACACTTTGGCTGTTACTCTAAATTAAAGAAGGAAAGAGGATGATGGTAAGAAGATGGTTTTAATTAGCAAAATGTCTTCAACAGTGACAAGAAGGCAACAGTGACAGACTTCACAAAAATGCTAAAATGACATTGTTTAATTGAGGGAGAAACATCAGAAAGAGTGGAGGCTACTGGGATGGCAGTTACTGGAAAGGGAGGAGGGTACGCGCACCAGTGTATACATGCACAGAGTGCTTACGCACTGGATGAAAATAGATCCATGCATCAGAAGCAGGAAAACTGCTCTGCAGCCACTACATATAAAGAAAGCAAAAATGTCCACTGTGACCCCTGAAAACAGGAAGAAAAGCCTGTCAACCTGTTGTTCTTATTACTTGCCTTTTCAAAAAAACCTTACGTTTTTGCTGGTTGTTGCTGGAATACTGGGCCAGGAAGAGGAAGATCAAAATGGATTTAATTGCAGGAAAAAGGGGCCAGGGAGAACTGGTTGTTACAATTGCCAGGACAATACAACTCATTTTCATGTTGCAAGTCTTTTAAATCTCTCTAAAAAAACAAAACAGAACAAAAAACCCCAACAAACACTTGCTCCTCTAAGTCTTACTCATCACTTCTAAAAATCTGTCAAATCTAACTAGTCTTCCTAACACATGTAACTGTGTTAACATCTAAGCCATTTCACCAGCAAGCACAGATTGCTTGCAATTCTGATTAAATTTACCAACACAAAATACCCTCTGGTTAAACTGGTAGAATCCCTGTGTTCTGGGTCATACCTGCTTTACCTGAGTCTATAAGTTTTGCTTTCCTAATAAGGAACAAATCCTTTTGTCCCACCAGTGATTATGTACCAGAATGAAACGCAGTGCTGTGTAATAAGTGTGCTTCATTCTTGTCTCTCCCACATTGGCCTTCTCTGAAGCTGCTGAAGCTATGTGAAACACCAAATGGTCTTGAGAAAGAAAACCTGAGCAGCGACAGGGCTTTCTACTTTTTTTGAAAATACTGGGTACTGCTGTTTCCAATAAATCTGTGGTTATGCAAGCAGGCACATAAACACCTGTATTTCACAAGTCACTGCATATTGGCAGTCATAATCATACCTTTCATATCTTCTTTGCTTTTATGTCATCAGCTTATCTGCAGTCTTCTCTGTGCTTTATGAGAATTTAGTTCAGCAACACAGGACTCCAGCCTCACTCTCCAACTCCTAGGCAACGCTTTAAACCGACAGTGCCAATAGTATCTCTTCTGTGGGAACTGCAAGGAGAATTCTCACCCTATCTTGTCCCTCTTACCCACCCACACAGTCCCTCAGAGAAGCCACTGGGATTGTACTACCATAAAAAAACCACCTCCAAAACAAACACTTCCCTGCCTCGCAGATATGTCCCAGTTTTGCGCTACAAGCAGGATATATACGACAGATGCTATAAAGTTTACGTTGCTTGAGAAGCTTTGCATAATTCATCCACCAGCAGTGCTCTGAGTGACACACAGCTATCCCACACACTGCCATAATCCTCAAACAGGCTTTTCCACATAGTCATGTGTTTCCTGTGGGTCAGATCCCATGGCCTTCCATTTGCTCAAAACTCCCATTGAAGCCAGTGCTGGCAGGTCAGCTTGCAAATGCCACCCTCTCTCCGCATGGTGAATAGGTCCCATTGAACCCACTGGGATTACTCATGTGAGAGAGTAACTACACGAGTGCAAAAGGAGCAAAATCCTGTCCTCAGTAGATGCTAATCTGAAGAAAACTCCTTCAGCCAGTGGTATCACTCAGGCAAACCAACTCTGCTGGAGAGATGCTACCTGGGGAAGGCACCGTTTGGCACCATTTCTATAGCATGTAATTCTTTAAAGCATCAGCTAATTATCCAGGCATAACTGCACGGAGGAGCTCTCTCATCACAGTACACGACTGAAGAAAATCTTGTACCGTGAAACACAATTAGCCAGATGGTTATTTGGAGGTTTTTTGGAATAGAAGCAATTTCTCTGATCTGGCAGATAAAAAAATCAAAGCTCAGTTAAAAAAAAAATCATACCATACTTGATTCCTAAGTATTTAATTACATCTTACCACGGGTAACTACTAATCGGCTCCAATTATGTAATATTATTTTATTGCAGTTGGAAACACATTTATAGCCACCGTATAATGTGTATATTTAATTCAATATCTGAATAAACAGTCTGGAAAACACATGATGTGTACCCATATTTGGTTACTAGCATGATTATCATCTGCCACCTGCTGGAAATGGCTGTGATGTCTCCACTAAGTACCACAGATGGAAGGTCTGGTCACTCATCAAACACACACAAATGTCAAAGAGCAAGATATGCTCCTTGCACCCAGGAGTTTAGCCCTTGTGCACCTAATGGGAAAGTTGCATTTGCACATGGAGGTGTTTGTGTGCTTTCACAGATAAGCCACAACATGATGCTGTTTAAACAAACACACGTCTAATTTGCTATTCAAAACGTTATCTTCCTGTGACTGACCAGAAGGCAAGATATATAATCTGAAACTCATGCACCCAGTTAATCCCATCTCCAGCTGGTGTAGCAATCTTGCCACCCTGCTGGAAATGGTTTGCATGCACCATCCTCAAGAACAATTTCTTCCTCTACCCAAAATAAATCTAGTCTAACATTGTCTTCAAGCCTCTTTTGAAGAGATTGACCATGGTGACACACAAAACCCTTAAGAACAAACCTTGCCCATCCAAGACTTCTGCTCTCACTCACAAAAAGAAAGAAACAAAAACAAGCAATGAGAGGGTCTGGAAGAAGCATTCCTCCGAGTGCCAGAACCTTGTAACTTCCTGCCACCATGCCAGCTAACCAGAGTGACAAACCCAAGGCAGCCAGAGGGTAAATGCAAAGGCAGCATGGCAAGACTTGCTTTCTTCTCTCACTTGTGTGGAACAGGCTGAATAGGAGCAGGACACGCAGGTAAGGCTGGCAGTTCTTGTCAGTGTGCTGGCTTACTGCACCTGGCTGGCTGATGGCAGGGTGTCTATAGTTTAATTTTGCAGTTGGTAGGTTTCCCCAAGCCAGTGGGAAGAGAGACAGACACAACTAAATTAGAGCTTCAGACCTTTTTCTTTTTTTCTTTTTTTCCTCAAATTATACCTGACCCTTGAGCAGCCTGCTTTTGTGTGCCCAACAGGTTTATAAGAACAGCCCAGGGTTCCTGGTTAGACAGCATTTGCATTCAGGAAAGCAAGGCCCTTCTCCAGGTACCTTTCTATTATTTCTGGGGTCAAAGGAGAATCAAAAATTATGAGGAGACAAGTGATTTTTGAATGTTCCGGGTCTGTGGGCTTCAGCAGAGAAAGAACAAGAGAACAGGCATCTAAAGACCAAAGAAAATTATATATACAAATTCCTTATTTTCTACACTAACTGGTTTTAGATGTTATGAGAAAATTGGATGTTTATAGCAATAAGAAGTAGTGTGAGTACTGAATGCAATAAAAGAAGTCTAAACCACAGAGCAAGGCTTTAGCAAGGATTAACACTGGCATTAGAACAGGCTGCTCAGGTAGGTCCTTGAAT
Source organism: Rhinopomastus cyanomelas (assembly GCA_013400115.1). Classification (NCBI taxonomy): domain Eukaryota; kingdom Metazoa; phylum Chordata; class Aves; order Bucerotiformes; family Rhinopomastidae; genus Rhinopomastus; species Rhinopomastus cyanomelas. The sequence continues at coordinate 331,639 of VXBP01001616.1, forward strand.
CACCATCCCCGGACGTGTTTAAAAGTCACGTAGAATATGGAGCTAAGGGACATGGTGTAGCTTGGTGAGCTCGGTACAGTTAGGCTGATGTTTGGACCTGATGCTCCTAATAGATCTTTTCCAAGCTAAGTAATTCTATGATTCTATGATCTGTTATCACACAGGTCCTGCAGAGCAGAGGGGCCAGGCCTGCCTGAGGTGTGCACTGTTGGGTAGAGGCAAATATGTCCCATGGCAGCGCATGGCATCCACACAGGGAATGCCAACCACAGTCCCTTTCTGCAACACCTGTGCACTACAGTGCACCCACCTGCAAATGCACAAAGTTCCTGTTGGCATCTGCTTTTGGCCAAAAGCCTTTGCTGCTTCACAGTGCTTATTTGATTCTTGGGAAGATGCTATGCTTCAGGGCACTTCAAGCTTTCTCCTCTTGCCACTCTTAGGAGGCTGCCCTATTTCTGCTAGCAATGTGGGCCTTGCCTGCAGTGGTAAGTTCTCCTCATTCCAGCTGCAAGTTTAGCTATGCCTTCTGCTGACGAGTAGGCTGAGGTTTGATCTTGTAAAGCCTGACAAGGGTTTGAGACAAAGACAAGAGCCTCACTTTTGAAAACTGCCAATTTACCCAGCACTCTGTCCCAGGATGTGCTGGCCTCTGGCTATGGACCAGCTTTTCAGCACCAACAGGCTCTGCCCAGTTACTCTCTCCAGGGCTTTCTGAGTATCCTGAGGATGGTAAAGGTGAGGGGACAGGGCCCTGGCCTCGTTTCCACATGCATGCTCCATAGCACCCACACCATTAGAGCAGCCTTCCTCAGAGCATGTAGGACTAACTACTTTATAAGCAAACTGACCTTAACAGAGAAGCTCAATCACCCAACAGTGCTCTCCTGTCTTCCTGTGTCCTTCTCCCATGATAAAACCACTCTGAAAAATTAGTTATCAGTACTAACCTGCTTGCATTTTTGCTGTAGATTAAGGAAATCCTGGATCTTACCAAACATTGTCTAAAAGAGTTAGAATCGTGTCTATAAACACATCTATATATAAATAAAATTCCACGTAATTATGGCAACGCTTTTTTTCCCTTCCTCTTCCTCTCTTCCCACCCCTTTCCCCTTCTCTCAGTTTCTCAGACAATAAGTGGGAAACAACCTTTTTTCTTCACAGCCAAAAATTCCTGCTCAAAACTTCCATAAAGGGTAAAGTCTAAAGGAAGCATCTGGTAAATCTGCTTTTGCGTTGCAGCGAGAGCTCCTGTCTTGCTCCCTTTGCACCACTCAGCGCAGCAAGTGCTTGTGCTACACTGGGAAGGGTTTGCTCGCTGCACACAAATGCACAAGGACACCACTGCAGGCAGCCTTAAGATGAAAGCTCTGTTGCCTGCACAGACAGAGTGGGTCTCAGTCATCCCAACAGGTTTTCCAGTTGGTTTTTTTTATCCCTCTGACTGCAGATGGACTCTTCAGCTACTGTGTCTGCTGGTTTGCCTGTGAGTTACCTGATCAGGGTGTGTGCTGGCAGGGTCACAGTCACAGCATTGGATCCTATCGTGTAACGCATTGAACTGACAAAAAAATTTGGCTTCTCTCAGCATCTCCAAATGCTCGTCCAGGGAAAGCCAGTGGATGAATGGAGGCTGGGCCAGACCCTCCAGCAAATCCCCAAGCGGCTCATATCCTGCAGTTCAATCATGCTTCTGCTCAAATTTGGGTATAATACAACTCTTCACAGAATCACAGAACATTAGGGATTGGAAGGGACCTCGAAAGATCATCTAATCCAATCCCCCCCACCACAGCAGGACCACCTAGAGCAAGTCTCACAGGAACATATCCAGACAGGTTGTAAACTTCTCCAGAGGAGGAGACTCCACAATGCCCCTGGGCAGCCTGTAATGGAGAATTGCTGTGACTTTAAAACAACCAGGAAAGCTGTTGGTGAAAAAATCAGGACTTATTTTCCTCTTCATGCATACAGAAAACTTTTAAAGCTTTAGCAAATGTATGATCAGCCTCTTACATTTTTCACTGTATATACAAAGTTTATAAACATCAGAAAAGACACTTCTGATCACAGAGAGCAGCATGGCCTCCAAAAGCATGATCTATATCAGGGGTGTAGTAGGAGAAGAAGCATCTTCTTTAACTTATTCCATAACTGAGTCATAAGCATAAGTAGCTGGCAGCTAAGCCAGCCTGGGCTCGTCATCTGGCAAAGATGATGGGAGAGGGGAGGGCAGCAGCTCACTAACCTTGTGAGATAGTTCAAGGGGAAGTAACTCAAGATTCAAATTCCCAGCAGCAACACCACACACAGAGCACATAGCTCTATCTATTATAGGAACGAGTTTGCTTAAAAATCATAGACTAAAAAACAATCCCAGAAACCCATGAGAGCCAGAGAGTGCTGAGATCTCGGTAAAGAAGCACAGCACACTTCAGAATCGCCACGTTAAAAAAGTAGTCTGATATTGATCATCTTGCTTTTATGAGGCATAAAACAGAGCTCTCTCTGCTTTGTCTGCAAGCTGAATGTACACGTGTCTCGATCTATTGTGGGAAATGCATTTCTGGCAAAAGTATTTCATTAGCTACCTATTTCTCATCTGTTCTTCAGCAAGTGCTTTTTGCTCTTGGGACATTTCATACAAGTTTTTCTGCACATAACAAGGAACTTGCCATGGCTGTCACTTTATAGAATTGTATAAAAAATTAAAGTTTCATAAATATCTGCTTTATCTTGCAGAGGCAGTAGCTCCACTCCTCTAGTTTGTTAAGGATACTCCACAGGACTGCTTTTGCCAAGCAGTAAAATGCCTCTCTGAAAAGCCCTCATTACAGCTATAAGTTTTGAGTGTGAAATTAGAAAAAGAGGTAGGACCTGCTGTTCCTGTCTTCCAGCACCATCTTCTGACAGAAAGGATGTGCTGGATGGTAGGTAGCTCAACACAAACATACCCAGTTTTGAAACTGTTGTCTTTTTTTCTTCTTACCCTGAACCAAAATCCAGCAACAATCCAAACCCCATTTTTGGATGAATGCATACATGGTTCATGTTTTCTGTGGCTAGAGAGAGAACAGGCAACCACGGAGGAAATGTAAAGCTACTTCCTTTCTGTCCTGAATTTTAATTGAGAAAGACTTGGTAAACTATTCCAAGTTCACCAATTTCTTATTGGGCCAGTTTCCACCTATGTAAAAGGCTACTTTTTCCTTGTATTTTAAGGACTTCATAAAAATCAATGAAAAAGTATTGATAATGGTGCCCTTTGGGCTTATCCGTACAGATCATTACACATGCAGCATTTAAAAGACCAAGGACAAGACTCTACACCAAGCAAATTTGCCCATTCTTCTCCCTGCCAAAAACTGGCTAGAAAGAATGAAAGCCAAGGTGACCCTGTGTGAGAACCGCTGGTAAATAACTGGCTTTTGGAAGTCTCCTTGAGGTTCAGATAACTCATTAGCAATGGGTTTGTAGAGAAACAAATGTTAAAATATTATTAAAAAACAGAACTATTTTGCTGTGAACACCTCTGCTGTGGCTTTTGAAAAGTGCCTACTTACGAGTGAAAAAGAAGTTTTGACCAGTTATTGCAGCGCAAAAGGCAACACCTCCCACTGTGGGTTGGCTGAGAGAGTGACTGAGGTGTGCTGTTCAATTCAAGGCTCAGCAAATATAGCCTGTTTGACAGTCCTCCGCGCATTTATGGTGGTGTGTGAAGCATTATTAATAGCTTACACCACCGTCTTCCCTTCACCAGTGGGAGGTAGGTCTGGCTAGTGAAGAGTGCTTGGTAATCTGTTTTATATATGAATAAAATACTCCCCGGAAAGCTTTGCTATAGCGTTCAGTTCTTGTTTGCTATTTGCTAAATGCATTGTTTGAAATGCTACCATCGACTCGTCGTTCTTTTTCTGAGCAGTGATGCCATGACAACCCCCACGTGACCGGCTACGAACTTACCACAGGTCTCCAGGGCTTTGCTTTAGGAAAGGCTCAGACTGGTATTAGTCATACTCTTTTTTTTTTTAAAAGCTCAGCTTCAGAGATGCTTTTCGTTCTGCAAGATGAGTCAAGCCTACCAGTTAATTTTACCGTGTGGCAACAAATACCTGCAGCTAAAATGGGACAAAGCGAAGGACAAAGAACACAAGAAAAGGATAGGTACAACTGGTAAAGAGCAGAGGCCTTCTTGAAAGCATAAGCTTACCCACAAAAAGGCTACAGCATCTCTACCCACTCTTAATACTGAGCTACTGATCAGCAAGCAGTAAGGTACAAGAGAGGCGTTTTAAGGACATCCATCAAATACAGGTATAGCTTTTGTGTCCCCTTAGAGCTATCATAATGATGCTCAGCAAATTTAGAAGTGAAAGAGACTTGATCAGTCATCCCCAAATCAATAACAGTGCTGAACTTCTCCCTCTTGAAATACCATAAGCAGAGGATCCCATCAGCGATGATTCAACTGTATTGCTACCTAAGACTGTATCACAACATAATTAACTTTAATGTGAAGGAATAGTTCTTCATTATTTCCAGACTCAGTCTGTTTCATTAACTATACAAAAATACCTTCCTTCCTTCCATTGTTCTCATAATTGGACTTGCAGGTGGAAAAATACTAGAGATGAGGTAGAGAACTGAATTTGACAGATTTACCTAACCAAACTGACAATGCTGAAATAAGTCAATAGATCACCCTCTGTGTGTACTAACCTCTAGAGGCTTACTACTGTGTACAAGCATGGCTATTTAATCACTGGTGCTTTCAAAGCAGGCAACTGGTAGTGATGTAGCTGAAGTTCTCTCAGTGTCCGCTGCACACACTGAACTCTCCTTTGTTCAGCACACACAGTGCTTCATGTAAGTGCTAAGGCATCCAGAGGCCAAGAACTGAGGTTAGCTATTGTGATAGATATTGAAGAAATGTGTTTCTAGAGAACAAAGCTTTTCCCACAACTCCAATGTGCTTGGATTAAACACAAGCATTCATTTCTGAGCGTAGGAAAAGAGTTGGGCAAGGGATGGCTAAGGAGTTACAGAATTTTTTACATGTTAGAGGGTTCACACATGGCTCAAGTAGTGACTAACAAGGTCTCCAGTGGCCAAAGAGCAGCCTTTCCAAGTGTTCCTGCGTTGTTGTGCTGGTGCACTACTGAATTCCTGCACTTGTTGCCCAGAAATGTCACTGTGCCTTCTGCTGACACGAATTCAGACTCTCTGTAGTGAACACCAACTACCAGAGCAGGGCTGAGGTATCTGAAGGGCGAGTCAGCAAGTTGTCCAGAAAGACACGGTGCCCTGTGGCACAGGATTTTGCTCTGCCAAGGGAGACAGAGATCAATCTGAGAAAAAGTTAGGGCCTCTGCTTGGTGATGTGAGTTCAAGGAGCCCACCAAAAAATGAACTAGAGCAAGAGAGAAAGGAGAAGAACAGTGAGCAAGGAGGCAGAAAAGGTACCGTACCACCTTCTAGGAAACTGCTTGAAAGGCAGCAAAATTTAGGGCTAAGTTTTAATTTCCCCACTGATGCAAAGGTACAAAAAATGCCAGCATGGTTTTTTTGTACTGAGGAGCAAATGCTTCCAGTCTGAATAAATTTGTCATTTCCTCATTGGAAAAAAGGAATAGGGGGAAAAACCAGTTACATCTTTCTGCCACATTCTGCATAACATTAAGTATAAGATGGCTCCACAGTCACCATCACTCTGGAAAGCGAAGTCACAACAGAGATTAAAGTGGGCTTAGAAAGAAAAGACAGGGTTTACATCTTGCTGCTGTGCATGTAAGGATAGAAGAGAAATTATTCATAGTATTTTCCAGAACATGAAATTACATTAACATGAATGTCACAAAGATAGGTTGTTTCTAAACCCACACTATGTGGTTTGCATCTGAAACCGTTCACATGTCTTTAAATTAAAGGAGGGCTTTGCGTAAATACGACATTTTATTCTTCACATCTTCTGGTGGTCTCTACAGACTGATAAAATAACAACTCTCTTTTACAAATCCAGTGTCTTCTTGAAGTTATTTTTGAAATAACTTACTAACATGATAAAGCACCTGAAGAAGCAGAGGAAATAGTAGCAGCAGAAGACCCTCAGAGATTTACCAAGGTTTGTTCTGCTATCAGTAAAAATCAGCTCCTTAACGTGACAGGATCCAGAAAGGATTCAGATGAGTGTTCTCATCTCCCTCCTGAAATCAGCTGCAGTTGAGAGCAGTTGGCCTCTTCTGGAATGCCACCTCTTCCGAGGGTGCCACAGGAAAGAGAGCAGCTGAGTGCTTTCACAAGAAGTTAAGTGAATTTCAGATAAAGCTAGAAACTGCAAAAGCTCTGTTATAAACACAAGGATCCTGTCCTAATAGAATGTGTGACAGGTCTGCTGTCGGGGATTCAAATCTGGTCCTCAGCTTATCACAGACACGCAGAAAACTTCTGGACTCAAGGCTGTGCTTTGGTGATGCCCTGCTGCATGGTGTTTGCACTGGGGTTGTGCCTCCTGCTCCTACTTGGCAGGTTTTTTAATAGCAAGTATTTCTCTCTTTCCATGTCACTGAAAAATTGTTGCAGGCTGGGTCAGGCTGAGATAGAAATGTTCAAGTAGGAGCTATGACAGGGAAAACACCACATATATTGCATGACAAAAGTTGTGGCATTGTTTTAACTGACCCAGTCTCAAGCCCTGCAGGATCCCAGTCAAAGACAGAGTGTTCTCCCCTCTAAATCTTGTATTGCTTCACTCCCTGTTACCAGCTTTTCTTTCATGGGACTTCTGCAGCCCCAGATTGTTCACAGATTGCTTCTCTTCCTCATGTACTGTATGGCTGTTCTAGGTCAGGTTGGAGAGAAATAATATTGTGATTATCACTCTAAAGTGCCAGTAAGGAGAGGCTTGGGAATGCTTTCAACAAAGAAGCAATTTTCCAGTGTTCTTACCTCTGTCTGGCAGCATCCTAAATGTGCATCTTTATGGAAGACCTGACACAGCTTAGGGGTACCTAGCGCTTTCTTACACCAGCCTTTTCATGTCTGCTTGATGCCTAATAAAAGCTGCCTGCCTCCTCTTAGACAGTCTTCTCTGTATCATGACATCTACACCATTGCAACTGGACTGCGGGTATTTTTACACTTCTCCAACATAAAGGGCACTTTGCATCTCCACATGAGTTCAGAACAACAGCCTTTAACATTTTCATTCCCCACTGCTCTTCTGGGCAAGTCTGGCTCTGCCGATGTAATGAATCACACGCGTGACCGTGTTACTGCCGGCTAGCAAAACAGAACATGAGAATCACAGTATCTCCTGCGAGGGTATTGACAGCAAAACTAATACACGTTTTGTTTCTGTTGTAGATCCACAGATGGTGTGGACACAAGTGCCCTCTTCCTCTGAAGTGAGGCAACCTGAAGGCATTGCCTATTTCAGCAAGCACTAGTGTGCTTACCTGCAGTCTCTGCTCAAAGAGAACAAAGACACCAGCAGATGGCCACAATTTCAGGGCTCGTTTTTCTCCTTAGTGCAGTGATTGTAGCAACAGGACTGTTCAATGCTGCTGCACTCCCAGAAGCATTAAATAACGTATTTTATCTTTATGATTATTAATGAAATCAGGGTGCTTCAGATTAGTAAGTGCTACAGTGTTCAAATAGGGTCCTGAAAGGCACTTTTGCACAACGATGAAAAAAACATCACAAATAACAAGAATAGCACAATCATCGAGATAGACACAGAGCAATGAACTGAATAATAGGATGTTAACATATTCAAAGCACGAGAAATAACAATGGATAGCCTTGACTAGCAGTTATCCTTCAAAATCTTACTGCTCCCAAGAGGTAGATCTTTATTAAAAGATGAGAGTGGAAAATAAATTTTTGCCTAATTAACTCTCTCACTAAAAGGAAACAACAACAATTGAAAAAACCTGAATGTAAGCACCGTAGAAAATACTTGCAACTAAACCTTGACAAAGATTTAATTTCCCACACAGTGCCCTTCAGGCAATGGGAGTGTAGCCCATGTGAGGACTTCAGAATTAATTTCCTTAAAATTGTTTATCATCTCACTGTGCGACATAATAATCCCCAGGCATCTTCAAGTCATTTGACTAGCAAAACAATTCATTTCTCTTCCATGCATGAAGTCACGTGCTCTATTAGGACATGGATTCAATTGCTGATGATAATTTTTCCTATTACTGTGAAAATAACACAAATGGAGTTCCTTTGAAAATCAAACCTTGTGTTACACACACCCACCACCAGAAAAACCCCAAACATACTATTCCTAGGCGTGTTCCTTCAACCTACAGGTCCTGGTACCTGGAACTGATCCTGTGGTCCTAAACTCTTTCTCATTGTCCTCCTTTACAGACTGCTACAGGAAGAAACAAACAAAAAAACCCCACAATGCTGTAATCTTCTAGTAACCTGTTCTTTACAGCCATTCTCCTTGGGATTATTCCTTGGGATTATTGGGGAGCCTGATGGGGCTACTGAATGCACCACTTTTAGGTACCTTTCTACTACAGTGTGATCAGCATCTGACCTGCTTTGGTTATAAACCACAGCAGGTACATGAGATACAGAAACCTCCAGCTCTAACATTAGCCACTCAAAATGGTTAGAGCAGGGTGAGCAAGATTTCCTATTTGTCTTACACAGGACTTGCAATATCTTTGGAGTGCTTCAAGTCAAATACGGAAGAACAAAGGGGAGAAAGAAGAAGGGTGAATTAGCATGCTCCAAACAATGCTTTGTTTTGAGAGGTTTCTGAGAATGAGATGTTGAAGTCCAGCTAGGAAAGGAGTGCTTTCCCTACATTACTCTACCCAGACTCATTCTGGTTACCTCCAGCTCAGCCCTGCTGGAGAAGGCATTCTTGGGATGCAGGTGATCTTGAAAATACGTTTTTCCTCTTCACCTGTCTCCTGTTCGTTCCCAATCCCCACAAACACACCTTAGCACGAGCACGGTCTTTCAAAAACCATGAAGTAACATTTTTTTTACAAATTAGACAATATCCCAGGATATCCAAAGGGTTTCTCTCTTCTCCCCTGGACTCTTTCCGTTTTCATCCCACTTTTGACATAGTTAACTTCAGAAACTCTGATTATTCATATCTTCCATTTTAAAGTCAGATTTGAAGAGGCTTGAAACCATGCGAACGATAAGCAGAACTAGTTTATAGCGCCTCATATCTCTCTTTCCATTTGTTCTTTAGGCCCAGTTGTTGCTTCTCTTCTTACACGAGCCTGCGAGCCCTCCAGGACAGAAATGGCCAGCAAATGGACCTAGTCCAGATCTCACTGAAGTCAATGGAAAAGTTGCCGTTTGATCACAGGCACACTGAGCTGAATGGAAAGAGTCCCACTGACTTCAGAGAAGTCTGAATGAGACCCATCACTTGGTTGTATACTGTCCATCACAATCCTAGAGTGTGATGGGTGTCTAAGACGGCTGCTAAAGACACAAATGGTAACGGTGACCCTGGAAAATATGTTGAGAAATATTCATAACAATTCTGCTTACACTGATGCAAAATATTTGCTGATCATGCAGGAAAGTGGTTTGGGGTTAAATCCACATCATTGCAAAGGAATTTTTCACATCTTGTCACCATTAAAATGGTGAAACAAAGGGTTCTCTCAGCACCAGCTCAGAGCTTTATCCCATCATTGTCTGTCACACTCTGTGGAGAGAAGGGAACAGCAATTTTGAACACCCTGGCAGGTCTATGGTCCATTGCTTCTGTTTGCTATGGCTTTGTAAAAACAGAAGCAAATCTTCATCCCTACTGTATGCAAACATGGAGAAAGACTGACTTTCCATCATCGAAAGAGAAAACCATTTGCTGCTAAAGACCTTCTGCATCATGAGAACAAAGGGACGAATCGATAACAAAAATGACTACGAGGCCAAAAGGTAGTGTCAGCAGCACTATTTCCATGTAGTTATCAAGTTTCCTTCCCAGTGACAAGCATAGCTGAGGATAAACTGCTCTGTGAGGACACATATTTTAAAAGGCAGCCTAAGGTATAATCAACACAGCAGAAAGCCATTTGTTTGCCCTGTCACATGAAATCCAATGCTGGGGCATTTTCCTTCTAACCTCTATTGAAGAGAAGATAGCTTTAAATTATTTTTCAGTTTAATAACTGAGGGAATGAAAAAAAAAAAAAGGTGGTGGGGAAGCAGGAGGGAAGAGTGAGAACATTGCCCTACTTTAGGGGAAATAAATGAAGCAAACCTCTTATGTCTCAGCAAAGCTGTTGTTCCTGCTACGTGAGTCACTGCTGCTGACTTTGCCAGTTGTTCCTACAGAGACCACTGGAAAGAGGGAGATCCAAAGCTTAGAGATTAAATAAAAAGAGAGCAAAAAATGGAATTAAAATTTAAAAGCAAAGTGGAGCAGGAAGCAGGCAGAAATCAAAATGTAATTTACTGCTCAAGGGAGACTAAGCAAAATATGCCCTGAAGATTTATCACTATAGAGAACCACCTTAAATATTTTTGATTCAGGAGGAAATTCACACTCCAAATAGGGCACAGAAAACTAGTCAACAGCAGAGACAGGCTTTTGAAGTGAAGAGAATGGTTTGTATAACTCAGGTGGCAGCTGTTACCTCCTGTGATTCATTAACAGGCCGACTACTTAATGACAGGCTGACAGCTCATCCAGCCCTGAAGTGTCTCCAGACAACAAAATGCAGTTCAGGTGCAAGTGAGCCAGGTAGAGCTCACCAAGGTCACCATCACAAGTACCCTGACATTTGCACATTAGGAAGACAGAAATTGTTTGAAACCAGAATTGATTGTCTCCACATCATGCAAATCCACATCACAGCACTGATGTCTTGTCACCTGTGAGTAGCAGTCAGCTCAGTGCAGGAGAGGACAAGCATCACTTAATTCACTGCTGAAGGTGTGCTTCCACAAGATTTGGAAGGTGGAAGAGTATCCTCCCCCTTTCATTCCCTTTCTCCCTTTCCGATTCAAGTAGCAGTGTCTTCTTTTCTTTGGATCAGCTCTGGTTTTCATCAAACCTCTCCATTAGCTAATTAAACTTGAGACAGCAGCAGCAGCAAACTAACCCAAGAAAAACAAACAAACTGGGATATTTTTTTCTGCCACTTTCTGCAAAGTGACGAATACCAGGGCTGGTGCCAGGGATGGAGAAGACCACACAGCTGGGAGCAGTGGGGAGATGAGCAGGGGAAGGAAAAAAGCAAAGTACTTCCCTTTTTTGGTGGGAAACTGCTACAAGAGCAGCTCAGCTGCCTGGGAGATTACAGTCTAAGAAATCACAGAAAGATTCCAAGGCATGTGACACAGTATGCTTGTCTTCCTTGCCTTCATGCTTCCCAACTGGGTTCCTCAGCTTTGTACACAAAATATATGTGTAAGTGAAAGCAAGGGGAAATGGTCGTTAAGCATCCCAGACACCAGCCACGCACTCACCTACAGGACCACACTGGAGCAATTCCAAACTGGACTGTTGGCATTAAAGCAAGATAAACCTAGTGTTTTCACGGTAGTGAAACGTACCAAACCTCCACACAGGCAGGCCTGTGCTCAGAACACACCAAACAAAGATCACCCTCTTAAAAAGGACTGAGCTGCAAGGGCTGGCTAGTGCAGATCAAGTGGGAGCAAGCCCCTGTAGGAGAGGCATAAAACCTTTGGCAGACTTTCCCGACACAAAATTGACAGGTGTTTCACATTCTGGTTTCCCAGGCATAGGAACATGAACAAGTGTGAAGAAGTTTGATTTTACTTATGTGGTTTTCCTTCCTGGCTTAAATGGAGAAAAATGAACACAGGAGCCAAAGAGAACGATCCAGGAGAACTGTGTTGTTCTGGATAGAATTACAAAGTCCCAGCCTCAGTATCAAATTCAGCAACGGCAGGAGGATTGGCGATGAGCTGAAAAATACATGGCCAACATTGCAAGATATCTGTGTGGGTGGTGTAAATCACAGAGCCGAAAGGTAGCCTCAAGCTTCTGTTCATAGGATCATAGTTCTTTCCTTTCCGGTTATTTCTGGATCAGAACTGCCCAGCGAGAACATTTTGCTGCTCTTTTGCACTGGGGATTCACCGCACGTGGCAGCCAGCCACACAATTAACAGCCTTTCATTTGTACATCCACTCTTATCAAATGAAACCCAGAGTGCTCTTCAGACTTCATTAGGTGGCTTGTAATTGCTGTAGTTTATACAGTCAGACTGTCCAGCAGAGAGAGATTGCGCTATCAGAAATAAATGTTGGAATATTTTTTTTGAAAAAGCAGCAGTGGCTTCCCAGCACTATGAGAGAAGCAGCCAAACACTGCAGCCACGTTTAAGGGAACCAACTAGACATTTTCTTAGAGGGCTCTAAAACCTACAGTGACCATTCAGAGCAATCCTGTGTGACCTGGTCTGGGTGATCCTGCTGTGGCAGGGGGATTGGACTAGATGATCTCTTGAGGTCCCTTCCAATCCCTAATGATTCTATGATTCTATCACACACACAGTATCACACAGTATTACCGAGGTCGGAAGAGACCTCATAGATCATCAAGTCCAACCTGTTACCACAGAGCTCAAGGCTAGACCATGGCACCAAGTGCCACGTCCAATCCTGCCTTGAACAGCTCCAGGGATGGCTATGATTCTATTTGCACTAGTAATAGAGGTAAACACACAAGAACAAAATGGCTATGTGAGTTATCAACAAGCTTTCCCAGAGAAAGAAAATTGCCTGTCTTTAACCTTTAGATGTTCAAACTCTGATCCTGCTGACTCACAAACTCCCAACTTTCCTCCCAAACGAACGAGAGGGAAGCTGTGGCACTGCCCATCAGACAGGAAGATGGCAGCAGCTTGAACTGCTGGGCCTTTGTCGTCATTTGTCCTGATTTGAGAGGTATGTCCTCTGTCTGGTGCAATATATATGGGTCTGGATTTCTTATAGATATATATATGTATATTCAGGACATTCACTGCCAAGTACCTCCCACCCGAGGCCACTGAAATAAGCTTGTCTGAAGCCTGTTGTTTCTAAACATTGGTGAAAAGCTTTTGAAGGTGCAGCTCATCCAAATCTGTCTGAGTGTTTGGAGGACACTAAGTGTTATTTCTTTTACACCAGGACTATCCTTTTGCCCAATCTTTGTCAGCTATAATTCCAGAGGACTTGCTCAGGAAAGGCAAAAAGCAGGCAAAAGAAAAAGCAACAAAAATTGTGGCACTGGAAACAAGAAACAACTTCTCCCCAGCTTCTGTCTGTTGAGAATTCTTGAATACAGCTATATCATTTTCACTAAAGCTTCCCAAAACTATCCAGTCTGAGGCAGAAAGCAAGAACAGAAAGCTTCGACCCAAACATTAAAGACTTGACAAAGAATCACTTAGGTTGGAAAAGACCTTGAAGATCATTGAGTCCAACCTTTATCCCAACTCTGCCAAGCCCACTGCTAAACCATGTCCCTAAGTTCCATATCTACATGACTTTTAACCACATTCAGCTAAAGAGAAGTTTCTACGGTGGAATATATTAGGCAGCTCTAATTGCTGCAGAGGTATCATTATAAACCAAATATAATTTGATTTGATATTAAAAAATAGTGAGGTGGTAAAGCCAGATGCTGCATAGTCAGAGACTACCAAGATGATGGTGAAGTAAACACATCCTGCAACCTTCTCCTCAACCATCAACTCGACCACCAACTGTTGAGCCTGTGCCTGTAGTTAATAGGTACTAGAACATCTGCAAGAAGTAGTCACTAGAAAACACCTTTCCCAGTTTCCACTTCAAAAATGCTTGAGCTGTCCTGAAGGGCACTTAAAAGATAAACAGGCAAAGCTGATGCAGATACCTGCCACAGACTTCTTTAGGCCAACAGAGGAAATCCAATGAAGTTACAGCTGGAATTAGGATCATTGGAAGTATGTGTCATGATCTTCAATAGCTTGTGCTGCTGGGTGATGTCTCTATGCTTTTATAGTTCACCAGTCACCAATCAATGGTCAATCTTTAATAAATGACAAGACATCATTCTCATCAAATATTCTTCTGCTGTCCCTCTCTTGCAATTTAACGCTCTTTGCTGGTCACAGGTGTGCTGTAACAGTAGGAGAAGGTACAAATGCTTTTTACATGGAATCATGGAATGTTCTAGGCTGGAAGGGACCTCTACAGGTCATCTAGTCCAACCTCCGTTCACAGGGACAACTCTACCTAGGTCAGGCTGCTCGGAGCCTCCTCAAGCCTGATCTTAAATGACTCCAGTGATGGAGCCCCCACCATCTCCCTGGGCAGCCCATTCCAGCCATCAACCACCCTCACATTGAAGAACCTTTTTCTAATATCCAGCCTAAAGTTCTCCTTTGCCAGCTTGAACCCATTGCTTCTTGTCCCATCCATATGTAGGTTCTCGAAAAGACCTTCACCTGCCTTCATGAAGGCCCCCTTCAGGCACTGGAAGGTCAAAAGAAGGTCCCCTCAGAGCCTTTTTTTCTCCAGACTGAACAGCCCCAACTCTCTCAGCCTGTCCTCATATGAGAGATGATTCCCCTGATCATTTTAGTGGCCCTGCTCTGGGCACACTTCAGTATATCTAATCCTTCTTGTGCTGGGGACTCCAGAACTGGACACAATACTCCAGGTGAGGTCTCCCCAGGGCAGAGTAGAAGGACAGAATAACTTCTCTTGATCTGTTGGCCACAGTTCTTTTGATGCAGCCCAGAATGTGATTGGCCTTCTGAGCTGCAACTGCACATTGGTGTCTCATGTCCAGTTTTTCATCCACCAGCACCCCCAAGTCCCTTTCCACAGAACTGCTCTCCAGTAGATCCTCTCCCAACCAGTCCTGGTGATGCCAGTTACCCCAGCCCAGGTGCAGGACTCTGCACTTGACCTTGTTGAACCCTATAAGGTTCATCTGGTCCCACCTCTCCAGTCTATCCAGGTCCCTCTGGGTGGCATCCCGTTCTTCAAGCACATCAACTCCACACCCCAGTTTGGTGTCATCTGCAGACTTGCTGAGGGTGCACTCAATGCCTCGGTGAATGTCATTTATGACTACGCTGAACAACACTGGTCTCTGCATAGACCCCTGTGGGACATGACTCGTCACCTGCCTCCGTCTGGACATTGAGCCATTGACCATCACTCTCTGGATGCAACCATCCCACCAGTTCTTTATCCACTGAATAGTCTACCCGTAATTCTCCAATTTAGAGATAAGGACGTTGTGTGAAACCATGTCAAAGGCCTTGCAGAAGTCCAGGTAGATATATCCATAGGTCTTCCCTGTGTTGACTGATACAGTCACTTCATTCTAGAAGGCCACTAAGTTGATCAAGCAGGCTCTGTCTCTAGTAAATCCATGCTGGCTACCTAGGATTACCTCCCTGTCCTCCATGTGCCTCAGCATGTTCTCCAGAAGGATCAGTTCCATCATCTTCCCAGTCACAGAGGTGAGGCTGAGACTAGTCAGTAGCTTCCAGGGTCTTCTTTTTTACCCTTTTTAAAGATGGGCACGAGATTCCCCTTTTTCCAGTTGCTGGGAGCTACTCTTGACTGCCAAGCCATCTCAAATATTATGGAGAGTGGGTCAGCAACTGCATCAGCTAATTCCATCAGTACTCTGGGATGCATCTCATCAGGTCCCATGGACTTGTTCATGTTCAGGTTCCTCAGCTGGTCATTAACCTTGCATTTTCTTACCGTGGGAGGGACTTTGTCAACCTGGTCTCTGTTCTGTGACTCAGTATCATCAGGGCTGTGAGAAGACAGGTTGTCAGTGAAAATGGAGGCAAATAAGTTGTTGAGTATTTCAGCCTTCCGTTCATCAATTGTTACTAATTCACCACCATTTCTCATCAGTTGGGGTACACCTTCTTTGACTTTCCTTTTCTGATACTTACAGAATCTCTTTTTGTTTTTCTTTGTATCTCTCAATGAGTTCAGCTCTAGTTGTGCCTTGGTCTTCCTGACTTTGTCCCTACATAACCAGGCAGCATCCCTGTATTCATCCCAGGATACCTGTCCCTGTTTCAATAGTTTGTGCATTTGTACTTTGTTCGTTACTTCCACCGGCAGTTCTTGACTCAGCCATGCTGGCCTCTTCCCTTTTCTGCCTCATTTCCTGAACATGGGTATGGAGAGCTCATGTGCTTTGTGGAAGGCCTCCTTAAAGATGTGCCAGCTCTGCTCTGCTCTTTGATGCCTGAGAACTGTCTCCCAAGGTGTTCTGTTGAGCAATACCTTGAAAAGCTGAAGGTTTGCTTTCCTAAAGTTTAGGGTGCTAATTTTGCTCTTTATCTGTTCCTTACCTCTAAGAACAGTGAACTGCACCAGTGTATGGTTAGTACAGTGCAGGCTGCCTCCAATCCTGATGTCCACAGTGAGTTCACTTGCACTGATCACATTGAGGTCTAATACTGCATCCTCACAGGTAGGGCTGTCTATTGTCTGTTTTAGAAAGTTGTCATCCAGGCACTCCAGGAATGTTCCGGATTGCCTACAGGTTGCTGTGTTAATTTTCCAGCAAATATCAGGGTGGTTAAAATCCCCCAGTAGGATGAGAACCTGTGAGTGTGATGTCTCTTGGAGCTGGAGTACGAAGGCTTCATCAATAGCCTCTCCTTGAGCAGGTGGCCTATAGTAAACACCAAGGACAAGGCTCCTTTTACTGTCATGATCTCTCATTCTTACCCATAGACTCTCTACCTTCTCATGGCTATTCTTCAGAGACAATTCTTCACAGTTTATCTATTCCTTAACGCAGAGGACAACACCTCCACCCTTTCTATCATGCCTATCCCTCCTAAATAGCCTGTAAGCCTTTGATAGCCACACTCCAGACACAAGATTCATCCCACCAGGTTTCAGTAATGGCTGCTATATCATAGCTTTCCAGTAGCACAATGGCTTCCATTTCCTCTTGTTTGTTGTCCATACTGCCTGCATTCACATAGAGGTACTTCAGCTGCTGGTTGTGTCACCCTCCTAGAGAGACAATTGTACTGTCCTCATTCACCTGCTTTGCTCTTGTTCTGGAATTCACTCCTTTCCTGCCATAATGGTGGGCCAGCAGATTAGGATGTTGCAAGCCCATTCTGTGAATGTGACCCTGTGCATAATCATATATTGATTTTTGTAGTTTCAGTTGAAATACCACTGTTCCTATAAGGATGAGAACTTCCAGCACTGGGAAAGACTGGGCTTGTGAGGTTGGTAAGCTTTGCAGCTATTCAGTTAAACTCAGCAAAAATTGTAAGCAGAATTCCAGAATGAGTTGGGGTGCCTGGGAAAATGAGGTGGAAGGACTCACACAGTTTAGGATACTAAGGGGTTAAGTATTTTGTAGAATGTAGGTATTAAATCCACCAGTACACCAGAAAAGAAGCAGAGCAAAATGGCACAAAAGCCATTTCTCTTATAATTACCAACAAATCTCCTTTTGGGTTTCTAAGAGAAGGAGCCTAACTGAGAAGAGGACTGGAAGCAGCAGCTATAGCATAACTAATTGATCTGATTATGATTTGGGATTTTTTCCCATGTGACAATATTCATCTCAGTATCCAGGGCCTCCTCAGTGAGGACCCAACTGGCTGACGGCAAATACTTCAGAGCGAAGGTTTTGGAAAGGCTTCTGAGGCTTTCGGAAGCCTCTGAGTCACTTACTCAAAGGAGGGAGAGAGCTCGGTAGACTAACACTCTCTCACCACAGCAACATTTCCTTCTTTACTCATGATTTGACGCAATTTTTGTGTCAGTCACAGGATATGCATTCACAGAGTGAAAATACTGCAAACACACAAAATTCATTTCTAGCTTCCCTTTTAATGGGATTTAGCAGCTTGAAACAAGGACAAACAGCACCACATGACCCATCATCTCTCTGCATGTTATCATCTGCCCCTCTTTCAGACCATCGCTGAGCTACATTTCAGAGAACAGGCACGTCTGTTCTGAAATGCATATTGTGTGTTGCTGATATTTTTTTAATTACTCTTCTTCCAAAGAAAATGTGTATTAGAATCACAGACTGATCTTAGCACAGCCAGGCAGGGTGACAGCAGTTCTCTCCAAGGTATCGATCAAAACCAAGCACCAAACCAATATCAGTTCTTGCTTTATCTGAGGTAGAAAGTCTTCTGTAATCATTTTGGAGGCTGTCAATTCCCCAAACATACCCCTCAGCAGTAACTACTTACTGCCTGGCACTTGGAAACGCTTTCTATGACATTCCCTCCTTTTTAGTTTGCAATATGAATCCGTGATCAATGTTTTACGTGCTAATGATGAAAACTTATTTTCTAAAGTGAAGAAGCTCTAAAGTACGAGTCTACCTCTTTAGAGTACTGACAGAGTAGAAGTAACAGCTACCAAAACCACAAGCCTTCCAGTGCTTCAGTGCTGTACAGCTACAAACCCCTGCCTTCAGAAATTCACAGCTTCCCGGGGCAGGATCCCTAAGCCTACCAAGCCAGAGAGAAAAGCTTCACCGTACCCAGGTTCCTGAATCAAGAAGGAAAGACAATTCTTGTTTGCCCAAAGCAATCGTGGAACTGACATAATGTGCTTTGGCAATATGTAACCTAGAACACTCAGCTTTCTGAGAGTAGTGTATGTGCAGACCTAGTGTAGAGGAGGTGGCCCCCATGCAGAGGTCAGGAGCAGGGCTCCATGGCTGGATGGAGATCATCTCAGGCTACCAGCCATGACGGAGAGTGCCAGGACAGAAAAACACAGCCTTTGTTGTACACATCTGTTACAGCAAGCACATCAGGCAAGACATTAACTCTTCCCTCCAACAGGAGCTTGTTTCTAAAAGGAAGATTATGCACCCTTTAAACAAGAGCCAGAAAAACAGTAATTTAATAAACCAGGATTTCCTCACTATCAGGAGAAAAGCATCAGTTTGGATTTAGTTGCAATTATATTTTCCATTTAAAATGTCCAGTGTCCTTAAGGCTGAACTCAAACACCCCTGAAAGTCCCCTGCTCCATGTGGTACCAGGTTAGATCATCAGAGCACTCTGTGAGGTGCCAGCTATCCTTAGAAAGTTATATCATCGAACCAAATTACTGTTTTCCTGTTTAAAGGCTTCCAACTGGGATGATAATAACCAAAAATATTTGACCAGATACCACATCCCTTACAATGAAATAGAAATGTTACTCTCTTCAACTCCCTCACTCCAAAGTTAAAAACACTTTGCTGCTGAATCACCGGTGTGATTACAAGGTAAATAGTTGAAACAAAAGAAAAGTAAAATACTAATATTAAAACTTACAGGCAATGCTAACTAGAGGGTCAAACTCTACTTCCAGTGTCGCTAATGGAATTCCAGGCTAGCAGCCTTATTTTTGCTGCAGTTGCAGTGGCTATAATGGCCTAACATTAAGAAACTTTCTGTCAAATGAAAACTCTTACACAAATGCTTACACCCTATCAAACCTGAACAAGGGCAGCTGCAGGATGAAAGTCACAAAGGGAAAATCTGTTTGTTTGCTGTAGAGAAGAGAATAGTTTTCTGGTGGGTTGAAGAGTTGAGTCAGTTCACTGAAAACGAATTTAAAATTAAGGCTGTAGCTGATGCAAGGAAGAAGTAAAGCCACATACTCTTTTGGTAAAGAGGAAAAATGGTTACTCACTGCCTGGCAGTAATTTTACACCAAAGCAGGTCTCCTAAGGATCAGTAGAGACACATAGAGACCAGCAAAATGGCTGCAACTCAATAAACCGTCTTGGTTACCGTGGAAAAATTGCTAGTGTAGACACAATCAGAGTTTGTCCAAACCAGGAATGACTAATCTGGTATTTATTGCCACCCTCCTTCTAGCTGGACAAACTCCAACTCTGAGTGTATCCATTTTATTCTTTATTTAAATTTAGCACAATGCAAGTAACACTACCTAAATAATCCTGAATTACAAGGAGGTTTGTTTGATTTTTTACGTGGAGTTTTTTTTAACCTGGATTTCCAGGCCTTGAGTTTTAACAAGTAGAATGAGTTGAAACTGTACTGTATTTTTAAAAAATAAGTTAGTTTTAAAAAATAAATACATCAAACTTTCTAAAAATGTAACACATTAATGTAATTAATGTATTAAATGTTGTTAAATTGAAACCCAGTTTGTGATTCCTTTTATTTACTTTGTAGTTTCAAAATATGCAGGGTTCACGTTCTCAAGTTTTCCTGTGCTCTTACCAAGTACAAGAAATTTTCTTCTGAAGGTTTTCATTGGATGCACCAGCCTAGGAATTTCAATTTAAAAAACAACCAAAACATTGTAAAAACTATTGAGGACACTTGTTCCTTCCCAACACTCATATTTTATTCTCCTGGCTAATCTCACAGAATCACAGAACATTAGGGATTGGAAGGGACCTCAAAAGATCATCCAGTCCAATTCTCCTGCCACAGCAGGATCACCTAGACCAAACCACACAGGAACATATGCAGGTGAGTTTAAAAGTCTCCAGTAAAGGTGACTCCACAACCCCCCTGGGCAGCCTGTTCTAGTGCTCCATCACCCTCACTGTGAAGAAGGTCCTTCTCATAGTTATGTGGAACCTTCTCTGTTCTAGCTTACACCCATTTCCCTTTGTCCTATCATTAGATGACACTGAGAAGAGCCTGGCTCCATCCTCCTGACACCCACCCTTCACATACTTATAGACATTAATGAGGTCACCCCTCAGTCTCCTCTTCTCCAAGCTCAAGAGACCCAGCTCCCTCAGCCTTTCCTCATCATAGTGTTCATGGCTCTGGGACTAAGCTTAATTGCTCTGTGTTTTAAATGTATTTCTAAAAAAGAATTAGTAAGGTTTATTTAAGAAGAGATATAGTATGTAAACTAAATCAGCACTAAAGAAGTGCAGAATAGCCCAGCAGCAGCATGCAGCAACAGCTAGAGGTTATCAGGACAGAGTACAGCAGAGTGTTTTGTTTGAATCTGTGGTTTGCACTGTTGATCTGTTCCTTCAGTATTAAAATGGTTTCATCTCTACCATGAAAGTCTCCCTCCACCACAGATACGAGGACCTCTGGAATAAAGGCTACTGTCACATTAGTCAGAAAGTCATATTGGCACCTGACTCCAAACTCACCATTCACATTACAGGACAGGCAGACTAGATTGCCAAGCAAAGCAGCTCAGGTACAAGAATAATTCCAATTCTGCTTGTACATACAAGTTGAACTGTCCCCAGACACTCTTGTAAATCCAAGCAGACTTCCTTCAGTCTGTAATCAAACAGTTTGAGGCCCAGATTCACCAGTCAATGAGAAGTTGGTGCTGAAAATACCATGTGCGCATGTCACTTCCTTGCCAACAAGAGGTCCAGTTATTCTTTTGCTTTTCTACAGATGAAAAGCCAAAGTCTGAACAAACAAATGAACCACAATGCGTGGAAGCACTAGATTTGCTGGTTACAGGAAGACACTGCATAATTTGTCATCCTGAACCACTGTTACAGCTCTCCAATTTACAAGATAACTTCTACCAGCAGTTTGCACACAGTATCTATAGAACCATTCACAGGGGAAGATCCGGGACATCAGGAGAACGCATAATCCTGTGGTAGGAGAGAAGGAGCCTACAGGAAGGGAAATGGAGGCGTGGCAGTTGCTGTGCTACTATGTCGGAGTGGCAAGCAATGAAAAACTTCCATGCCTGCTGTCGTTCTAGCCTTCGTGCAACAGTTCTAGCCGGAGCAGCCAAAGAAAAGCTAAATGAGGAAGGAAAGCTGGAATGGAACATCCTGGTTACCTCCACATCCGGCATCATCCTGTTTCCTTACAAGCCAAATATAACTCAGATTTATTTCACTGCAGTAATTTCTTTTGAATCAGCTGATTATGTATTTTTTAATTAAAGCAGATCTTGCCGAAGTTGTAGAAACCACAGAAGCTCAAGGACAAGGGCAATGATTACTGCCATTATATATGTATGTAGAAGTGATAGATTACAACCTCCTAGCAATTCACCTCTCTGGAAAAAAGAACAAAAAGGAGGTAACAGAACCAAAACCACAGCGAAGTCATAATTTTCTTATAGATATATATATATTTAAATTATGGTGAACCCTTTCTTCAGCCTGCAGAAGCTTGACATTTGCACACATTGCTAAAGGAAGAGAAGAAAAACCTTCTTCACTAGAAACAGAGATGCCAGTTTAACTGAATCTGTGGTGTTTTCTTATAACATTTTTGAGACCATTAAACGTGTGACAAAAGGAATCCAGAAACAGACAAGAAAGGTCTTTTGCTCTTACCCATTTCTTTGATGCCCATGACCAAGGAAAAGTAATTTTACATACTGCAACCACCAGCAAATTGCAAGCCTCACTTCAATTCTCAAACCCATATACCTTTCTTCATTAATTAAACATGGCACCTAGTAATACAATCTCTAGAGTAAGCCTGGAATTTTAGTTCAAATCATACATTGATTACACTCTGCCCTCACGAGTTTCAGTTTTCAGGATGACAAAGGTTGTTTTGATTATCTCACATCTGCATTAGCTATGTATGAGGGTTTAAGCCCAGTGCTGTGATTTGGAAGGGATGTGGAACTGTGCCTGTCATATATAATCTATTCACATATGCACAAATTAAAGCCCATTGAGCTGGATTCCCTGGTGCGTCCCCGGAGCTCAGCTGGCATAGCTGCACTGAAAATTGGTCCCATTATCAGGAGACAGACAATCACTTTTTGCCTCTGCCTTCCCCACCCCCTCCATTTGTCCTTCACTGGGCCACTTGCTGCACTGTTTGTGCACTGCCAGTGCTTTGTTGCCGGGACGGTAGTAGCCTTTGAATTGCTCCTGACACTTTGCTAACACTGTCGGAAACAGAGGCATTTGCTCAACAGCATATTATTGATAACTGGTTTAATCTGGACTTCCAGTCTCTGGCTTCCACTTGCCGTGGCAGAGCAAACCTGGCCAAGCAATTTTAACTCTAGAGGATAACACGCTTCAGATTTGGGGCCAGCTGCTACGCAGCAAATGTGCTGGGGCTGCAGCTCAAATACACACAAACACCTGTGAAAACACAGCGCAACAGACAAGCAGAAAGGGTGCAAACCCCCAGGAAATACTGGTTAACCACCAGCCAGGGCCCCGGCAGCTTTTCTACTTTATGCAGTTCAATCTCCTTTTTGCTAAGCATGCTCATACAGCCCTGTAAGCAAGTTTCCTGTGTGAAATTAAAACTCACATTATTTCATCTCTGCCGCTGTTTTAACCTGAGTTATTTCACTTTGGTTAACAGATTTCTGTTAAGGCTTATACTTCTGAACTGTGTCTTGCCGTACTGATATATCACATTTCTAGAGCATGCAAGCAACTGCTGGCTAAGTCATTTTGGTATCACAGCTACATCCTGGGCTAGACAAAACATGGCTGATAGCATAAAAAGACACACAGGCTGGCAGACACACAGTAAGGACACAGCCCACCTGACTGGTTCCAGTTTATTCTCAGTGCAGATGCACATGGAGGCAGCTCTCCGTCCATTGGGTGATGTTAGAACATCAGCTGAAGCGAGCTCCACCTCAGCCTTGAAAAGTTGAAGCAGTATTTGCAAACACTTGACAGCACCAACTAACAAAACATCTAAAACACAGACCACATTACAACACTAGTCATGAAAACCTGTGGAAGTCAGCAAATCTTCGGTTATGGGTAAAAAAAGTTTAATAGTCACCTTTGCTGGAAAACATCCCACAAACAAAATTCCAGCAAATAGGTTCAAGCCTGGACTTGAGCTGAGATTTATTTCAATTATGTTAGAGATCTGAATTGGAATGTTTTGCACAACTGTCTCAGGCACTGATTTTGTGAGCCAAAGGCAAGAGCCCATTTCCTCTGTGCTGAAAGACAGCTGTAAAACGGTGCTGGCTGCTTGACAGGCTGTAATACTTGTGTCCTCTGACCTTTCTGAGAAAAGGACACGGGCACATTTTTTCCATCCTATAACATATTATCCTGATGAAACTAATTGTTACCCTGTGAAAACAGTTTTATTTTGATGTTTATCATTTCTCGGAATGAGAACACTTTCTGCTTCTGAGTTTATAAACATATAGCCCTCTTTACTTACAAGAGGAATATTTTCCACGCGATGTTACCTCCATTACCAAAGGCAGACATTAAGAGTCCAACATACTCAGACTGCATGGTCTGTGCAATGAACATTCTCACTACAAAAGTACATGGGCCTACATGATGGGGGTCAAAAAGTTAATCTCAGATTTTGAAGTTTAAATTAGGTGCCCAAGTAAAATATCCTGTTTTCAAAGGTATCCAGCATATACAGATGGAGCACAAACCACAATAATCTAACCTTCCTTGCTTGTCCATCTAAATACGGTTCTGTACCTTAATTAGATAATCAGATTTGATTAAGATGATTGTTTTCATTCTAAAAATGTTCATCTAACCACACCAGCAATACCAAACAGCTCAAGCCACTAAAATCAAAGAGTAGGCTCATTTTATTAAGTTACAGCATGGCAAGAATTTAACTTTGCAAGCCCTTCACACACAAAACTCCCACTGCCTACAGGATTAGAGCCTTACATGTAGACTTGAGACCTTCCTATTTATTTCCATTCCTTTTTTCACGTTGGAAGAGCCAGACTGCCATCTGGCATGGCCTGGCAGCAGCTGCACAAAATAAACTGAGCAAACACATTGGCACAAGTGTGATTAACAGTTAGAGGGGGCAAGCACTGCATTATCAGTTTATCTAAACAAAGGTTCACAGGGAGCCCAAATCTATTGAGAACATTTCATGTCCTGTCTTTTCAGGGCTAAAATTTATTCTTCAGCCTCAGTGGTCATAGAATCATAGACTCATTAGGGATATTAGAAGGGACCTCAAATGATCATCTAGTCCAATCCCCCCACCACAGCAGGATCACCTAGACCAAGTCACACAGGAACACATCCAGGTGGGTCTTAAACATCTCCAGTAAAGGTGACTCCACAACTCCCCTGGGCAGCCTGTTCTAGTGCTCCATCACCCTCATTGGGAAGAAGTTCCTTCTCATATTTATATGGAACCTCCTATGTTCCAGCTTACACCAATTGCCCCTTAAATTATCACCAGATGACATTGAGAAGAGCCTGGCTCCATCCTCCTGACACTCACCCTTCAAGTATTTGTACACATTAATGAGGTCACCCCTCAGTCTCCTCTTCTCCAAGCTAAAGAGACCCAGCTCCCTCAACCTCTCCTCATAACAGAGGTGCTCCACTCCAGCAGCTCCACATCCCTCTTGAACTGAGGGGCCCAGAACTGCACACAATAGTACAGATGTGGTCTCACCAGGGCAGAGTAGAGGGGGAGAAGAACCTCTCTTGATCTGTTAACCACCCCCCTTCTGATGCTGTTGGCCCTCTTGGCCACAAGAGCACACTGCTGGCTCATGGTCATACTGCTGGCCACCAGGACCCCCAGCTCCCTTTCTCCTACACGGCTCTCCAACAGGTCAGTCCCCAACCTATACTGGTACCTGGAGTTGTTCTAGCCCACATGCAAGACTCTACATTTACCCATGTTATACTTCATTACATTTTTCTCTGCCCAGCTCTCCAGTCTGTCCAGGTCTTGCTGAATGGCAGCACAGTCTGCAGGGGTGTTGGTGACACCTCTCGGTTTTGTGTCATCAGCACTTGCTGACAGTGCACCCTAATCCCTCATCCAGACTGCCAAGCCTGGCTCCACCAGTCTACCTCTGTTTCAGCCTTTCTAATTCTCTTGAGCCTTTCTAGTTCAGCTTGCAGCCTTTCAACCTCATCTTGCAACTGTGCTGCCCAGTCAAGCAGATAATCTACCTGCTCGCACCGTATGCAGCCAGGAAAACAAAAGAGTGCTATATTCCTGGCAGCCTGTCACCTGCACAGCCTCATCTTGTTGAGGGACCTCTGTTTGGGTTCCCAAACCCATGTGCAGTGGTGACCAAAGCCTGGTCCTCCTCTGCTGCCACGTTGTTACCTTTTTTTTTTCCTGTTCATCTACTGGAACACTTGCTGAGCAAACATCTCAAACCTGGGCACACTGCAGATTCATATTCAGCCAGCTGTTGACCAGCACCCACAGATCCTTTAACAATAGGCAGCTTTCCAACCACTGTTCCCCATGGCTGCTGCATGCAGTGGGTTCTTGTGTCCCCAAGTGCAGGACCCATCACTTGGCCTTGTTGAACCTCATATCACTGACCTCAGCTCACTGATCCAGCCTGTTCAGATTCATCTGTAGAGACTTCCTACCCTCAAGCAGATCAACACTGCTGTCCAACCTGGTGTCATCTGCAAACTTACTGAGGGTGCACTAGATCCCCTCATCTAGATCATTGGTAAAGATATTAAACATACCTCTATATGTGGAGGAAAAGATGGTTTTCTCTTTGCATCACAGAAGTATGTTCTTTTGAGGCTCCAGATAAGGAATTTGTATTCCTCTGAAATTAAATGCATAGCTCTTTCAAATCCCAGGTACTTATGACTCACTTGCATAGAGTGACCATGTTAATTTGACTGTGGCAAACATGTGAAGTTCTAGGAAATGGCTTCCAAACCCTCTGTGTCCTTAAGGCCAAACAATTTGACTTAAACTTAAGTCTACTAAGACTGAAATTCCAGATACCAATCTGCATTCATTCAGAAGAGAGCACAGGCTGCTTAGATTTGAGAGTCTGGACAGAAAGAGAGAAAGTTTCCCTACATTCATGGTTTTGTGACAAGGCTACCAGGTCTAGCCCTTTTACCTCTCACTCTGCTGCTTTGGGGATTAAACTGCCACAACTACCCACATGCAGTGGCTATCAGCTGTGATACTTGTGAAGAGCAACCCTGCTCTGCATGCACAGTGAAGCTGTTATCCCAGGCACATCAGCCTCTACTCGCCCACAGTAACTGGCATATTTTGGACATCGAGTTCCTGTGCATACTCAGAGAAAGTATCTGTATTTGAACTGTAAGACTGGAGCACCCTGAACATGAACATGGCCTGATGTACATCTACAAACAACACCACGAGGCAGTAAGCCTCACAAATTCCTACTGCACTCTTGAACAGAAACATAAGCAAGTATATCTAAGTCCTGAGTGTCCCAGTAATTTATGCTTCCTGTAGAAAATGCCTTCAGAGGTGCAATGAGTTGGGGTCCCCCTCCTAACAATGAACACAAGAAACCTGAACATCTCTGAGCAGGTCCTGGCCCCCAGACCTTTGAGTCAAATTATGATGATGCCATTGCAGGAAAGAGTAACTCACAGTTTGGTTCAATGAGCCACATAAGGATTGGTGAGATCCCTTTTGGTCACCCTCAGTTCTCTTCTATCAGCCACTCACTGCCAGGCAGGAGGAGTGGAAACAGAACAGCATACAGACACTGGATCTGGGGCAGCTGGGAGCTTTCCTCCTCCGGGGGAATTTCTTACTGGCCATTTGTAAGCACAATTCAATCCCCTGAATCAAGTAACAAAATTAATTCTGATAAACTAGAGAAAGCTGGTGGTGGAGAGGACCTGGGCCCTCTCTGCAGATCACTCCTCAGCTGCACAGACCCTCCCTCAGCCATAACCTTTTGGATCTGTAAGATCCCAAAGCAGGTTTTGATCAAGGTCCAGGCAGGTATGAAGACTTTTTTGTGCCGTAAGGTCAGCTGCATGATGTCCAAGCCAGAAGTCAACAGCTGTTGACTTTGCCAGGACCAAAGGGAGGCATAACACATGCCAAGGGTGAGAGAGCATTTCTAGAATCAAATTCATCACACATATCTCCATTTACTCTGTAAGGTCCCTGGGCAACTCTTCAATTTCCTTCCTATCTACCTCAGCGCATTTATGTCTCCTCTTTGCATTTTTCCCAACCACATTGTTTCTTTCCTGTCTGAAGTAATTCACAGTGTTACCTCATAAAATTAGGAGCACAGATGAGTTAAGAATTCTCTATGCTGTCAATCAAAATCATGTCTGCAGACATTTGTGGAAGTGGTTGCCTCTCACTTCCAGCCCCTAATGCCCAGGCCATTACAGTTCTGCCCACTGATGCCTAAAACAGTCCCTAAAATATGTGCATTGATTAGACATAGCTTTTAAAAACTAATCCATCCAAGCTGATAGGCAGATGGTAATAACTGTGGGGCCTCACAACATTGACCAGTAAACAAAACAGATGCATCATAGCAAAGCCTTGCTATAACTAGTTTGCCACAGTTTCAGCCTTACACATAACAACTATTGCTATGATTTTCCCCCTATTTATTTAATAGATTTGATGTTAGGAAATTTTTTTTCACAGAAAGGGTGGTCAGGCACTTGAATGGGCTTCCCAGGGAGGTGGTTGACTCACCATCCCTGCATGTGTTTAAAGATCGTTTGGATGAGGTGTTGAGGGATATGATTTAGGGGTGAACTTGTTTGGACTCGATGATCCAAGGGGTCTTTTCTAACCAGAGTGATTCTGTGAATTTTCAGTTTGAAGATCTCTACAATCAGAAAAAAACACCACATTGAGCAGTTCAGCACGCAAGGCTGCAAAACGCTGGGACCACATGAAGCTTCCCACCTCAGCATCTATACAATGTACCATTCTTCCACCTTCCTCAGTGCTGAAGAGGAACAGAACAGACAGGAAAACAGCATTGCTTAGGAGCCACTGACATGTGCAGCCAGCACACACTCCTACGTTTTGTAAGCAGACCTGTCAAGTCTCACGCATAAAACTCAGTCAGATGATCTCTGTCTCAGTTTACCACAGCAGCACCAGCAACTCAAGACCAGTGATCCTGGAGCACAAAAGAGGTGGCTGCAGTGTAAAGCAGCAAAGGCTGTACCCCCCATTAGGTGCCTTCCCTCTCTTGTCTTCAATCCACAAGCAAAAAGGACCCATGCTGGACGAGACACTTTCTAGGGTCACAGCTTTCCCATGCAGTGCATCTTGATTGCATAAGATGATACTGCTGGGGAAAGATATATAACCTCAAGGAGGTGTGCCCTCACAGTACAAGCCAGTGCCTGCAGCTTCACACAGTGAATAAGATGAAAATAATAAGGGCTATGAAAAGCTTTCTAACTTTCCATGCAACTCTCATCTCTGGTGAATCTAAACAAACAGAAGAAAATATTTTCAAACTTAAAATATATGTGAAAAATCCATTGATCTCTGTTAAAAGATGAAGTACCCAAGGAACAGGGCTCTGTCTGCTTTGCCATGCTGAACAGGAACTAGAGGTTCTAGTTCTGTGAGAGACATCCTCAACCCCTGCTGACTAACGTGAATTTATGGCACCTGAGGTACTGTGGAGTGGTTGCTGCTTGGTTCCATGTATCTAGACTGAGACAGGGCATAGTTTGCCCATCACAAAAAGACCACAACTACTTACCCTCCTAGTTAAAGTTTGGCATCCACTTGTTTATCTTCTTTAAAGATGAGATAAATTAACCAGATAGACAAAACCTGGCCATGTCCTGGAATGGTCAACACACCGGTGCCTGAGATATAGGTTTAGTTTGCAAATAACAGGCTGCCCAGGGGGGTTGTGGAGTCTCCTTCACTGGAGACGTTTAAGACGCGCCTGGATGTGTTCCTATGTGACCTGGTCTAGGTGATCCTGCTGTGGCAGGGGGATTAGATCTTTCGAGGTCCGTTCCAATCCCTAATGAGTCGATGAGAACCTGCCCCAAGACTCATCAAACCCCGTTTAACAGCGACCCCTGGCGTTGTTCCGCAGCATCTGAGGTTCTTGCGTATTCGGCCAAGGATGTGAAATGTACCAGACTAAAAATCAACCTGCCTTTACAGTGCAGGGCCGTATCAATGCTAAGGCCCTCTCATGCTTGTAGGGAATGCACCTCCACCGA
Source organism: Rhinopomastus cyanomelas (assembly GCA_013400115.1). Classification (NCBI taxonomy): domain Eukaryota; kingdom Metazoa; phylum Chordata; class Aves; order Bucerotiformes; family Rhinopomastidae; genus Rhinopomastus; species Rhinopomastus cyanomelas. The sequence continues at coordinate 361,532 of VXBP01001616.1, forward strand.
GAGAGAGGAGCACAAATATGTTTTCTAGAGGTAAAATGCTAACTTGATAGCGCTAAATAAATTTGATGACAGTTCAGTAAGGCTGAGTAAGTTTGATGGCACGGTTCACCTGATTAATTACTGCATGGAAGAAACACACAACAGAAAATTGGGTTAGAATACAGTTAGAATGATTCACATAGAGACCAGAGATGCAAAAAGGGGAAGGCAGACTTTCCCATTGAGTCACAAAGTTCAGAGTGCTTTCTAAACCCCTTGCATCCTAAATTCCTCATGGAGCCTAGACATAGCTGGATTCAATCTTAATCTCATACTCAGTCAACTGTTTCTGTCTAATGGAAAAAATACAAAAAGTAAGGAGGATCCTCACTTTGAGTTACAAAGCCCCTTGCTTTCCAAACTCCTTAAGGAGCCTAGATGCAGAGAGGTCCAGTCTTAGTCTCAGAACTGCAGAATGATTTATGAAGTTTGTAATAGTATTGAGTGGCTGCATGGATTAGTCACATTCCATCAGTATTACTCCAGCATACTACCAGTCACTTACCAAGTGTCATGAGTGATGGAAGGATCTCTTAAGTAAGGGTAAGGAAAGATGTCTTAGTCTAGGGTAAGGAATGTCAGACCTTAAGAGGCATCTCTGCTCAAAGGGAGAGTTACCTGGCATGCAGACCAGCTCCAGTTCAGCGGGTGCTCAAACTGGACCCATATTTACAGAGTGAAGTAGCTGGCTGTTAGTCTATACTATACAAAGGATAGGTATGTTCATTTTGGCTTTAGTGTCTTGTTCTGTAGTTTGGCTGTCTTGCACTTCTGGGCTTTGAAACCACCTTTTCAAATAATTTTCTGAGGTTCCTTTGCTCCCTTGTATTTGAGCCAAGAGCTTCCCAGCTCACAGGTTCACCACAGGGCATGAGGCTAAACCAAGGTATAGCTAGGGGTCAGCTGTGTCTATTGCACCCTCACAAGGGTCCACAATAGTCCAACTGAGAGCCCAACACTATGTTGCTGCATATCGGTTAGAATTAGTATTGGAAAGCCTTGGTAGTAAAGGCCAAATTTCCAATGTCTGGCTGAGGACTGGAGGATTATTTCAGACTTTATCAAAAACAAAGACTTCCATCAGTACATATTACAGAGGCATAGATGACAAATTTGTTGACATTTCAGTTTTTACAACATCTCATCAGGGAATTATCCTTTTGCAGTTGAGCGTACAGTTGCAAATTGTGGACAGCAGGATGACCATGAGCCAGCAGTGTGCTCTTGTGGCCAAGAGGGCCAACAGCATCCTGGGGTGGATGAGAAAGGGGGTGGTTAGCAGATCAAGAGAGGTTCTTCTCCCCCTCTACTCTGCACTGGTGAGACCACATCTGGAATATTGTGTCCAGTTCTGGGCTCCTCAGTTCAAGTGGAGCTGCTGGAGGGAGTCCAGCATAGAGCAATGAGGATGATGAAGGAGGTGGAGCACCTCCCTTCTGAGGAGTGGCTGAGGGAGCTGGGTGTCTTTAGCTTGGAGAAGACTGATGTGTGACCTCATTAATGTCTATAAGTATGTGAATGGTGGCTGTCAGGAGGATTGAGCCAGGCTGTTCTCAGTGTCATCTAGTGATAGGACGAGGGGCAATGGTTGTAAGCTGGAACACAGAAGGATCCACATCAACCTGAGAAGGAACTTCTTCACAGTGAGGGTGACAGAGCACTGGAACAGGCTGCCCAGGGGCGTTGTGGAGTCTCCTTCTCTGGAGATGTTTAAAACCTGCCTGAATGTGTTCCTGTGTGACTTGGTCTAGGTGATCCTGCTGTGGTGGGGGGATTGGACTAGATGATCTTCCGAGGTTCCTTCCAATTCCTAATGATTCTATGAAATGTGATTAGCATTTGATTTTGTTATTCATAATTGCACATTATTTATATCATTCCAGAAGTCATGACACTCTGCTGCCAAAATAGATTTTGTAGGATATTGAATGCTGAATAGCTACTTCTGACAAAAGCCATGTAGCACCATCAAAAAGGGAGAGGCTGAGCCATATCTAAAGACTGGAGTGAGACTGTAAAAAGCAAGGAAAGGGAAATTTGGAAACAAGTAGAAGAGAAAATCCAGATTCTTGGCAAAGTGGCTGCATGAGTAAAGATAATTTTAAAAATAAAGCTAGAAAAGGCGATGAACTTCATGGCAATTTTGTGATCTGTGAGAAACATTCAAGACAAAATGGCTACAGGCCTAGAATTACCTCCACAAACCTAGACTGAACTGTTTGGCACCGTAGCCACAGTCAGCTCCATGCATTAGGACTGCTGCTGCTAGGAAAACAGGAGGTTGAGTGTGGTAGGAACCTCTCTCCTGAGTGGAACAGAGTGGGCAATACACCAGCCAGGCCCATCCCATGGGGAAGTCTGCTGCCTCTCTGAGGCTTGAGTTAAGGAAGTTACAAGGAAGGTCCCCAGTCTGGTATGGCCCTCCAATTTTTACCTGCTAGTGCTTTTGCAGACGGGCAGTGATAAGATTGATGAGACAACTCCAAAAGCAGTCAGAAAAGATTTCAGGGCACTAGGGAAATTGGTGGAAGGATCAGGAGCACAGGTGATGTTTTTCTAAATCCTTTCAGAGGTGAGAAAAAAATACTGAGATGAACAGGAGAACTAAGTCATGAACACAGAGACTAGTGACTGGTGCCATTGGAGGAATTTTGAGTTCTTCGATAATGAGGCGATTTACAGGGCTTGGTCGCACCTAATGGTATTCAGTCCTCTCGAGAAGGTGAAAGGATTCCAGCTCGTGAACTTGTGGGGCTCATTGAGAGGGTCTGAAATTAGGCTCGAGGCAGGGAGAGAGACACAGCTGGCCTCACTGAACGTGGGCACGGGGCTTGAGTGCCATTGCTGGGGAAGAGGGCAAAGGCCCAGCCGAGGCTGCATCAGTCAAGGAAGGACTGGTGGATAATGTGAAACTCCAGAGCAGCATTAGCTGCAGTGATCATGAGATGATGGAGTTCATGATCCTTAGGGCAGCAAGGAAGCTACCCAGCAAGTTTGTTACCCTGGACTTTAGGAGAGTGGCAAGGCACTGCAACAAGTTGCCTAGAGAAGCTGTGGATGCTCCTGCCCTGGAAATGTTCAGGGCCAGGTTGGATAGGACCCTGGGCTCTCTTAGTAAGAGATGTCCCTGCTAGGGAAGGGGGTTGGAATTAGATGATCTCTGAGGTCCTTTAAGCTTCAGCCATTCTATGACTATATGTAAACTTTCTAAGTTGAATATGATTGAAAAAAGGATGAAAGAAATCAGAGAAAGAACCTAAACGCGGTGTATTCTCCTTTCATACTTCTGTAGCAATCTGGATCGACAGAAAAGTGTTAACGATATGAAGCATTTTAAAAAAGAAATTACTACCTACTACATATCACCACATATGTATTAGACCAGCAGCACAAAATAAACCACAAGTGCAGCAAGGAGGAAGAGGCAAGGAAAACTCGCACAGACAAAACCCCATCATCTGGTTCAAGACTCACACAGTAACACTAGATGGCAGGAGAGTTTTTAAAGCAAGTCTTGTCACGTCAACAGTTCAATCTAACTGTGTGCTGAGGAACTCCTCATTCTTATGGGAAATCACAGGAAACAAGGCATCTCTGTTATTATATATAACTACCTCTGCCAAAAGCATCATGTCTTTTATTCCCACGTACTGGCATAAGCAAGGCATTTCAAGCTGGAGCTAAAAACACGGGTTTGCAATGAATGTCCTTTCACCGAGACTCCTCTTTTAAATATAACCCAGCATCCCTCCGGGCATTGATTTCACTTATTGAATCTTTACACAGAGTTATCTAATGCTTTGTAAAAAGTCTCTCCTCTCCTGAAAATTTGTTTGATATATCCTGGTCAATTGGTAAGGGTTCTTCAGATTAGTTTGTATTCCTTCCCCATCCACATGCTTGGGACCATTAAGTTCTACTCAAATTGCTTTGGTACAGCAAGTCAGGATGAACACACTGTCCTGAGCCAAAAGCATCTCTGACTGTTGTGCAAGGAAGATGCAGTTCTACTTAGCTTTGACAGGACACAGTATTTCTCAGAATCGCAAGCCAGTTGAGGTTGGCAAGCACTTCTGGAGAATATTCTGTCCAGCCTTCCTGCTATATCCAGCCCATATCCAGGCCTAAATTATGCCAGTTGCTCTATCACTTAACAACCCCTCCCCAGACAAGAAGTCAGATGAGGAAGAGACCCACAAGTTCAAATTCAAATTAATTTCATGAAACAGCAAAAATAATATTAAACCAAAAGTCACTATAAAGTTCACAAACTTAGCCCAGTGAATGTGCAGCTCCCACCGTGAAAAAGTGTTCCCTGATGTTAACACACACCTTCCCATGTTTGAGGTTGTGCCCACTGCCTCTAGTCCTGTCACTTGACACCAGCGACCACGGTATCATAACATAACATGCAGAGATGTGCATAATTATGTCACATCGTGGCATTCTTCAGTCTGCAAGTTGGCACTAAAACAAAGAAACCAAAACCAGTTTGGGGCTTCAAGTCAAAAACTTCTGCAGCAGCCTGTGGTACCTTAAAGCAGGAGTGCCTAGGGGACTCCTGAACAAAGCACAGGCTTGATAGTCACAGGAAAAAGCATGTTCAGTTCTCACTCCTACACAAGGGTCTAAGGATGCAAAACGAGGAGGGGATTCACACCATGAGCACAACTCTGCCAAAATGCAAATGGGATTATGCAAAATACCAACTTCAGGAACAGTTGTTGCAGTCTAATATTTAGGTAACACCTAAGGTTTTGTCTGCTTACCATGGGAACATCTTTTCTGCTTTTTGCTAAAAAATGTCCATGAAACCGTGAAGTGTTTCTCTGACATGTATAGTTCAGTATGCAAGGACTATTAAATGAACCAAGTGGCTTTTTTAATTGGGAAAATAACTGACTAAGTAAAAAACAAGTCCTGGCTAGACTTTAAGGGGTTTTAAGGGATTTAAGGGATTAAGTGTAGCACATCAGTAGAGTGGATAATTAGTAAAAAATACTATTTCATCTATTTCAGCAGAACAACAAAACTGTACAAGAAAATACAAACTTCACAGATAGTAATCAGCACATCTTTGAAAACCCGTAAGCTTCGAAACAACAGCAAGGATAGGAGTTCAGACAGCCTTCAGAAGGTGATGATGGTGATAACAGTAAACATGGGGAGGGGGAAAAAACTGCAACAGAGCCTCATTCCAAAGACACTACACAACTGTGTTCAAAGGAAATGAAGATTTGAAGCACGCAGATGGACTTTCATTTCAGCTAATCTCCATTTCATGTGTTGCTTTTCATGCAGCCACTTGTACTGAGTTAATCTGGGGGGCCTGGCCCCAGACGTGACAGACGCCTTGGGCAGCAATCACGTTCCTTCCCATGGCATATGAGCCACACCATGAGCTTTTGCTGGCTGGCTTCTGCACGTTGTTAGACATTGTGGTTTCTGAGCTCAGCAATTGATTGGAAGCCTTGTCTTTGTTTTAACTTTTCCCTGTAACTCTGGCCTTTATTATCTCTTTATTATATCTTTTTCTTTCTTCCCTCTATTCCTGCTCAGAGGACAATGGGGGGAAAGCTGCTTTTTTTCATCTTCTTGGGCTGTTTGCAAGACATGGCCAAGTAGCCAGTTTGGTGGGCTATTTTCCTTTCTAACTGTTCTTAGTGTCCTTGTCAACAAAAATGTTTTCACTTTTTTTTTTTAATGATAAATGTGATGCTGAAGTTTGGTTATTTTTGCATCTGAAGACCCTGGGAAACCAGGACACCACTGATTCCATTTACTTATGTAACTGAAGGATACAAGTGCCAAGTTATAACATCTTCTTACAAGAAGTACACAGAATCACAGAACATTAGGGATTGGAAGTGACCTTGAAATACCATCTAGTCCAATCCCCCTGTCAGAGCAGGATTACCTAGACTAAGTCGCACAGGAACATATCCAGGGGGGGTTTAAACATCTCCAGAGAAGGAGAAGGCTGCATCTGTCTGGTAACAGTATCCAGAAAAGGAGTTTTTGTCTGTATATGTTTGTTTCAAACATTGTATCTTAGTAATAGAATCATCAAGGTCTACACAAGAAGAAATGTCAACAAACTGGACTTCATGTTAGCTAACCAGAAAACACATCAATGGATTTTCTTGTCTGTATGGTGATGGACAGCAATGGTGAGCAATGCTTCAAATTTTGTTCTAGACAGTAGAAATCTAACACAGAATTACAGAACATTAGGTATTGGAAGGGGCCTCGAAAGATCATCCACTCCAATCCCCCTGACAGAGAAGGATCATCTAGATGAAGTCACACAGGAACATGTCCTTGTTGTGAAGAGACATCTCCAGAGAAGAGACCCGGGCAGCCCCTTCCAGTGCTCTGTCAGCCTCACTGTGAAGATGTTCCTTCTGATATTTATGCGGAACCTTCTATGTTCCAGCTCACGCACGTTGCCCCTTGTCTTGTCATTGGATACCAAGAGCCTGGCTCCATCCTCCTGACACCTGCCCTTTCCATATTTATAAACATTAATGAGGTCATCCCTCAGTCTCCTTTTTTCCAAGCTCAATAGACCCAGGTAAAGACTTAGTTGAGTTTTGCACCATCCCTGGGAGGAAAGAAGCACTCATCTCAGTCTCTCTGATTTTGCTACTCATTGTCACCAAACTTGTAGGAACTAACTTTGCTATTAGACACTTTCAACTTTGCTAGACACCTCTGTATACCTGTCAAACTTTCTTGACAGTGGCTAACATGATGATAGATGTGGAGGAGGCAGGACTAATTTACAGCACAGTTGTGTAAGCCAAGGTAAACTGACATATACATTCAAAATAATACCTGTTTCCATCTCCCCATCCCAAAGGTTAGCCCTGCTGCCAGCAGCAGGGAGCAGGTCACACCACAGGAGCAATTTAGATATTCTGCCTTTGTAAAGCAGGAATTGCCAAGGGCCACACCCTGGAAGGTCTGTAGTACTTACACACAGGATTTGGGACAGGAGTCCACGGCGGTTTGGATTTACAGCAATGAAGAGGAAAAGCTTCAAAATTAGGAGTAGAATGTCACTCCCATTTTCCACCTACCTGAAAAAAAAAAACAACCCAGAGTTAGGGAACATATCTGAAACCTTCCCAGAAAGATTGACACCTGCTCCTGGAACATTTCAGGGAATTTCTCCCACCTTAAAACATGTCTCCATTTCAGAGGCCTCACTTCAGTTATGATACTCAAGGCAGAAACAAGGACACTTCCCCAGTTTCAAAGAAAAGCTTCTTCATGTACAAGCCCCAAATGAACACACCTGCTTTACCTGGATCAGGTTTACATGTCCAAACATCAAACTAGCTTGGAAACAGTATTTGAAAAGCAGCAGGAGGAAGCTATGTGCTGGCATCAGACTATAGTACATGAGGTATTTTTAGATGAAAAAAAAGAAAGAAGATTGTCAATGTAGATAAAATAGGCATTTCCACAAAGTCAGAAAGTTTCAGCATGACTCGGGAGCCCTCCCCTTCCTCTCACAATTTAACATGCTAGAGTGCAAATTTACAGAGCAGTTTATTTTAACTGACTTTCCATGCCTTGACAACTTCACGAGTACTGTCAGCAAAGCTGTAGGTACATCAGCAACACTTAACCTTTGGTTTTGCTCATTAATATTTTTGAATTTGAAAGTAAAAAGTTACAGATTATTTGAAGCTACTTAAATATTTCCCCTGCATACACGTAAAATAATTTTTAAGCCGCAACCCCCATCTCACAAATTCCTTGTCCACAGCCCTGTGTCTCAGCTTTATTTGACCACATGTCCAGTGAAGGAGCAAAACTTTGGAGTCCATTCCCATACAGACACTGTCTTTGGATGATCAGCTACTTCATAAGAAGCGGTGTCAGAGCACCTTCTCAAGGCAGAAATGGGGCAGGGGCCCACCCGAACAAGCCACTGGAGCAGCACAGCCATAGCCTCCCAGCACAGTTCAGCAACCACTCCTCACTCAGCTGAGCAGCACTTCAGGAGAGTATGAGAAAGCAGCATATAGCATACAGATGTCACAGAGCAAGCTGAAATGAAGTGCTCAGCTTTGGCAAGGTAAGAGCTACACAGATGCTAACAAAGCAGTAATCGTAATAGTTCAGAGAACTATTGCAGTTCCATGCCTGTTTCCTCACCTTCCCAGAGTGTTCCTTAGGCCCCTCCAAGATCCAACAGATCACACGCTGTGTCTGTGCCTCAGACAAGCTCCCTGTGACTACGGCTGCTCTTAACCGTCACCCATCCCCAATCAGAGCAGGTTTTTTTCTCTTCCAACCCCCACACTTCCTGTGTATCTAATTTTTTTTCTCCAGCCAAGACTTCAGAGATGTGCACCAACTCTCAATTTTTATATTGTTGTTCATATTTTGCTCTGTATTTCACAATGTTTCAAATTCAGTCCTCTGATGAGATATTTAAACTAAAAGAGGGTAGATTCACACTAGATAAAAGGAAGATTTTTTTTTTTTACAATGAAGGTGGTGGAACACTAGTACAGGTTGCCCAGATTGGTGGTAGATGTCCCATCCCTGGACATATTTCAGCTCAGACTGGATGGCATTCTGATCTAGTTGAAAATGTTCCTGCTCACTACAGGAAAGAGTTAGACTAGATCATCTTTGGAAATCCCTTCCTACTCAAAGTGTTCTGTGACTCTATAATACTTAAATTCATCTTACTCTCCAAGATCCTGCAGTCTGCTGTCTTGATATCTCACACTGAATAGAAGCCACTGAGCTCTGGGGAGCTACTACCACACCTGGTCTAAGAGGGAAACATGTCGCTTACAAGCAATTGTGGGCTTCAACAAACATCAGTTTCTAAATACTATAAAAATCTCACTCAAATATTTTTAATTATACATAGAAAGATCCACAAACTGGCAAATACACATGGTGTTAACCACACTAGTATCAGAGAGATCTTAAACCAACAAATAAAATTAATGGAGTGGCAGCACTCACAACATGCCATGTGTTGCAGACAGCTGAAGAGACAAAACCTTGACTGCATACTCTCTTCTGCCATGGAAGCTATTTGCCCACCTGAAGGTGTTTTTAGGGAAGTTGAACACAATAATGTTCACTACATATAATAGATGGATCTAAAGAAACTGCTTTCAAAAGTGTTAATCTCTTCATCGTATCATCTAATGGAAATTTGAACAAGGATTTTGTTTTCCTTGAGATCTTGATCACCAAAATTGAAGAAGTAGCAGAACTCCAAATGCAGCTGAGTAAAAGAGAAAAAAGGCAAAACAAATCTGTGCTTTACTGCAGGCACAAAAAGACTAACTGCCACCTGCAGCACTCACAGCCAACAGCACCAAAGAAAAAACCACCTCAAAAGAGTGACACAGTGCGAGATGAAAAACTGGATGATGTCTTTTGAATTTGTTGGGTTTCTTGGCCTGAGGCATTGAGAAGTTGCTGTGTCAGCTTGTGATGTTTGACTTGGAATTGCAAGCTGAGGTTTTATTTCCACTCTGTGAAAACCAGGAAACTACAAATTCCTGGAGCAAGACAAAACTCCAGCTTCCTGTTTCCAGCCATCTTGCCATGGGAATGTGGTGAATGGAGGGGGTACTTCAAGATCAGCAGAAGGAAGGTTTCATCTCAATTCCATTGTTTACTGAAATGGAGAGGGTTCTTCCCGTATTCATGGCCATAGGAATCAGCACTCTGGAAACAGAGGACTGGCACATGGAACAGAGAGCTGGCACTCTGTTAAATGCCCACTGACACTGAAGACTGTGTGCATGGACTGAACGGACTCTGTGCTTCTACAAGCGACAAAGAACTACTGGAAGTCTCTCCCCTTTGAGGGGTTGGAGACTGCAGCTTGGCCCAGTTTTGTAAGAACATGTGATTAATCTCTGTACATCTTTGTGTTGAGGTTTCTATGTGAATGAATTAAATGTATCTTGTTTTTCTCAAAACTGAGTTATTTTCGCTTTTTCCTGCAACTTTTAAGGTTTTTTTTGAGCCCTCCTCATTTTGTTTTGGCTTATTAGCACATTAAATAAATTAATTGGTTAACTTCACCTCAAGTCTGATCAACCAATGATGCTGGTCTAACAGGAGGAAATCACTGAAATAATCAATTTTACACCAAAGTGCAGCTCCGGTAAATCACAGAATGTTAGAGGTTGGAAGGGACCTCAAAAGATCATCTAAGTCCAACCCTCCCTGCTGGAGCAGGGTGAGCCTACAGTACTGTCTCAAGATATCCAACACGGGGCTTGAACCCATGACCCCAGGAATTCAGAGTCCCATGCTCTACCAACTGAGCCAACCAGGTGCCCCAAAGCTCAAGAGAGGGCATGTGGAGCCATTTTTCTCAAATGGAGTCTCCTCCTCTGGAAGGATTCAAAACCCACCCACACATGTTCCTTTGTGATCTTCTTGAGACTGCTGCTCAAGCAAGCTTTCATACTAGATGGTCTTCAGAGGTCACATTTAACCCAAACCATCCTGTGATTGTTTGTTTTTAAACATCTACATCCACTCAGGCTTTGAACATCCTTAGAGAATGAGACTCCACAACCTCTCCACAACCTGTTCCAGTGTTGTTTTATGCTTAAAGATTGAGCATCCTATGTTCAAGTTTGTGCCTATTGCCCCTCACCCTATTGCTGAGCACTCCCAAAAACAGTCTGGCTCTGCCCACCCTCCACTATCTACAGCCATTGCCAGGTTCCCTCTCAGTCTTCTCTAGGCTCACTCAACCTTTCCTTGTAGGAGAGATGTTCCAGGTTCTCCAATCTTTGTTGCCGTCCACTGGACTCTCTCCAGCAGTTCCCTGTTCCTCTTAAACTGAGGAATCATAGAATCACTATGGATTGGAAGGGACCTCAAAAGATCATGTAGTCCAATCCGCCTGGAACAGCAGGATCACCTAGACCAAGTCACACAGGAACACGTCCAGGTGGGTCTTAAGGGTCTTAAACATCTCCAGTGAAGGAGACTCCACAACCACCCTGGGCAGCCTGTTCCGGTGCTCCATCATCCTCACCGTGAAGAAGTTCCTTCTCAGGTTGATGTGGATCCTTCTATGTTCCAGCTTACAACCATTGCCCCTCATCCTATCACTACATGACACTGAGAATAGCCCAGTTCCATCCTCCTGACACCCACCCCTCACATATTTATAGACATTAATGAGGTCACCCATCAGTTTCCTCTTCTCCAAGCTAAGGACACCCAGCTCCCTCAGTCTCTCCTCATAAAGGAGGTGCTCCACTTTCTTTATCATCTTCGTTGCCCTACGCTGAACTCTCTCCAGCAGCTCCACATCCCTCTTGAACTGAGGAGCCCAGAACTGGACACAATACTCCAGGTGTGGTCTCACCAGTGCAGAGTAGAGGGGGAAAAGAACCTCTCTTGACCTGCTAACCACCCCTCTTCTGATCCACCCCAGGATGCTGTTGGCCCTCTTGGCCACAAGAGCACATTGCTGGCTCAGAGACCTACTCAGCCAGCCACCCACAGGAATCCAGAACTGGACATAGGAGTCAAGATGTAGCCTCACCAGGGCAGAGTAGAGGGGCACAAGAAACATTCTTGACCTACCAGTCACACTCTTCTTAATGCACCCCAGGAGACTAGCCACAAGGGCATGCTGCTGATGCATTAACCCAACCACAATAAGCAGACAAGGAACACGGTGACACCAAGGGGAAATGGCAGAGGTCAGGCTGGCTCCCGGGCCTTTAAAGGAATCGCTGGGTGGTGCCACATCTCCAGAGCCAATAAAGTGGCCTGTATGAGCTGTTCTTCCTCCTTCTCTGTTGCACAGGTGCGATGCTGAGGTAGAGGAAAGCAGGTGTCCTCCAGGGCTGAACCCGAAGGAAAACACATCTTGTTTATCCTAAATCGCTTTTCTTTCCCCCCCCCCCCCCCCCCC